>JADLZN010008731.1:0-15327 GCA_018155175.1 Sinocyclocheilus anophthalmus
AAGTTGTGTCGCTTGTATGGAGTGAAGAAAACACGTACAACCCCTTACCATCCACAAGGTAACGCTCAGTGCGAGCGGTTTAACAGAACGCTCCATGAGTTGTTAAGAACGCTTCCTCCCGAAAAGAAAAGGCGATGGCCAGAACACCTTCCTGAGCTGATCTATGCATATAATGTAACCCCACATGCTACAACAGGGTATTCACCTTATTTCTTGTTGTTTGGAGTAGAACCACGTCTTCCAGTAGATGCTCTCCTGGGCGAGGAACAGTCTGTGAATAGAGGGCAAGATTGGTTAGTAATCCACCAAAGCCGACTCCGAGAAGCTCATGAAAAGGCAAGAGCATTTGCAGAGCAGAAAGCGGCCGAGAGATTGGGTCCACTTAATGACAAGGTTTACTGTCCATCTGTTGGTGTTGGGCAGACTGTGTATTTGCGTCACCGTCATGTAGGTAGACACAAGATACAGGATTCCTGGGCTCCAGTTGTGTACCGGGTAGTAGAGGTACAAGGTACCACATATACGGTTGAGCCTGTAGAGGGAGGTCCTCAAAAGCGGGTCCACAGAGTTGACTTGCGACCGTGTGAGAGACCTGAGGTTGAAACAGCAGAGGCAGTACGTAGAGTGACAGCTCCAGTAGCTAAGCTTCCCTCTGATTCAGTGGAAGCTGAACCTGTTGATCCAGAGTGTGTAATATTGGAAGAGGTTACTTTGCCTCACATGGCAGAGACGAGATATGTGGAAATGGACGTCTCTAGGTCAGCAGAGGAACCGTTAGCAGTGGAATCTGATTGTGTTCTGGACAATGAGGGACAGCAACCCTCTGAGTTAGAGCACACAGGGGAAGAGGGTATTGTTCTTGTTGCAGATAGACCTGTGCAACAAAAACCTGTCCCTGCACCAAGAAGGACAAGTCGTGTCAATGCTGGTGTGCATCCAAACCCATTTAATGAACCCAGGTCGGCATGTAATCCTGTCTCAATCAGCCCTGAAGTCTTTTCCCAGGTTTTGACAGGCCTTGGTAGTGTGTTTTTCAGGGAAGCAGTAAATGAGGTTAGGAACCTGCACTGATGTCATTGAGGACAATGATGGGTTTCAGCAGGGGAGAATGTGGCCAGAGGTATAAATACAGCATGTTTCCAATGTGTGTTGAAACTGTGTATGGCCCCTTTAAGAGATCGCCGATCTCTGCTTGCGAGATTTCCTGTTCGCATGTGCGTGACCAGAACAGCCATTTTGATATAATACGATGAAGCAGCCGAGTGCCATGTCGTGGTGTTGGCATCGGGACGATTTATTATGAAATGATGCTGTTTTTCTGGGTAAATATTACTGTAAAACCTTTCTTTGATATCCGTGGGAACCAGAGACCTGTTTGTGTGAACTTTTGATGTTTAATTCTCGGTAGATGAGATCGGTTCGTGTGTGATCCGCGTGAACCTCGTGTCGGGTATAGTGGAAATTTCCAGTGTAAGTTCAGTATTTCTTGTTCAATTCATGTGTTACTATCTGGAATTGTACAAATGCTATCAATCCTGTTAAAACGCTTGTTTTAATGTTTAACAATGTATGTTCATGTGAAAAATGTGGTTATTGTGAGAGCAAAGATGAGTGACTTTATTAATGTTTCTTTTATCTCTTCTTTGTACCATAGCACTACCGTATTCTTGTGTCAGTACTTTATTTTTTGCCGTGTTTGTATAAGGTTTCAGTATTTTGGTGAAGCAAAGAAAGGATTCTTTCGTACTTCGTCTATATGGCCTGGTCAAGTGTGTAAGATAACTTTTTGGTTGTGCTCACTCCAGAGTAATTTATTTGGGAGTGTGTGTGTCGTACTGGTTTTCAACCAGTGTTTTTCTGTTATTAATCACTGTCTAAGATCTTGTTTTTGTTACACCGGATTTGGTGAAACATTGCGTTATTATTTGTTTCTTACTGTAAATTTTCAGTGTAATTACACTGTGTAATTATTATAGAGTAACTTTTGAAGAATATTTGGAATTTAGTAATTTTCTTATTTTTCCTATTGTCTTGCGTAGTATTATTTTATTTTTTGCTCAGTGGTGTTCCTGCCAACCGCTGTAAATTCTTTTAAGTAAAAAACAGCAGTCAGATAAAACCCCTATACAAACAAATTAATCTGCCGTGTGTTTCTTTTTCCTGAACACCCGGTTACATTTATTATTGTGTAAATTTTGCAGGGTGACTATCATTTATACAAAGTTATTTTCTAGGTACTGAGAGGTCTATCTCAGTGATTTGCACACACAGTGGGGATGTTGCCTAGACGAGAGCACAGGCTGCATGGCAAGGTTATATGATTTAGTTTGAGATATAAACTCTCTTTATTCTCAATCGCAATCACAAACACACATGCACACAAACAATGCAATGGAGAAGGCATGGCATACGTGTAGGTGTAAAACTGAGCTTTATTCACTTACACATGCACACACAATCACATAGAAACAGCAAATAGAGATTATGTAATCCAATTTCACATGTCAGCAGTTTCTTCAAACATTAATGTCTCTGTCTGTCTTCCCTGTCACGATAGGCTGTCCTGGGCTGCGCTGATTAAGATCTATTACACAACAGAGAATCACAGCATGGCTTCTCAATTCGTAAGCTACTGATTCCCAACAGCACTAGGCAACATGAAAACCTTGACCCATCTGTATCCCACCAGAATGATTAAACATTAACCATTAATCTCCTCATCAAAGCAACTAATTACTTTTCTTGTGTGCTGCATTGGTTCAATGCTAATCACATCGGAGGTGAGCATGTGCATCTATAGGGTTGGATTACAGTAAAGCTGCTGTTACTTCTGGGGAGCCGCTAATTGTGTGTGCATGTGTTTGGCATCAATAACCAAGGAAGTCTGATTTTGTCATTCTCCATGAATACAAAAGGAGAAATTTCACATTTCTTTTTATCACAGAACAACAGCTCAAAGGAAACAACAGTCATTCATACATCTACTGTATGTTCCAAGTCTTCTGAAGCCATATGTATATTGTGGCATAGACAGATTACAATTGAACAGGTTTAATAGCAGATAAAATTCTACGTAAAATTATTTAAGATATAATTATGCTACCAAGTAATGTTTATTATGGGCAAAATAGAATAAAATGAAGCTCACCAAGTGTGCAGTACACTGAATGTTTTTTTCCACTTCAAATTATTGCATGAGAAAATAAACAGCTGCATATTTAAATGTTTTAATAACATTTTATAATGTTTTATACAGCAGTTCTTTCTGGTCCTCGAATCTGATTGGCTGATAGGAGTGCGATATTCTAGTGATAACAGAACTCCAACCGTTTGTATCACTCCGCTTGCGGTATTTCTCACAGCAAGTGTCATGGTGGACGACCAAACCCAGTATATTTTTGACACAGAATGTAGTTTTAAAAGTTTTTATGGCAATAATATATTTTACGTTTAGACTTCAAATATGTGGTTTGTCAATAAAGATAACATCTATTTGAAAATATGGCCCTCAAGGGCATCAGGGCATTTTTACCTTCACCGACAGCTTGTAATAAATGCATAAAAGCCAATAAATGCACTGAGCAGCGCTGTCATCGGAAATCACCCTTAACAGATGAAAGGACAAAGATATAGCTTTCCTCGGTGGACATTCAAACTAATGTTTTATTGTGAAGATGAGATAGAGCTTAAGAATGAATGCTGTATCAGATGCAGATAATAACACTTGCTCAGTCCATCTCTCTCTCATAATACTTTACAAAATACAGTGAGCTTTTAATACAGTAAATACAATAAGCTTTTAATGAAGCAAACTCAACTTACTTTGTACTAGGATTGTAAGTAGGCTTGGGCTCAGCTGTTAAAAAAAAACACCAATCTGTCAACTTCAGTTGGAACTGTGTGGAAAAGTAAGTAGGTTCGCAAAAAAGAGGGACTATTAAAGACATCCGTTGTTATTTCTATGAGTTAACACTGTGCAATTCGAACTGTTGAACTAAACGCAATATCACCACTAGCAGCAGGCGTTATGGATGTATATCGGCACGTGGGATTACCTCTGGCACACAGCCTGCAGCCTGTGCCTAAGGCCGACTATCACCACTGCATACTGTGTAAATTGTCATTAATCACATTATACAATGATGATTCACAAATATATATAATATATTTTTTTTTATTTAAAAACATGCATCTACCATTCCTAAAGTTTTGAAGTCAGTGAGATTTTTTTATTAATGTGATAAGTCAGTCAGAATTATTCTAATAAAACAAATAGATTAAAAAAAAAAAATTCCTCCGAAATTTTGATAAATATAAACAGCAAAAGAAACAGACATGTATTGTATGTGAACATGCTATTTTTAGAAATATTTTAAAACATATGTCTTTATTCTGCCACTTTTAAAATACTTGCTGAATAAAAATTAAATTTCTTTACAGCCATAATTTAAGTTGTTATTCAATTATAAGTTTTCCATCCATTGAGATGTTAATTTGACATATGGATAATGGAGTCATCAAGTTCAACTTGAACTTGAGAATTGTTGAACCGATCCACTTCATCAGTTCAACTCACTATTCTTGAATTAATAGCTCACCTTTGGAGAAGATTACAGCAAACTAGTGAAAAAAAAACTATTTTTTTTTTCATTTATTTTATTTTTGTGATAGATGTGGTTAATATGTAATTAGTTAAAAAGCAATATTCAGATAAAAAAAAAAATAGCAGTGTGTAGGACTGGAGGGCGAGTAAACAAAGATAACATTTTCATTTTTGAGTAAACTGTTCCTCTAAGACACGTCTTGTCAGGTGTATTTGTTTAAGCTCCCTTCATTCACAGAATGGCCACGTTAGGTTCACATATAGAAATGATCATGAGAGGGTGTTTCTGTATTTGTATGTGCCCTCAGTTTGTGAGTATTTTTTTTTTATAGCTGGAGTCATGCTGAGTGACTAAGCGTAATGATTGTAGGTCCCTGTGGTGAGTGGTCTGTCCTGCCATTGTATGATAAGTAAGCCAGATCCCCAGAGCACACTCACTCTTTCTCCTCTCTCGCTTTTTTTTTCCCCCTGTTCTTCCTTTTTTTTTTTTTTTTTTTTCTCTCTCTCTCTCTCTCTCTCTGAGGGGATCTACTGAAGAGAAGCTGACTGCTTCATGCATGCTCTCCTGATGCTGGCTTGCTTAAACAGGCCTGAAACAAAACCCAGGGGATACGCAGTGACACAAGAAACATGCACACACAGACTCTGTTTTTGGTTCACCTTACTAAGCTTTCTGTCGGTATTTGATGCTAAACTTCAACTACCTGGTGCAGTATGCGTCATGTGGTACAGAAATCTCTGCATGATGGCACTCTTTTAAAACTGAATTAAGCAAAACGTGGTGTCATGATGCTATCAGAATGACCCCATAGAGAGTCTAACCTCCAGAGGGATTGTAATTCCCAGAGTGCTCTGTGATCATATGGAAAGCCAAATGGTGCAGAATAGATATGAAATAAGACATTTAATGAATAATCTAACCTACAATAACAGTAAGCTAGCATGCCTTGAAAAAAAGGGGGTGAGAAATTGTATTTTATGCTGAAAATTATTACACTAACATGGAAGTAACAAAAAATACCATTGCGCTATGTTTTTTTTTAGATATATTGTGCCATGGTACTAGTATAGGGCTGTGAAAAACAGACCAAAACTCTGTATTATAAATATTAAAATATACCAATATCTGTATTTTTAGACTGAAAGTTGACACACAATGTATATCTATTTCATACAATTTAGGCTAAATGTTTAATTTTCTTTCCATAAGGCCCACAACAATAGAATGAACCTTGCAACACACTTCGGGGCAGAATACCTTTCAGGAGTGCTTTTGAATGCAACCTGTTTAAGGAATAAGATTTTTTATTTATTTTTTTTACATTTTCTGTGTTTTATTTAAAGTCCCGCTCCTGCCACTCATTTAATCTCTTAAAACGCATCTTTAAACTACTATGTCTAGGGCTTCTTTGACTGATGAATTTGTATGTCCTTAAGCATATTAAAAACACCATATAGATATATTTCATAATGCAGGTCTTTAGAGAAATGTAATTCCACATCTTGCCACAATTTTGCCCTCCAAACAATGTGTTTGGTCTTTGTAGAATGTGCCGTTTTACTGTTTTCCACTTGAGGATGATGAAGTCATTTGGTCTTTACACCCTGTAATCAAGTCTGCATTGGCCTGTTGGATTCTTAACGCTGATTGGCTTTCTCACCTTTGTGCTCCTTTACCTCCTCAGCGTCTGATTGTCCTGTGTTGTTTTGTTGCATTCCTTTGACGATTAGCTGATGAGGGTCAGGGTGAATGAGGTTTTTGTTCATCATGGACATGCAACTGAGGACACACATACACAAACACATTTTTGCACTTGTGAGAGGTAATTTGTTCGAGGTTATAGTTATGTATGTGTATTGAACTGTGAGTGTGTGTGTCTGTGAGGCTGATAATGTAAACTACCATCAAAAGTGATCCTGAACACAAAAGATTTTGGTGACACTTTCGTTAGGGACAATTTCATGATAAATCGTGCTTTATTGGCATGTAGTATTAACATATTTGCTGTTTATTAGAACTTATAAAGCACATATTCTGCATGACCATATTCTACATCCCTAATTCTACCAAATACCTAAACTTAACTACCTTACTATTAATAAGCAGCAAATTATGAGTTTACTGAGGAGTAAGTCTTAGTTAATGGTGAGAATTGAACCTTGAAAAAAAGTGTGACCAAGATTTTTAAATGTTTTTTTTTAAAAATCAGTCTCTTCTGCACAGCAAAGCTGCATTTATATTATATAAAATACAATAATAACTGTAAACTTGTTATAAATTGTTACATATATTATTACAAATTAAAAATGTGTGAACTGTTTTCTATTTGATATATTTTAAAATGCAATTTATTCATGTGATCATCATTACTTTTTTTCAAGATTCTTTTTGTTACTGTCACGTTTGACCAATTTAATATATCCTTACTAAATAAAATAGTTAATTCATTTCAAGAAAAAAACTTTTGAAGTTACAAAAGCATGCAAAATAGAAGCATGTTTACTACTGGTCTCAGACTTTAGGACCCCATGTGCATTGTTCAGTGCTTCGTTCACTTACATAACACATCTATACTAATTTCTATAAGCTTAACCAGCCTAATTACGAGTAATTGTGATGTATACATGTCTGATTTTGAAGCCTGTCTTTCAATGAACGAAGCACTCAGTGAAATTGGATGTTATTGTTTGTATGTATGTGTGTGTGTGTAGGGCATTTTACACATAATTGAATGCAGCTCAGCTCTGGCGTTTCACACTTCAAAGAGCTTCCATTTTGGCTGTCACAGACTCGACAGCTGGCAGATGAAACGTATTTGGAGCACTCACACACAATGCTAAACACACACACAAGGACATATTTGGTGCGTCTGAGGAAATCTCTGAACAGTCAGACAAAGGCAGTTGAGTCAAAACAACGAAGGAGGTACACACAAGTTCAGTCCACAAAACACTTCACTACATTCACGTATGATACATGACCCTCATTTTGAGCCCTCACTCAACTGTGAAATAAGAGTCTTAGTCTTTTTGTTTCATCTGGACACATTCTTTTTGCACTCTGTTTCCTTTTATAATCTTTCAATTTGGTATTTAGATGTTATAAACATCAGCTCTCTTGGAACGTCACTCGGCCAATCAAATTAGAGGACCGGAACTAACTGTTAAATAAAGAAATTTTTGTCCAATCAGATGCTCTCTATATGAGAATGTCACTCCCCCTAATAGCACATACAGTAACAATAGGGACCTAAAGGTTACCCTTAATCAAAAGGTTCTTGGCATCCATGGAACCTTTTCATTACACAAAACAAGGTTCTTTACAGTGGAAAAAGGTTCTTTAGATTATTAAAATGTTCTTCACATTAAGAAAAAAAGGTTCTTTTAAGAACTGTTCACTGAACATTTCTTTGGGAAACCAAATCTGGTTCTTCTATGGCATCGCTGTGAAACCCCCTTTTGGAACCTTTATTTTTAAGAGAGTGTATAGTCTATTGACTATTTAAGTATGAAATGTCTTGCTCCAACTTGTTTCAATAGGAAATATGTCAGTAAAGGTAAGAACATTGCATTGGTTAAATCATTTATTGGGTTATAGGTTTAGTCATTCACACACACATACACACACACACACACACACACACACTGCTTAGTAGTATTAGGCCTGATCAATCACATAGTGATAGTCACACTGAGCAACAAAAACTGACTCAGAAATAACCATCAGCATGAATTAGAAAGAGTTCGTCTGTTTTGTTGGGTAGAGATGCATGTCTGCTGGTTCGCCAGATGGATGCTCGGCAACGGCGTTCTGAATCCGCGCTGTCTGAGCTTGACGAGCGCGCCGGCTGTCTTCCCCCGTCTGCGCGTCCTGAAGAGAGTGATCAGCGCCACAGCTCCCCCGACAACAAAGTCCAGCAAAACATCCGAATAGTCGAAAAACCGGCGAAATATCGGGTGGTGTGTACTTCCGAATGTCCAGCAATTCGTCTGGTGAAACTGATTGCAGGGATATACTAAAGACAGGACAAACTAAACCAAAAAAATAAAAACAACTGCGGAGCACGCCACGGAGGCAGCCATCAGCGTCGGAGCCATTTGATTCTATCTACCATTAGCTAACAAAGACTTACAGACTTTGATTCCAATGATCAGGTTTTTGTGTGTAATTTAATTAGTACCTCTTCATCCACAACATCTCAATCAACCACATTAATCATATACACTCTTGGGAATTTTAAGAGGGGGGGGGGGGGGGACATCTACAAGTTGATGCCTATAGTCAATGAGATGAGAATCATCAATTATATCCATCTTCAACTGAAAAAAAAGCCTTGGACAACCCAAGTTCTCCTATTGTTTTAAATAAAAAATAAATAAAAAACAGTAATACAATATTATGAAAAACCTTTATTGTTGATTGTTACTTTTGATATTGTAATAATGTTGATTAATGTTGATTAATAGAATATGCCTGCATTTTTTATGTGGTTTATAGCTTTTTATGCATTAGAAAAACAAGACTTCACATTGGTTATTAGCATGAATAATAAAACAATTACTTAAACTGGAAAATAATAACAATAATAATATAGATAGAGAGCAGAGAGTGTTCCTCATCACTGAAGTGGTCCATGATTTCAGTCTAGAACAAGGTCACTGAGTTCTGCACTCTTGCAAAAATGTGACAGATCTAAATGTAACGTTTAGATTATTTTGCTATTTGATAGATAGGTATCTGTCAAGACTACAAAGTCGAAATGAAATAAAAAATAATAAAATAAAAAAATAATAATACAAATGATGAGCTATACTGTAAAGGAGCATTCACACTGACAGCAATTTGCTTACTATAACATGAATGTGTGTAGCTTATTCAGTGAACAACCATGCGATATTACATACCTTATATCCAAGTCCATTTTATGTTATAAAGCTAGAAGAACATTTTCAAATTAAGATAAAGGGAAGGGTGACATGAGAAGACACAGAGAGCAGAATAGTGCATGTACAATATGCAGGTGTTTAAAACTACTGCATGACTGTCATGATGGCTCTAGTTGATGAAAGTGACAAATTAATCATGCCAGTTCCTATTGCAGCTACTGACACATTACAAATTGCTGCCAACAGTTAGAAGCTTTTGTTGCATATGACACTAATGATATGCATGAGTCTTTTATAACATATTGATAGCACCAGATTGTATTAGCCATTTTTAGTGAGGCTGCATGGTCGATAAAGATAAGGATAATATAAATTTTTCAGGTAGAACCTCTCTTTAATAAAGAATGAAATGCTAGCTCAATTTTATTGCTCAGAGGTTGCTTAAGACTTCATAAAATAAGAAATAACATATATAGTGAACAACTAGAAAATCAATGTGAATAGCATAGTTTAGATCATTCTGCCTTGGGAGGATATAATGAGAAATATATTTGAGTTTATAATGAGATCTCTTGGGGATCTTGGCAAACTGAGCACAGTTTGAGACTTTGTTGAGATCTCCTTTGAAACTCTAGAGGAGATTTATGTAGGATTCTTGAAGTCTTTTTCTCAGGGGAACAATCTGAGGAATAGAGACTTGAGCAAAACATCTCTATTTAATCTCACTGGCACCCATGAGAAAAAGCTGAGATATTAAAGTGATTCCTTGTCATTTTCTTTCTGGTGTGTGTCCAAAATAGTCTGACCTCAGTGTTAGGTTAATAAAAATAAACTGGAAAAAATGCATATTTTATAGCAGAAACAGCAGAAAACTTTTACAATTTTCATCAAATTACTTTATAATGCAAGCATAAAAAAAGAAAGAAAAGAGGAGACAAAGACAGCGTAGTCATTATTTCATATTCAGTTATTCATATTTGAACATTCTTTTCTCCTTCAGTTTTTCTCACGTGGTTGTGTGGCCTTTTTGTTCAGTCCCCTGCCATTTTTTTGTGGAGGCGAACACAGATTCAGTGCTAATGCTTCCAGGATTTATTTTTAATCAGAGATTCTGTTGGGACAGACATTGAGCCAAATGAATGCAACAGGTTCTGATGGTGGAACGGCTCCTTTATTCAGCAGTTTGAAGCTAACTGGTCTCTTTGGTTTTAGTGGCTATTATTTCTGAGGAACCATAACGGCTACACTCTAGATAACATGGGGAGAAAGCCCAGAGGCATACCTGAGTGAGTCTTTGCTGTTGTCTACGCTGTGGATGTCTGGTTTCTGTCTGTTGTCCATTTCTTGTTGTTTAGGCTCTTTGCCGGCACATTTTGGCTCTTTAGTGTAGGGCTCCATGGGTGGTAGAGGGGTGCGTCTATCTTGACTCCCTGTGGACTGATTTCCATGTTGTCGTTCCCTAGTACCCCCATCAGCCTTGCACTCAGATATAGTGCTGTGTTTCATGACCTGGAGCTGAGACAGAGGGACAATATCTGCACCCTGAGGTCTGTGCCACACAGTCATGCGGCCAGCAGAGTTGTAGTAGTAAAACCTGCCACTCTGGGGGTCAAAAAGCTCCCACCACTGGTTGCCATCAGCCTGGCGGATGGGCACATCGGTGGGCAGGTCCCAGCCACACTCTCCCGTTGCCAGATTCACGTACATGCGCTCTTGCGAACGGGGCTCAAGGATTTCCACCCAATCAGCGCTGAGGAGAAAGAGAGAGCATTATCCCCATTTAAATCAGATTTCATTTTAGTACTTTTTGTCATAATTTTGACCCTGATTGTTCTCCAAACAAAATATGGTATATTGGAATCCTAGTAAATCAAATCAACTCAACAAAATTTCACAGCTGCACTGTTATAAATTACAGGCCAGGCTTCATGGTCAATCTCTTAATTGTAATCTGATGGATGTGTTATCAAGGGAATTAGGCCAAAGCCACAGAGAGATTCGCCATGTGTGAGAGTGCATGCTCAGAACTCTAGCTCAGCCACCCCATAGCCTATCTGCAGACTAAAGCAGAGACACAAAGTGTGAGCTAGTAAAGCTTCACATCTTCCCCCCCCCCCCCCCTCCCCCCCCCCTCCCCCACCCCAACCAGCATCATGTACTGCCTAAATATTTTATAGAAGACGGATTGGAAAAAGGCGGGACTAAAGACCATGCAATCGTCTTCACACACGCAGAGGTATGGAATGTTAGTGTAAAAACATGTTTGACCAGACACTTGAGATTACATAAAAATGTTAACCAAGCACAGTGACTACCATCATGGAGAATTTAATTTGGATTTTTTTAAAGTATATACTATTTATGTTATTATGAATGGTATATCTATGCATAATTTTTAAAACAAAAATTTTTGACATCTCCAATAATTTTGTCTTCGCAAACCTTTTTTTTTTTTACAATCAACTGCAGGCTCATATTCAGATCTGCCTCAATCCAAACAATAACCGATGAATAGAACCAAGTCCTGGCCTTTTTTTTTGTTTAAATTTTTTTTTTTTTTTTTCTATTTGGATAATCCATATTATTTCATTTGGAAATACATTTAAAAAAAAAAGATCTGTTACTACTTCCGTTACCTTGCAACTTTAAAGCCAATGAATACAAATCTAAACTCAAATAAAGGTACTACATTTTACAATAAGACTCAAACTCAAGGCCATACGTTTCACCTCTGTCTTGGACACTGCATGGTGAAAGTGACATCTGCTGGAAACCTAAACAACAAAAATGACTCTAATGCAGCTAATTTGGGTCATGTTGCTCTTCTGAGAAACCGATTATGTTTCTTTTGATCTAGTTTCCTAATGCAGAGAGTCTTAAGTGTGCTAATTTAAGCCATGTGGGAGCTCAGACTATCTGTCCTGGACAGCGGGATTGCTTCTTTAGGCCACTTACACCAGCAAACGGCTTGCTTTGACTCATTCTGAGAGAGTCAAAATATTGATATTTATCTTATGTGGTTTAAGCCTCAGTACTTACATATTAGAAAAAAACAAGAGATGATATGAACACTCAGGCCATGTTTATACCTGGTATTAATATGTGTTTTGTCGATTGGATCACAAGTAGATGAGGGAGACACATTCCCGTTCATACCTGATGTTTTAATGTCTCTTCTGTCCACTTTCGACCACTTCTGTCCTGATTTCTTTTGAGGGGAGGGTCTATTGGCCAGTGTGTGGGCTTTTTCTGATCTTTCGATCTAATATTGTGAAATAAACTCAAGCAATTTACATATAAGCCGAACGCTGTTTTTTTTTGTGTTCCTTTCTTTTTTTTTCTTTTTCTCCCCCCCCCAAAGCTTCTGTTTAAAAACGGTTGCACCCGGGTTAAAAATTCTGCTA
Source organism: Sinocyclocheilus anophthalmus (assembly GCA_018155175.1). NCBI lineage: Eukaryota > Metazoa > Chordata > Actinopteri > Cypriniformes > Cyprinidae > Sinocyclocheilus > Sinocyclocheilus anophthalmus. The sequence continues at coordinate 12,895 of JADLZN010008731.1, forward strand.
CCCATGATCAATTAAAATTTATTAAACGAACTAAAACTATTAAACTTAAGAACGACTAGTTTTAGTTCGCTTATCTATCGCTAATTTAAATGATTAATTTCCCACAAAAAAAATCAACAACTTTACTTAAGAATATTTTATTAAACTATATTTTATTAAACCAAATGAATCCTTTTTAAAGCAAAAGTAAAGGGCAACATAGAGTGCAAGAAGCAAGTGTTCATCTCATAGTCCAAATCACGGAAATCAAAGTTCAGTATTATAGTGTAAGAATGACAACATATCCACGTGTTCTAGTCTACTAATAATAAAATTATAATCAAAACACTTCTCAACACTTCTCAAATCAACACTTTTTAAAGGAGTATTTACCAGAAATGTTATTTTCCAGAATTTATTTAGGAGAAAAATGTAAATGTTCAGTATTTCTGAAAAAAAAAATAAAATAAAATAATAAGATAATAATATAAAATTAATTAATTGGAGATGCTTTTGATTATTAAATTTAATGGAACCATTAAAATGGAATCTAGAAAATAATAGAAAACAGAATTTGGTAAAGATAAAACTGTAAAACTCATTGATTAGATGCTTTTTGATTATTAAAATTTAATTTAACCATTAAAACAGAGTATAGAAAATTAAAATGGAAAAAAACTGAATTTGGAAAAAAGGATTTCATAGGGCCCTATAGTATATACATTTTTGTGGTTATAACAACAGCCTTTAAAATTACTTAAATACATATATAATAGCAATGAGGCAATAGTAATTAGTTCAAATAAAGTATCAAAAGCAAGAAATCATATGGTTTTATTGAACAAAACTGTTAAAATACATAATGTATTATAAACAATAGAGCTAATGTACATTATGCATTACAACAAAGGCCTGCAGAGGGCGCCAGCGGCCTGATGTGTATTTTTTACACATTGCTGTGCGATCTAATACTGGTTTAATATTGACCAAGCTTCATTTAATTCAAATGTCCACTTAATCTTTAATATTTTGCCATTTCTTTAGGACAGAAATGCTATAGCCACTGTAATTTAATGAATGTGGACTTCAAAACGTGTAAACTCAGAGTGAGGTTTTGAGCTTTTATTTTGAAACCGCGATGTATTTCCTCCTCCTGAGTTTGCTGAGTTATAAATGATTAACCTTACAAATCGAGGAAATGGCGCGCTTGTAATACTTGCAATACTTCTGAAGCAACTTACAATACATTACACCTACTGAATACACTGACTAGCTTGTAGTATCTTTGGAATAAAGAGCTTTTAGAATGTTAAAAAACATATGGGGGGAAAAGAATTAACACCCCTACCCACCCCCACATCTCAGATGGTAGTGATCTCACACAGCTCTGGAAACATCTATGTGTAGCCATTCATCCACATTTGTGGACAGTGAAATCCTGTAAATACATAGTGATAAGGAAGAAAAAAAAATCAAAACCTGCTTTAAAACCCAGCAACACAACTGTAGCTGTACTTTACAACAGCAACACTGCTTTAAAAAAAGCAAAACAGCAAGACTTATTTGACATAAAAAAAAAATTATAAAATGCTGTCTAATCGCTCTCGCTGTACTTTGATGTCACACACAGAACAGTCTGTGCAGTGCTGCTTCAAGTCCAGCACCTTTTGTGTTTTATTAGGAGATGCACAACAGTTCTTCTGTGGCTTTATAGGTAATATTTTCACTTACACAATTTAGCAAAATCAGACAATATTGTGTCTAATATATAACACAATATTAACTTTTTATTATTGAATTGTTGTAAATAAATATTACATTTGGAACTGGTCAGTGTTAAAAAAAATGCTGGGAAATCTCTTCATGTAGCCCTACAAGAGTTATTACTGATAAACTGTCTGAAAAAAACAAAGTCAAGTTTTAGAGAAGAAAAAAATCACCCACTGACTTTCAAAGCTGCTACATAACGACTTTCTACTTCGAGGACCTTGATAGAAATGTAGTGGAGTGAAAAGTACAATATTTGTCTTTCAAATGTAGTGAAGTTAAAGTCATAAGTTCCCAGAAAAAATAATACTCAAGTAAAGTACAGATACTCAAAAAGTGTACTTAATTACAATACTCAAGTAAATGTACTTAGTTACTGTCCACCTCTGCTGGTTTTTAGCAAGATGCAGTCAAAGCTGGTGTTCGGCAGAGGTGAGGAGAGGACTGTTTGAAAGTCTTTGAAAGCAGGAAAAAAGGCATTACATGCAAATTTTTAAGTCATAACATGTAAATGTATATAGTCACCAGTGGCGATCTCAGCAAAAATATCACTCGCAAATTAATATTCTGTGTCGTAAATGCTAATGTTTTAGGCACAGTCTGGAGCCCTGGAGGCATGTCAACATTTGCCCAGCTTCCATGCCACAAGTGTGCTCCTTCTCTCCTGCCACGTTCCCTCTATACCAC
>JADLZN010008732.1:0-20305 GCA_018155175.1 Sinocyclocheilus anophthalmus
AAAAGGTACATGCAATTTATTTTCACACACAAAAGTGGACAAGGTCTAAATTCAAAAATCCGACTTGAGCGACTTTCAGCTGTGGTGTGAATATAGCCTGAGAGACCAACTCAAAATCTGTCTCTTCAGATAATCGATCTCAGACTAAAAAATAGCAACGTGTCACATTCATGGCAGCTGCTCATCTAGAGGAAAAAAATCCAGTACAGCGCATGCTGCGGAATAGAAAGAAATATGTTTTCTAAACTGTGTCCATCTTTATTATTTTCTTCAGTTCGTGCCGCAGCCATACCGGCTGACACTGAATCACAGCACAGCTCTCGCTCTGAGGACCAGTCAGATAGCAGGACGGATCATTCAGATGAAGATGCAGCAGATAAGGCCCCCAAACGCCCTGCAAGCGTCAAAGCAGCCAAGAAACCAGTCGCTGCCAAGACAGAGGTACACACTTTATGTATTTATTGACTCATAGACACACACAGTCTAATTAGGCAAGAAACATGTATTCAGACTTTCAAGTATACAGTATTAAAATGTGTTATAAAACAGGCAAGGGTGAATGTATATAGACACAAATATCTTGATTTGTCCTTCTGTTTTCACTCAGAACAAACTGTATTATTTAAAACATATGGTTTTGTTGTGACATTTGTCGGTTGTGTCTGGAAGATTCAGTGTTTAGGTTCAGGAAAGCAGAAATGTTTATAACAACTACTAGAACATCATCGATTATTTGCATTATTTGTATGTTTGTTTGTATGCATGTGTTTTTTCCCCCTTCCATTGAACACAAAAGACATGTTTAGCAGAATGTTCATGCTGCTCTTTGTCTATTAAATTCTATGATAAACACCATTAAAGTGGCCTATGCATCTGCTGAAATGAGACTGAGTAAAATATAGCGTAGATGTTTTATTTGCCATACCCACAATTCGGACCTTATTTTGTCACTCATAGTTTATAATATGTGTCTACCAATCTTAATGCAAGCAAATCAAGAACTCTGAAGATTTATTTGAAATACAGTGCATTCAGAAAGCATTCAGACCCCCTTCACTTTTTTTTTTTTTGTTGCCAGACAGGGGGCCAAAATGCTTTCCAATTATTTTATTATTATGTTTTTACATGCAGTCTACAGTCGACCCGCCCATATGACAAATCAAAAACTCCCATTTGTGATAGTGGTGTTCAATTCCAGGTTTTTCAAGGTCGACTCCGACTCCCGGCTGTCACTGTAGGAATCTATCCATTTACTTTATATCACAACAGGATCAAGAATAATACAAGATTGCAGTTGTTTTTTTACACAATTAATGTCTTTTTTTCTCCCTGACACGATTCCTTAAATTCCCCTTATTAAAACAACACATTTTCAGCGGGACTGTTCAAATTAGTCCAATTTAGTGATTTTTACCTTGAAATCATCAATATCTAGCTGTTGCTAATACCTATTTTTATAGAGGGAATAGTCATGAGAAACAGCAGTGGTCAAATATTAGGTCAGAATTAAAGAAGAAAGAAAGTATTCTTTAATGAATTCATAACGGTCGAGTGATGGCTCTGAACACATATGCCCATTGTTTTAAAAAGCTGCTTAGTAGTGTTAAAGATATTAAAAATAAATAAATTTTTAAAATGGTCAGTTTAATTATTATGAATACAAATGTGACCCTGGAGCACAAAAGCAGTCTTAAGTCGCTGGGGTATATTTGTAGCAATAGCCAAAAAAACATTGTATGGGTCAAAATTATCGATTTTTCTTTTATGCCAAAAATCATTAGGATATTAAGTTAAGATATTTTGTAAATTTCCTACTGTGAATATATTAAAACTTAATTTTTTATTAGTAATATGCATTGCTAAGAACTTCATTTTGGACAATTTTAAAGGCGATTTTCTCAGTATTTAGTTTTTTTTTGCACCCTCAGATTCCAGATTTTCAAATAGTTGTCCTGTCCTAACAAACCATACATCAATGAAACGCTTATTTATTCAGCTTTCAAATGATGTATAAATCTCAATTTTGAAAAATTGACCCTTATGACTGGTTTTGTGGTCCAGGGTCACAAATAGGTTAACCATGGAAAACCAAATGTATGTTTATTGCATTAATATAACCGTTAAGCTACAAAGCTGGCATGGACGTATGTATAATTACAAACTAAAGGCACTCTGGCTGTTGTTTTAGTAAGTTGCATGTAGGATACAATATGTGACCAAGTTGTTTCTGCGATGGCTCCATCTCTCTGACGCATGGTGTAAATACATCAGTGTCCGAATTCCTCGCTTCATTTCATTCACTCCTTGCTCAACTGCCATGCACTACATAGGGATTAGAGAATCAGCGAGCCGCTTCGGACACAACATCAGAGTCGACAGTGAGAGTCGATTCCTGTGCTGGAGTCGACTACGAAACTAGGGCTATTCAGAGTTGAGGAATCAACTCTTTTGGAGACGACTCCCCATTACTAATTTGTGGTAAGCTTAGCTCGGGTGCATTCCATTTCTCTAGATCTTTGAGATCAAATTAAATTAATTGGAAATGATTTGGAAAGGCACAAACCTGCCTAGAAGACAGCTCAAAGACAGGACTGTGTTGAGGCACAGATCTGAGGACAGCTACAAAAAATTCTGCTGCAAAAATTCTTCTGGCAATTTTCCATGTGAGATCCAGTCACGTTTAATGTGATTTGGAATTTTGCATGAGGATGAAAGAATTCCACACACCGATTTTTGCATCGAGTTCAAATTGGTCATTCGCTAGAATCGCTACATCAACCAAAAGAGAGCTACTTGGTTTGAAAGTGACTTCTGTGCGAGCAGTGCGTCATACAGTACATCGCTACACTATGGACTGGGAAATTTTGCAGCAATTTTGCTAATCTTAATGCTGCAACATAACAAAACGAAGGGCTCTGAATATTTTCTGAATGCTCTTAAGTCTGTTACATCAGCCCGCTTGTATGTAAACCAGAACGAGATATTCCTGTTTATTTTCTGTATACACATTTTTCCAAGCCTTTGAGTGTGCGCTGTCGTGAGCACATGCCTTCACTGAATTGCATTCACCCAGTTGCTCGATAAGGTCTTATAACCGTAAAAGGTATTAATACTCTTTTCTTTCGTTCTTCTTTACCACCATATCCTGCTGTCCTCGCCAGCAGACCACCAAGACGGTGAAGAAACCGCCAAAGAAGAAAGCCACCACCACGGCCAACAACAATGCTGAATCACCATGAGTCACGCTGCGTTTATCCATCCCTGGACAACACACACATTCACATGCTTTCACATACTAACATTAGTGCTCTTTGCTTTTATAGAAATATACTGACCCTTGCGAATACACACATGCACATAAGATGCATCGCCTAGGGCTGTTTTTATCTAGTAGGTTTAATGCGGTAAGTTAAGACGTCTGGCTTCATGCATTCATTTTTTTGTGTTGTGCATGTGTTTAAAGGAAGGCTGGGTCTTGTCTTATTCTCTGTAGGCCTTAATATTAGAGGGCATCTCTGTAAAGCATAAGATCAGAAAGCAGTGCCTGAACATGAACATACATCATCACTACTGAACCCACAGTATATCCCTTATAACCACAGATTCCATGCTTGTTTTCCATAATAGAGGCCATTTCACTTTATTTAGCATGTAGGACACACACTATGGGACGAACAAGAAATGGGAACAGAAAAATTGGGCTATTAAATGAATAGACTTGATTTACAGCACAGTGTCCATAGAGAGTTCTGGAGGCGCCCAGAGCAGTTCTGTTCTCGTTCCGGGTCACAAAACATCCCGAGCCCGAGATTTGTTGTGAATATTCATGATCCGAGAGGTCAGATGTCTACTGGAAGCTGCAGGCACTCAAACGCTCTTGCCGTTAATAGTGCTTTTGTCAGCTGGAACTGGAGGCGTTCAGAGCACATGAGCTGTCCCTTGTGCTAATTTTACATTCGTGTAGCGCGATGTTACACATTTTGAACATTTATAAGACATTTATCCGAGTGGTAGATGAGATAGCAGGTGTTTTGGTAGGGCGCAAGATGAAAACAGAATCACATGTTGGCCAGTAAAGGACAAGATGCCTCTGTCTTGAGTAATCGGTTTCTGAAGACTGATGATTTTAAGTCTGCTGTTTCAGTTCTGGGCTTTCTGTTGTTGTGACTTGCTTATCAAACTCAAATATTCCATATGAGTTTGTAAAAAAAGTACTAAACACTCTGCCATGCAGAGCATAGAGAGTTGGCAGATCATTCATTGTGGTGAAACGGTCAACCCATCGGAAAATCATCTTAAAAGGTGCTTTTAGAATATATGCTGGTTTAAAACCTTCTGGTCCTTATTTAAAAGTCATCTATACAACTTTTTTTAATTAGATCCTGTGAACCAAGGTCATTTGAAACTGCGTGTAGCCCTAAATCCAGATGTGCGCAGGTGTGTTTCCCAGCACATCTGCTCTGAATCGAAAGATTTGGCGTTTGGTACTGATCTTGATTCTTGACTTCAACTGCAGTTTGAAGTATGCAATACTACTGCGAGCTGGTAGGGAGTGCTGCTGTACAGGAAAAGAGCACAGTGCTCTTCCTGTCAGATTGAACGATTACACAAGGGTGGAGAGAGGTTTTGAATTATAATGTATTTAAATCAGTTTGTCAAATAGCTGAAATTTACCTGAGTTAATTTGTATAATATTATTGACTGTACAAAATATCTGCCTTACTCTGATAGGCTTTTTAAGTTGAAAAATTTTCTTTTTTGAAGTTTACATTTAGTTTGTCAATTTAGTATAGGGTCAGATGTACAGAAAAGTGCTGTTTTGTGCATATTTGTGTGGCGTTTTAATTTACAAGGTTGTATCTTCTCTGCCTTTTTTGTATAGGAATGAGAGATTGCTGTTTGCTCTTAGGAAGAAAAGGGGACAGTTGTGTGTGGGAAGGACTGATGATCATTTTACAGTTTTAACATATGTCAGTCTTAAATTTAGCAGTTATTAGCAGATAGATGTTTCGGTAGAAACATGGTTTAGATGCAGATCTGTCGTCATTACACATTGCTGTCTTAACTATCATCATGATTTTTTTTGACATTTTCTGTGTCTGAGTCTCCTGAGTAATTCGGTTTTTAAAAAGAATCTTTATTTGAGATTTTTTTTCCCCTTTTAATTAAATGCTAGTGTGGTTGATGTTCACCAGCCCACACAGAAACGACAAGTCAGTCTCACTTCTCATTCTTTCTTTGTTCCACACTGCTTTTCGCTTCTTTCCCCCCCTGTTCAGTATTTCTTATTTTCATAAATGAAAATGACAATGTCTTTTTTTTTATTTATTCACCAAGGCCCACACTGAAAGAGACATGACAAACTGAACATATTTTCTTTTATGTTTTCTGTAGTGTGTTGGAAATTGGTATTATTGCATATACAGATTTGAACTGGGAGAGAATAGTTGACATTAATATATTGTTTGTGCCAATTCTCAATGCTCTTAATATATTAAAAGAATGAAAAAGAAAGAGATTGCTGCTAAGTGTGTACTAACTGACCTTGAATTATTATTCAATAAAATGCAATTACATCCCTAATGGATTACCTAGTTTTAAAATTTTCTAATTTAACTTTTTCTTCCTCTTTTTTTTTTTTCTTCTTCAAGAGGATACTAGGTGAAATGTTCTAGGCAATTATTCCCGAGATCTCTATTTGTTTATTTGTTACTCCAGCAAGTCAAGTAGGTTTTATGGACATCATAAAGATGTTTCATTTCCCTTCTTAAGTCTGCTTATAAAGTTATAGAATACCCATATCCCCTCTTTATGAGTAATAACTGCCACTTTTAGCTGCATTAACAACAACCATAATTCAATATCTGCCTTTAGTTTTTCACCGGAGGATAAAGAACTCCTCTTTCGGTTTTGTTTTAGTTCAGGAGTTGCAGCTTAGTTCAGCAGCTTGATATTTTAGATATAACATTTACATTTATATGTAAGATACAACATATTTAGATATATGTTTAGCATGTACAGGATGATGATGATGCATAAGTGTGTTATTAATGGAAATAAATAGAAACATTTGCTAATTTAGTTGTATAATGTATGATTATTCAATTTATGAGGCCATACCTCATATTGGGGTTTAGATGGCCCCTACCTTACCTGGGGTAATAAGATTTTTAAGAATGTATAAATTACTTTTGATATCATTCTTATTCAAATTTGCAGGCATATGAATACATTGATTTAAACCACTGACAGACTAAGTGAATGGCACATGTGGGATATATTAGGTAGCAAGTGAACAGTCAGTTCTTGAATTTGTATGTGAGTATCTGTGGGATGTGCTGGTCTAACTGATCTGTGGAGGCCTCACCTGTTGAAAAAAACCAGCATATGCTGGTTAGGTATGTTTTGATGCTGGTTTAAGCTGGTCCTTTGTTGGTTTATGCTGGTCCTTTGCTGGTTTATGCTGGTCCTTTGCCAGCACATGACCAGCATAAACCAGCAAAGGACCAGCTTAAACCAGCATCCCAGCGTCAAATCATACCTAACCAGTATATGCTGGTTTTTTCAACAGCTCGCATCTTGCAGGACTTAAAGGAGCTGTTATGAATGTCTTGGTGCCAGAAACCACAGGACACGTTCAGTGGTTTGTGCTTTGATGCATCAGTGCAGTTTTGGCAGCATGAGGACGACCTAATGATATAAGCAGGTGGATTTAATGTTGTGGCTGATCAGTGTATTTAATTGCCCATATTTTAACTTAAGATATGTCATAATAGCAACACTGTGAATTCAAATGGAATGATAGATGGAATTTTACTCTATATTACCCCAGTCCCTTACATGTAAACTCTATTAAATCCCACAGAACTCCAATTCTTTTAGCTTTGAGGTCATCTCTATGTTAGTGTACTCTTAAAAGTTGTATTTTGGCAGTCTAGCAGACACACACTTTACAGTTTTCGAGTATACGAGAAGATAATCGTCTGACCTTGGTCTCGTGCAACGCTGTTAATGTGTACATTTTAAGTTGCTTAATTTAAACGCTGGACGTGTCCCCTGTCGATGTGTTACAGTACTAGTACTGTAGAAAAAACTCAGTTTTTGTCAGCATCCATGACTAGAACAGTAGTTTTTATATAACTAAGCAATGTCACTTTTGTAAACTGAGGGAGTTAATAGATAGATAATGACATAAAGCAAGAGCTTTAGTGAGCAGTAATGAATGTTCTTGATGGTGTGTATCTCAAATCACTGTAATGAGAAAGCTAATTATCTTTACCAATTAAAACCAGTTTCACTGTGCAAATAAACGATGAAGCAGAATAAAAGTGAAATGATGAGTAACGCTTTCAGTCAGGCACATTTCAAATCGTGTTTTCTCCAGTCTCGCACATTAGCTTCGCACGACACGTTGCTTTTCTGTGTGCAAGATAGCAGCTTCTTTCGAATGTTGAGGGCTATAATCTTCTAGTAATAACCTCAAATGCCATTGTGTTTGTACTCCACCTTCAGCAAAGGTGCTTGTGTTTCACTGCATTCGTCATGTGTTTGCGTGACCGAATGTGTGCATCTCATGCAAGGCGCACTGGTGAAAGTATAGCCCTAGCTAGTTACATAAGGCTCTGCAGTAATTGAATCTCATTACTGCTGGGGTCCCGCGGTGTGTGGGATGATTCCTGGGACGTGGGCTGGTGTGAACCCCAGATGAGGGAATCCCTGAGTTTGCATCAGCTCCTCTCTCCTATAGGTTTGTCTCCTCTGCTCTCTGCTTACCTCTCCATGGCAGCAGGACGAGGGGTTGCTAGGTGGCCCGCTCTCTCGCTATTCTCTCGCTATTTTTTGCTCGCTCTGTTTCAGACTGCAGAGTTTGTGCATTCATTGTAGTGAATTTATTTTTGAGGAGGTGTGTGCACAAGCACAATGTCTCTTGACTTTGACTCAAGAGTGTGTTTATTGATGTTGAGGAACTTTCAAAATGCTGTTTGATCGTCTTCCATCTCAAAGCTGAAATGTTAGAAATTGTAGATAGTGTCAAGAATTTTGGGGGACCTAAAAGTATAAATGGATTGAATGAACCAGTGGTCTCTGGAAGCACGTTGCTTCTGCATGACCAGCAGAGGGCCTTGTTTGATCAGGAAAGACATTGAAGTCAGTCTCCATACAGCTCCCAAAACACCAATCCTGTTTGAGAAGTTTGCAGCTCATTTATTTAGCAGCTCCTGTCATTTTCATCCTTCAAAATCTTGAAGGTTGAGGGTCACGAACGAGAACAACCTGCATTATACACATTTAAATATTTTCCCTACCACTACTTTTGATATTTTGTGCTTCATATATATATATATATATATTTTTAGAAAAATAAAATTGTTGTTGAGGCACAGTTAAGGAACAATGCATAATTTGTTAGATGCAGAACTGAAAGTAAAAGACCGCTATAGTTTCTGTACTGTTACACACACCAGCATAAACAGCCTGTTGTTTGTATTTGTGTATACTTTTAGCAATGAGTTGATATAGTATAGTACAGTATATTGATATACATAAACTGTTTTTACAGTGCTTGCTTTTGAAAACTTTAAATAATTTTTTGGTAAATCCTAACATTGTTATAATGTTCACCAGTGAATGTACAGTATTTGCATACTTGATTTCTACATGATGTTTCTTTGTATTTCACCATCTATAATAACACATTGAGTGACATAACAGCAATGGTGGCTGGAAACAATATTTCAGTTTCACAGAACCAAAACCTAAAGCCTAAATTTACCATAAACTATTCTGCTTCTGCATCGCAAACACTGATACTTGCTTCAGGAATCTAGTTAGACCTTGTAACTTTTTTTGATTATTAAAAAAACAAGCACTATTCAAGGAAGTTTGTTGCCATGTATCAAGATGTTCATAATTGTGTACTTTATTGCCATTTTTGAATAATTAATAAATTACGACGCATTTTAAAGCACCAGAAATATCAAGCATCACTAAACCGTTGAATGCAAAGGTAGTTTATGGTGTTCACCTTTATTTTGTTCACTGGTTTATCAGCCTTTCATGCATGAGTGATTTTTATGTCATTTATCTTTAGTATTGCAATGGACTTTCTCACGGGAAAACAAATCTTCATCCGTGTCCCTGCCGCATGCTGTTTTTGTTTGGATCATGTCTAATGTTGGCGCTTTCTCTCTCTCTCTCTTCCTGTCCTCTAGCTTTCTTTCCTCCACCCCTCCATTCTTGTCCTCCGGTAGCCATAGCAACGTGTGCTGCGATGGTGCAGGGCCTCTGGCAGGTGATACAATGCGGCTAATTACTGGCACTTAGCTCAGCGCTAATTAAAGCGAGCTCAGCTAATCGGGGGGTCAAGTGGACCTGCTGATCCATCCATCCATCCATTGCTCCATCCATCCTTACCTTTACCTTTAGCCTAAACTTCCCCAGCCCCTCCGAGTGAAGCTGTCTCTCTCTCTCTCTCGTGTCTGTCTCGCTCTATCCGACCGCTGGCATCCACACAGGGTTGAGGGTTTGCCCTTCCTGTGCAAGGCTCTCTCAGCATCCGGTAAAACAGGCAAATGATTCTACAAAGGTGAGGGTCAATTTATCTAATTTGGTCGAGGTTGGTCAGCCAAGATTACCTTGTCTCTACTGGGAGGAACACTTCTATCTTCCTCTCTCATTTCGTTTCTCCGGCTGTGACATTTCTCACGTGTTTTTGGTCTCATTTTCTGCGTTTCCAGCCTCATTCTGCTCAGCAGCACCTCTGTGTTCAATGCTTTTTCTACTAGTTGTACAGTGAAGATATCTGATGGTCTTCATAAGGCTGTATGTCTGGAAAACATGTTATGACCATGGCAGTATCTTCAAAAACAATATTATTATCATGCTACATGTACCATAGTACAGGTCTGAAAAACAGGGTATACCATGCTGTCATGTCCCAAAAAAACAACAACATGGTATTATCATGGTACATAAGATACCCCATATCACTGTAGCCTTTGCCGATAGGGCTAAAAGTTACTATTACTGAATAAACTATTCACAATATATGGTAAGTGTTACATTTTAAAATATATATATATATATAATATCTAACATTGTTCGAAAGTCCAAATATATATAAATTATATAATTAGAATATAAAATAATAATTACCATATAAGTAATGGTAATGTAATAAAAAAAAAAAAAAAAAAAAAAATATATATATTAGTTTGTACAAAAAAAAACTATATTTGACTACTATATAGTAATTTAACTTCGTTTATTATCAATATAGTGGGTTTGTCTCTGTGTGAAAGTTAAATTATGTATAATCTAAATTTTCTAGAATTTTAAAAAAAATTTAAGTATTTAAGTTAAAACGATTATTAAAAGGGAATTACCTCATGGTTATGCAATATTAAAACATTTGGGTTTTGAATTTCCAGAAGAAGAATTAAGTATACTAAAGAAAATAATATATTAAATATATTAACTATAAATCCTGTTTTGCGAGAGTCTCACTTCATCAAAGTTAATCTCCTTTCTTTCTTTCTTTCTTTCTTCTTTCTTTCTACTCTGCTCACTCTTTCATTCATTCATTTTGCTTTATTGTTTGTGATTCTCATTCTGCCATAGGGCACACACACACACACACGATTCCTCTGCTCTGCATAAAAGAATCATCCTACCTTTGACAAATGAGGGCAGATGAATATTGGCGTTGACCTGCTGAGGAGAGACCGATGCGGAGCATACATGTGTACAGGGAGACGGAGGGATGGAGTTTAGAGGAGTGGATAAGGTCAGAGCTCGTCAGCAGGTTCACTGTTTACTGATGTTTACCATGGAGCCCCTGCAGAGGGGACACCTGGTGTGCTGTCATCATCCACCACACACACTCATACATGCATACACACTGAGATACAAGCACAAACTATAGCATGTACACTTCGTTATACAGTGACACCCAATATGGGCACAAATGCACGCGCACATACAGGTGATAAAAGGCATGGTTGGAGATGTCCTCTCATAATCAGATGCCTCTCTCATTGGATTGTGGCTGCTGGAGCTCTCCATGGTGCTGAAAGCTCTCTGTGTAATCCACAAGCACTTTTAGAGAGAGAGAGACAGAAATGAAGTGCTATATTTAAAACAGGCTTCATTCTGTATTAATGAGTGCTTGTTTAGACAGATCTTGATATGAAATAAATTGCATTTGCATCTAATGGGCTGCACGATTAATCGAAATTAAATCGCAAAGACGATAAATCGCGATTAGGCATCAGTGAAGAACGGTTCTGTGATAAGTAGTAAATCTCCATATGCGGCCGAGGGCCGCTCTCGCGCGGAAACTAATACGCAGCAACAGACAATCCAGGAGATTCCTATAGGGTGCTGAAATAAAAAAAGATTTACTGCTTTCATTGATTCAGCGTGACTAATAAATACATGACTATGACAATATATGGCTTATCTAAGTTTGTCTTATTTTAATTTTTTATTACAATAAAGTATATAATAGTGCAATGCTAATCGAAATAGCCTTTATCACTGCTTAAAATACTATGAAATATGTTGCGTGCCATATTCTGTGTAAGAAGCCACATCATCTCACAAGGATTTATTTCAAACACTCGACTGACGTTATGAAAGTGAGTTTGGAGTAAAAATATGTTAAATGTGGTATTTCACGTGCTTTCAGATGGAGCCGCATTTACTTCACAGAGCCGTAGTTCACCGACAAGCTACGCAAACAGCTTTCATAATCGCAGAACGATTTCATCATTTACGATTATGAATGCGATTTTGCGTAGCTTATCAGTAAACTACGGCTCTGTGTAGTAAAATGCCGCTCCATCTGAAAGCACGTAATGGAGATTTACTAGAGGATAAAGTGCCACTAAATGGTTTTGTGGCCTGCACAATAGTGTCATCACCAGAATTCGTTCCACAGCGGCACGCTCCAAGAGAGCGGCAAGTCTCACTGTGACCAATTCAGTTTGTAGTCAAAGAGGATTTCACTGTACACAAAGGCCTGTGTCTCATCTCGCATATGTTCCCAAGATACAGAATAAGGTTGATGTCTCATAGGTAGGGCTGGGTATCATTCAAAATGTTTCGATACCGATACGATACCTTTACTTCGATACCAGTTCTTGAACGATACTTTTTTCGATACCAATTATATGAAATCAATTTGAACAAGATTACATAAAAAAAAAAAAACTTTGGTTTTATTTTTAAGATTGTTGATGTTTATACAAACTCAAAGACTCATCTCCTGAGCCACTGCACAAAGGAACAAAATGTAACCAACACAATAAATCAGTGCAAAATAGTTTTAATAAAGCTCAAATAGTCTTCAGTTTACACATCTGTTAGGCTACATTTACACTAGTTAGTGTTCGTTTTAAAATGCATAGCTCAGACAGAATCATGATTTCTATTTATTATACACTGATTTACTGATGAGCATTAGCAGATTCCAGCGCTGTCTGCCTGTGTTCTCTCTTCCATGATCGCTGCTCTGAATCAGAGGTAATAACATATTTAATTTCAGCAACATTACATGGCCAAAACACACATTAGATGGCAGGTCCGGATTTACCTAATTTCGTGACGTAGAAAAAAAATACAGTGTTTTCTGTCGGAATAAGCGCTTGCTTTCAGTCAATAAAAATCGAATAGTTCTTAATTTGTTTGAGAACTGAGAAAGACCATACCATATAGTCGTGGCCACATAACCACCTCCGCGAGTGCATTATTTCTCTAATAATTTTAAACGGCCTGGAGTCACAACCACACATCAATACTGTTCAGATGATTTGTTTCAAGACATCTGACATGTTTCCGTCCTGAAATCTCGTGTGGGTGGAACAAATTTTTTTACGCACCTCATCCCAAACCTTCCGTTGCAAATTCCAATGTGTCTATGTATCTCTCAGCAGCGTCTTCTAATAGCGAATCTTTAAGTTAAACTCCTTCATGAACCTCGCTACTGAGAAATGTCATGTAGCTTTTCAGCTGCAAAACTATTTTACTGATAAATTCGCGGTGCAGCGCTGACAAGAAGTTTCTGTTTGCGTCTCCGTGTGTCTGCACTGTGTGTGCGTCTGTGAGAGCGACTGGGAGAAAGAAAGAGTGATTTCCGTAGCCTACATAAAAAAGGTTTAAGACGTGGAAATAGTTTGTCATTTTTTACCCTATTGTTAGTTATATTTATCTGCTCAATGTCTTGAGCAATGCGTAAACCCGGCCCTGTTAGACGGCAATCGGAAATTATTACAAACACTCGATTGTGGTTTAAAGTGAGTTTTGAGTAAAAGCGGAATATAAATCTTATTTATTGTCTTATGTAGCATGATGCTACAGTTTGCATGAATGGTCACATAACATGCGCTTTCGGTCGTGTAACGTTAGTATGAACAGACATCTGCATATGATCGGAACTCCACACAGCTCCCGCGCTACTCTATACTGGTGGTATTACAGTACCACGAGAGCTAAAGAGAGCAAACTGCTCCGTGCGCTTTCGAATCGCTATCTGCGCCGCGCCTCTAGTCGAACACACCAGCAAGTGCTGCAGGCTTATTGGCTCACTGACACTGATGAGATTAACCCTTTAGGTATCGAAATTTGGTACCGAACAAAAATGAATTTTTCGATACTCGATGATATCGAGGCAATTCGGTCGGTGCCTAAAAAGTATCGAACTCGATACCCAGCCCTACTCATAGGGCAGTGAACTGGAAAGCTGCTGCCTAAATTACTGCAAGATGACATGAAAACTTTGGGTTAGTGTAGGGGTGTGAACCTACACTCTCACGGTTCGGTTCGATTACGATTATCATGTCATCGATTCGGTTCAATTCAATATCACAATGCATCACAATGCATTGATGCACTGCATCCTCAATTTTCAATATTACTTCACATGTATACAATTTTGTCAATAAATACATGCAGTCAGATATATGAACTGACGTGATTTCTCAAGTTAGTGGTATTACCCCCTGCATATTTTATTGTGTGTGACATGATTTACACACAGCGTGTGTCTTCTCCAGGTTGTGCTTACCAGGTTGTTCATAAAAGCCGAAATGTGCCCAGATGTTGGCTTTTAAAGTAGTTGTAGCATTTTTAATTGCGTCTCGCCTCCCTCCGCCATTAGGCGCGTTCAATTTGAAGCGGCGCAGCGCTAGGATAAGGATCCGTCTGCTCTCTTATCGCTCTTGCGGTACTTGATGACATACACTGATCATTCTGCACAGCGGCGCTTCAAGCCGAAAGCGCCTAATGTATGCTACCGCGACAAAGCACGTATGCGACAAATGACGTCAGAAAAGCGTCAGTACGTTATAATCGGTTATGGTCTATTGCTGAACCGATACCGAATCGTCGCAATGCATCGAAGAAACGATTAATTTCGACACCCCTATAGTGTAGTTATGTTTAGCTAACAATTAAATGATTTAAAAAATTTAATCATTAAAAGATTTTGTTAATTGAAATAAAACAGAAATACAGTGTAAATATTAAATAACAAAAATGACAAATGTTGCTTAACTGAAATAAAATAACAAAAAAAGAGTTAAAACTAAAAATAAAAAACTAATGAAAATGACAAACCACATTAAAAAATAATTACTAAAACTTAAACTAAAATAAAAAATAATAAAAGCTAATTCAAACTGTCAATAAATATTATAATTATTAACTGTCTATCACAGAGCTGTGTATCACAAAATGAGCACTTTAATATTCTGGTAACTGTGTAAAAAAAAATAACCTATATTATATATATATATAGGAGCTAATTCACCCTCACCTATGTGTGTTTTTGTCTTCCTTCAGAATCCCAGCGTTCTCACTTGACATCATTTACAATGAAACTAAAGGACAAATTCCACTCTCCCAAAATCAAGCGAACACCATCAAACAAAAAGTCCAAACCACCACCAGAACAACCCGTGAAGTCCCCAGAGAAGACCGTGACCAAGGTAGTAGATGTTAACTTTATAAACAGCTTTTTGTCTGAAAGCAAATAAGCACATTGTTATCTTTTGACGTATTGAAGACATTGGTTTTGGTGACATTCTTTTTAACCACATTTAGACTCTGAGTCGATTGGAGGAGCATGAGAAAGAAGTGGTCAGCGCTTTGCGGTACTTCAAGACGATTATTGACAAGATGGCGGTGGACAAGAAGGTCTTGGAAATGCTTCCTGGTTCTGCTAGCAAAGTTTTGGAGGCCATCATGGGCTTGGTGCAACTTGATGGCAAGATACTGGGCAGGTAAAGCTGTTTTTGAGCTTCTTGAGAGAATTAGTTTCTTGTTCAGCTTTAAAAAAAAAAAGACATGTTTTCTGCATTAACTATATAAATATTTTATTTCCCTGTCCTTCTGTCACCAGTTCGAGAGTGTCCTCCTGTCTCAGTCGACTCTATCAAAGTCTTGCAAACCTCATTCGCTGGTCGGACCAAGTGATGCTGGAGGGGGTGAATTTGGAAGATAAAGAAACAGTTACAACTGTCACCACTGTGATCAAAGCAGTGCTGGATGGTGTGAAGGTATTAATAGTCTATAGAACTCTGTCATGACTCGTCTTCTGTCCATTTTCTGCCCATATTCCAGCTGTATTTAGCCATGGGTTTTGTTCTTAGTTGATAGTGTTGTGTGTAAAGCTGACTTTGCCTGTGGTTTCCTGTAGGAGCTGGTTAAAGTCGCCATTGAGAAACAGGACCACCCCTCCCCTACGACACCTGTCAAAATCTTGCCTCCTGTCGCCAGTCCACAACGGTAAATGCAAACCTCTTTGAAAAACATTATGCCTTGAGAAATTCTTTAAAATTGAGGTGGGTGATGTTGAAAGCCACCTTCAAATTCAGTAAAAGTCATCAGCTGGGCTGTCAACCTATAATACAGTGTTGTGTGTCAGTGCTGAAATGCTATGTCATTAATTTCTACCACTTTATTATGGCAGTGTTCCAGAGCCCCCTGTCGTTGAGTCGAAAGAAACAAGAAGAAACAGTTTCTTTGCGAAGGAGATATCACTACCCGCCGAGGTCACAGAGACCCCAAAATAATTCATGAGAGGAAGTTCCCGGACCTCCTAAAACGCCTCCTACCTGGACACAAGTTGCTGAAACATTGGTATGAAAATGTAATAATTGAACCTCTATGGGCTGTGCCCGTGTCTTATCTAGATATATATATATATAATAATTATGATAAAATAAAAAATATATAAATACACTGTGTTTTATGTTAAGTAAAGATCTATATATATAAGTAATTACTTCATATATAGATATAAGATACCACACAGCTGTACAGCACAATTAAAGGTGTTTAATCTTAAGTACCATTCAATATATTTTCAACTAATCAAACTATCATATTTTCGACATGTGGATATTATATATATATACTATATATAGATAAATAAAAAAAAAAAAAAAAATTATGTGTACAAGTTTTAGTGTACTTAAATAGTTTCATTATTTATATATACTCTATAATAGATAAATTATTAATAGATAGCGTATAATAATACCTAACATACTATAGATTGCGTATAACAATATCTCCTAACCCTACTTCCTATTCAAAATTTTAACACTAGAATAGGTGCGCCAAAATAACATCAGGGATATATTTAGAAATGCTTTAAGGGATATCCCTACCTTTCGGGCGCTTTGAAAAATGGCAAACCTATGAAAAAGGAACAAAAAATACAGGAAGAAAAACGTAAGGCCCGGTGTAGTACTGTGACTTCCTTGGAAACACATGGCAATGTTATTTTAGTCCTTACGAGCTTTCATCACGTGAAACAAGTCAGGTAAGGTGGTACTGCACCAAGGGGAACAGTTTACAAGAGGGGAATACTAATGATCCCACGTATGGCTCGTGTTATCTTCAATCGGGCTATCTTATCTGGATATACATGCAGGGTGTAGAAAACCCCCAGTTAGGAGATCACAGGGTCGCCATATGTGATGTGGTAATCGCACGAAGCATGTTGTTTCTATTGTATTTTTTAAGTGTGGACGTGGTACGAGGATTGCACACGACCCTTCGGTTCGGGGTGAAGCCTTAAACGCAAAGGTGTGAAAGAGAAAAGGAGAATATAAATAGTGGTATTTTGGTAAGGTGTATTAACCGATTTGAATTACTGTCTTACCTGCCAGCAGCCACAAAGACGTCGGCTTTCTCTAGTCAAGAGACTCCTTGACCCCATACGGGCCTGTTTTCTGAGAAATGAACTTTAACAGTGGCAGCTCTCCACTGAAAACTCGAGTGAAAAGAGAGGAACGAGACAAGAAAAGAGACAGAAACCAGCACAGAAGCGGGATATTCTGTATACCAGTTAGACGAGGACGAGGATTGGGGTGTGCCGCTGGCAAATAAAGGAGGGGTTTTGGCTTTTACTCTGAAGTATGTGCTGGCATTTCCATGGTTCTTGGCTCTGTTCTCCTCCAGGTTGTCCGAACAAGTCTTTGTCTCCGAAAGATAAGCTTTTGTTTGATGATGATTTTGATGCCAAGTTTCGCCTACCCACCTGGTTTGTCTCCACTCAGCAAGCAAAAGTTATTTTTGGGACTATAATTTAAAGCCAGCCCTTGCATTCTCACAAGGCATAATATGTAAGATTTTTTTATTAAAATGTCCAAAAATAACTAGAACAGTGTTATATATTTTGCTGACTTGTGTTTTACTTATGCACTATCCCCAAATGTTTAGAGAAATAATTCCACCAAACAAAAAACCCTGTGACACTTTTCCTGTTGGAACATGGAACAGAGCAGTATTTTAAACGGCTTTTTAAGTAATTTAATTGTTTTAATATTAATAAGACAGCAAAAAAATTAAAAAATAAGGACTAATCAGATGCTAAGTGATATGTTACTTTAATAATATAGGAACATTTGGAGTCTTAGCAGTGTATTAATGAGAAATCTTGAATGCAAACATGCCATTATGTTAGTTTGGTAATTTTATTTAATAATTTGCATATTTGATTTTTCATTTAGACGGTAAGTGCTAAGTTTGTTGTGGTAGGCGAAAAACTCTCAACCACATGTTCACATTGATCACTCTTCAAATGTGATTTGATGTGACAATGACCCATTACTGAAACTCTATGCAACTAGGTTCAGCATGCTTCAGAAATCCAAGCTCTACAATCAAACCACGTTTTTTTCCCACTGACCAGCTCACTGTTTTTAGATTAAGGCGGTCATATGCATCGCGATTCAATTTTCCTTTTCTTTGGAGTGTTGCAAGCCTTTGGCTGACAAATAAAAGTAAGATCTGTAAAAGTTGACTAAAGACCTACCCAGTACCTCACCGCAAAATCCAAAAGAGCATAATCTTTTAAAAGTTACGCGTCAGCCAACTACCTAAAACGGCTCGTTCTTCTATACATGCCCCAAATACCTAAGTCGCCTCTGAGGGGAAAGAATTTGCATAAGCCACCAATGTTCACGCAAAAGAAAAGAAGGCGTAACTTTTAGTCTAACTGTAGTATGTTGACGCTGCAGCCTGTCTGTGAAGATGCGGTGATGAGTTGTGAAAGGACGACACTACTTATTGTAAATTTGTCTTCCAAAAAGGTAGAGGCGATATCGCTTCGTTCCATGCCTGGAGCTCGATCCATGCTGGTCGCATGAAGGGAATTACATCACTGTTCACCATGGTCAACGAAAGCGGGATATTCAAGACCGGGGTCTGTCACATGTGAGGTTGCAGATCATTCGTTCGCATCGCGGGAGCGAGCCGTTCCGAACCCGCCGACTCAGATCTCCACTCTATCCCGGCACTCAGAGCACGCTAACCGGGGCTATCCACCCACATCATAGGCCCGGACTCAACTCACTCTAGCCCCGGACTCAGCTCACTCTATCCGGCGCAGCACACGCTAAGCCAGGGGCCTGCCCTCACGCATAGAACGCTGTGTTTTGAGTTGTGAAAGCCGAATACTTTCTGTTTGCGTTTCCAAAAAAAAAAAACAAGAGGACAAGACTAAAATCATGGTTTTACAACAATCAGTTCCCAGAACAGTTTTAAACCAAATATCCAACCTGTGCAGTCAAGGCAGCGCATTTATGGGAAGGACGTTTAGTCGACTCCTGGCCGAGAAGTAACCCGGTAATAGAGCTTAAAAATGCCCCCGGCAGGTCTAAATCACGTAAGTACGTTCTTCATTTAAATCCAGGATTGACTGATGATGTCAAAGCGAGTTATTGGCGGCAGGAGAAAGTAGCAACTTGTTTTGTTTGTCATTTCTTCTGATCACAAATGCAGACAGACGTTTTATGGTTACGCGGCGCGAGGCACACGCGTAATAATAAGACCAGATGAAGGTCATTATACAGTAATATGTCCCACTGGATGCACAACAAATGCCTCGTGTGATAATGGGTTTAATGTTTTGTTTTCGTCGCTCAGTGCCGGAAACAGGCAATCACAGTTATGGTGCCAGGAGGCATCACATGTCAGTTGGCCAATCACAAAACACTGGATAAGGGCGAAAATCAGGCATTACCTCGCTTTTAGACCTGAGTATTTGTAAAATCGAACGTGTTATCTCAAAAAGGCGGGGCTAGCGCCCGGAGAAAAAAACAAGACAAATGTGAGAAGAGACGAGAAAACAACTGAGGCAGAAAGCCGTCTGCGAGAACTAAAGAATTGTACAGTAATGTGGGAAATAAGTGTTTTCTTGGTTTCTACCTTGTTAACAACGCATATAAAACAACATTTCTATTACAACCAACTACAACAATAAGGTTCTTTTTGTAGCCACAAAAAATCATATGCCCCTTTAAAACAAGTTATTTTTTCTACGAACTGCAAATGACATTACGCAGACGAATATTCCCAAATGACGCTGCTGAAGCACGACGTAGCATCAACTGAAAGTGGCAGCGTTCAGAGGTTGTTTCTTATGGCCAATCAGAATCTTCTCGGAATCCTCACAGCCGAAATTGGAGACCGTTTACATCAGTCAGACTGTTAAAATAAATGACCGTGTTAGGACTACGACAGATCCTCCAGGTGTTTTATAGCTTCCCTTCATAGCGAGAACCTTATTTAATCTCCATTCGAGCCTCTCATCTGGTGAAACAATTTAAGACTTCAAGAAAATTTGTCTGACCTGGTATGCTGAGACTGGTTATTCAAAAGTTAATCGGTATTTGTAAATGTCAGCCAGACATAGTCTTCATTCACTATGAGTCAGTTCTTCTGCTAGTCACTCTGCTGTATGACTTCACTGTTAGCAGCTGTTTTGGGGCGACAGAGCAGCTAACCAGACTGA
>JADLZN010008733.1:0-22951 GCA_018155175.1 Sinocyclocheilus anophthalmus
AATTCAAGAACAGATTAGAATCAAAATAGTTGACATGTATCATTCTGGAAAGGGTTATAAAGCCAATTCTAAGGCTTTGGGACTCCAGCGAACTACTGTCAGAGCCATTATCCACAAATGGAGGAAACTTGGAACAGTGGTGAACCTTCCTAGGAGTGGCTGGCCTACCAAAATTACTCTAAGAGCGCAGTGACGACTCATCCAGGACGTCATAAAAGAACCCAGAACAACATCTAAGAACTGCAGGCCTCACTTGCCTCATTTAAGGTAAGTGTTCATGATTCAACAATAAGAAAAAGACTGGGCAAAAACAGCATCTTGGGGGAGACAGTTCCGAGGCAAAAGGACACTGCTGACCGCAAAAGACACAAAGGCGTCCGCTAACATTTGCCCAAACATTCTTGATTGCCCACAAAGACTTTATGGGGCAACACTCAGACATCTGATGGACTCCGTGAGACAACCGACATGAACTTAATATTGAAGGTGTCATGGTCCGCGACAAACATGTGGCGGAACAAACCACACAGCACTTATCATAAAAAGGACATCATACCACACAGTCAAACAGTGTGGTGGTAGTTCATGATGTCGGGTCTGCTTTCCAGCATGTCAGAACCCTGGACGACTATGCCATAAATTGATATGAAACACCCGATAGATTCTAGCCTCTCTCACATTCCGAAGGAGAATGTCCGGACCGATCAGGATTGTGACCTCAGCGCAAGAACACTTGGGTTAGGCACAAGCACAGACGTAATGATCCCGTGTGACGCGGCCAGCAGTACCACCTTTGAAATCACTCTCAAGAAAAACAAATTTAAGGTTTTGGAGTGGTCAAGTCAAAGTTCAGACTTCAATCCATTTGAGATGCTGTGGCATGACCTTAAACTGTCCATTCATGCTTGAAAACCCTTCAATGTGGCTGAATTGAACAATTCTGCAAAGAAGAGTGGGCCAAAATTCCTCCACAGCGATGTGAAAGACTC
This sequence comes from Sinocyclocheilus anophthalmus, assembly GCA_018155175.1. Lineage (NCBI taxonomy): Eukaryota > Metazoa > Chordata > Actinopteri > Cypriniformes > Cyprinidae > Sinocyclocheilus > Sinocyclocheilus anophthalmus. Next base: position 990 of record JADLZN010008733.1, read on the forward strand.
ATTGCCAGTTATCGCAAATGGTTGATTGCAGTTGTTGCTGCCAAAGGTGGCACAACCAGTTATTAGATTTAGGGGCAATTACTTTTTCACATTGCCAGGCAGGTTTGGACAGCTTTTTTTTCCCCTTAATAAAATAAATAATCATTTAAAAAATGCATTTTGTATTTACTTCCATTATCTTTGTGTAATATAAAAATTTGTTTGATGATCTGAATCATTCAAGTGTGACAAATATGCACAAAAAACAGGTAGGGGGCAAAACCTTTTTCACAGCACTGTAAGTGGTGTGCATGTGCGACCAAAATAATAAATGTGCTTGGTAAAAAATTTCAGACCGTTCATACACTTCATTCATGCTTCACTCTAGGTTTTAAAATTATGAAAATTCATATAAAAGATAAGAATTAAAAAAATTAAATGTAAATATTACTTAATATAAACCTAAATAATTGTAATTTATATTTAATACCATTTTAATTAAACACTATAATAGCAATATATCATTACACTTTATTGTTTTATTATGTCTCATTAAAAAACTAAATAAAGTGCAATTTACTTTGTAAGAGTTAAGTTACGGGTCACACCGATGTGCAGTGTGGAGAACCAACCAATCTACCAGGGGCCTCATGTATAAAACTTTATGTAGATTTCATCCTAAATGTGTACGTATGCACAAAAGCTATATTTTGCATACGTACAAAAGTTTTCAGAATTATAAAGCCATGCGTACGCCAGAACCGGCGCAGAATTCCCTTTGTAATACCCAGTCAGCAGAAGATTGTAAATAGAGCATACATGAATCTCCATCCCGTCTCCTCCCCGAAATAGCCATTTATGGAGCTTACAACACTAGTTTTAATATGCATAACGTCATCAGCTTATCATTTCCATACATATTTCATCCACATGACAACATGTTTAACGCAGTTAAGGGTAGGAATACGTTAGGAAAATAAGAGATACAGACTATAAATGCATTTTGAGACATCACTATTATAATTTATGCAATTTGCTTAAAAGGAAAACATATATTTTAGAATGTTTATAGCCTATATTTTTATATGAAAGAATGGGGCCACACTATTTTTGGCAGTGTACCCTATCTTAGCTGTCTTGCACTGACCGCGTCACTAAAACATTGTGAAATAAAACGCGCATATCGTCACATGTTATTCCTCAAATCTATTTTAAATATGGTGTTTGTCACAATATTGGGAGGAGCACGAAAGGGGTTATCATCAGTGTTGGGTAGTAACTAGTTACATGTAACGGCTTTACTTAATTATAATACAAAATAAATGTAACTGTAATCAGTTACTTACTATAGAAAGCTAGTTATAATTAAATGACGGTTACTTTATGCAAATGTTAACTATTCCAAAGGGGATTAACACTTTGACTATATTACACACATCCACCCTACAGTTTAAGTGCGATTTATTTCCAAATTTGCACTGATTACTCAGACATATGCGGAATAATTGCATGCGAAGCACCACAGAACGGTCGAGGAATCGTCTAAAACGGAATATTATTTTGTTAAAAAACTAAATAAGTGTACAATTTACTTGTTATAGTGATATTTACGGGTCACCCCAATGTGATTGTGAGCACCCAAACACAACTCTCCCTGAGACCTGGGCCCTCATGTATAGAACTTTTACGTAGATTTCATCCTAAATGTGTGCATACACACAAAAACACACAGATTTTATGCGTATTACAAACAGTTTTCAGATTTATAGAAGCCATGCTACGCCGACGCTACACACAAATTCCCTTGTAATCCCGTCAGCTGAAGTTGTGCATACATGAATCTCCATGCCCGGTCTCCTCCCCGAAGTAGCCAATATATGGACGGACAACACTATTTTACATATGCATAACGTCTAACTTATCATTCCATACATATTTCTCCCTGAAACATGTTTTACGCAGTCATATAGGTGAGATACATGATAACACTGCTACGTTAGAAATATGAGATACGGACGAGTCTAAATCGCGTTGTTAGAGACATCACTATTCTATTTTTCACTTGCCTAAAAGTACACATTACGTGGGTATGGAAAGTATTCAGACTCCCTTACATTTTTCACTCTTTTTTATATGGCAGCCATTTGCTAAAATCATTTCAGTTATTTTTTTTCCTCATTAATGTACAAACAGCACCCCATATTGACAGAAAAAAAACACAGAATTGTTGACATTTTTTGCAGATTTTATGAGTAAAAAAGGAAACTGAACACATATCACATGGTCCTAAGTATTCAAACCCCTTTGCTCAGTATTTAGTAGAAGCACCCTTTTGATCTAATACAGGTCTTTTTGGGAAAGATGCAACAAGTTTTTCACACTCTTTTGGGAATTTGGGGAATCCGCTGCCGTATCCTCCCTTGCAGATCCGTCGTCCGTATCTGTCAGGTTGGGATGGTAACTTTGTGGACAGCCATTTTTAGTTCTCCTCGATCCAGAGATGCTGACATTGGTTTTAAGTCAGGGCGCTGGCTGGGACGCTTCAAACTGAATCGAGTACCACGATGTAGTCATATGTGAAGCCACTCCGTTCGTTATTGACTGTGTGCTTAGGTCTGCACCTTGTGGAGAGTAAACCTGTACACAGCCAGACTGAGGTCCTGAGACTCTGGCCGAGCCACATTTCGTCAGGATACCGCTCTACTTGGCGCATTCATACATCTGCCTCGCCTTTGCAACCATTCGTCACTTTCCCATGCACACTGAAAAACACCCCCACGCAATTCATGCTGCCACACCATGCTTCACTGTCATGAGAACTGTATTGGACAGGACAAATGACAGGACAGCCTGTTTTCTCCCACATACCCGCTCTCTTTCAGGGTTAAGGCCAACAGTTCTAATCATTGGTCTCCTCAACCAATAATCTTATTGTCTCACCATCTCACACCGGCCTGCAGCGTTCATGTGTTCTTGCACTGAGCGAGAGGCTTCCCGTCGGCCACTCTGCCATAAAGCCGCGCACTACATGAGGGCTGCAGTCTTGTTTTGACTTGATCCACAACTTTCTCCCATACTCCTACTACGCATCTCTGGAGCTCAGACCACATGATCTTTGTCACCTTCTTCTTTACCTCTCTCACACCAGCTCTTCGTACCCCACACATAAAGGCTCAGTTTTGGCCGCCGACGCCAGCTCTAGGAGGTTCTGGTCGTCCCAAACTTCTATGCCTTTCAGGATTATGGAGGCCCAACATGTGCGCATAGTAAGGAACCTTAAGTGCATTAGAATTTTTTTTGTAACCTTGGCCAGGTCTGTGCCGTGCCACAATTCTGTCTCTGAGCTCTTCAGGTAGTTCCTTTTACCTCATGATTCTCATTTTCTCTTACATGCACTGTGAGCTGTAAGGTCTTAAAAAGACAGGTGTGTGGCTTTCCTAATCAAAACCCAATCAGTATAATCAAACACAGCTGGACACATCCGATTACCGGTGTGTAGACACTCAGATATCAACAAAGAAGGTCGACAGCACCTGAGGTTAATATATTAGTACACCAGCAAAGGTCTTAATACTTAGGAACCACTAGATGATATTTCATATAGTGTCATTTTTTTAATAAATCTGCAAAAATGTCACAATTCTGTGTTTTTCTGTCAGTGCACTTGTCTCATATGGGCTATGAATGAGGAAAAAAAAATTAATTTAAATGATTTTAGCAAATGGCTGAATATAACAAAGAGGCACACCATTTAAGGGGGTCTGAATACTTTTCCGTACCCACTGTATTATGAATGTTTTATAGCGCGGGGGTAATATTTTATGGAAAGAGATGGGACACTTATTTTGTTTGCCTCTTCATAGGCTAGCTGTCTGACTCACCGCGTCAATAACAAAACATTTTGGAAATAAAATGCGCATATCTTACAGTTTCCTTCTAATTCTATGTTTTAAATATGGTGTTTGTCACAATATTGGGAAGAGCACGAAAGAGGTTATCAGCAGTGTTGGGGATAACTATTTACCTAGGTAACGGCTTTACGCATTTAATCTCACAAATAAAATGTAACTGTCATCAGTTACAGTTACTAAGAAAAAATATGTAATTAAACTACAGTTACTTATGAAAATGTTAACTATTACAAAGGGGATTACATTTGAAAGTATGTCACACACACATACACACACACACAGAATTAATTTATTTATTTCCCAAATTGCACTGATTACTCAGACATAATGCAGAATAATGCGATGCAGAAAACACAGACTGGTTCGTAGAATCAGTCATAAAAACGGAATTCCTACCGCCTAACGCGGACGGAATATGCCACAACTTGGACGAATAAATAAAAAGTAGGTCAGTGCACTTGAATCAAAACGCGATATGGACTAGTGTCTGTCAATATTAAGCCGCGAAAAGACAACATATGAATCCTGCACGTTCTGCATGTCTGTGGAAATCAGGCACGGACTGGTGTGGGGGTTCCCTCAAGAAACCGGGATCATTCTTGGTGCGTTTGGCCCGCTACCATAATATTATTATGGTATAAGATTGGCCCGCCGATGTACTAAAACACAATTATTTCAACAGAATTCGCTATTCGTAATTAAATCTTGAACAAAAAAAAAAAATAATAATCATGAATCGTTGTACACGACGGCAATGCTTCGGCTCGCGCACTCTCCGCCATACGGTTTGGATCAGAGTAGTAATCAATGCGAGAGAGAGAATGGAGTGGACTGTGGAAGCGCACAGGTGGAGCAGAGAAGCAAAACTACTGTTCAGGGTTTCAAGTGCAGGCCAGTTTCATCTGTAAATATGCGTTACAGTTTTTTACATCTTTGTTTCTTAGTTTAAGCATCATCATCACTCAAATACTGTATCATGGACATCATTATTTACACTATTTATGTTACAGTCATAGCAATTTAGCCGACAAATAATCATTTTAAATAAGGTTAAGGGGAGCTAGGCAAGACAACACACACACCCTTACAAAATGAACGATATTTTTCACTATAAATCCAAGACAATGTTTACTGCTATTGTTAACACCATGGGTCATAATCCACAAAATTACCATGGGTTTTTTGGGTCATAACACGAACCATACAGTTTTCCACCATGAATTGTATTAACAATAATACAATGGTAATCCATTTGCCACAAAACTGGGTTACATGTCTTTTACTGTAGTAAAAGCATGGTTAATTTTTGTAAGGGAATAAAATGACTCATGTTCAGTATTAGGATTTTTCTATAAAGATATTGTAGTGCTGTACTAATTTTGACATGTAGCCTAGGCAATTTAGAAAGTATAGTTTTGTTAAATCTTGAGTATAAGTCATGAGAGATAGATATCATGGCAAAATAAAGAGACTGAAAAGAAAAATGGAAGTGAAGGTGTAGTTCAGGAGAGAACTTTTAATTATTTGCATGTCCCCAACCTAAGGGTTTAAACCTTTTTTATGTGAGGTCCATACAAGAAATAGGGTTGTCCATGTTTCAGAATTTGTATGTGGTGTATGATGTGAGATTACGGCCTAGACATTTTTTTCCAGGCTGCCTCGTCCACAGACCTAGATGGTGCAGCACTGCGTTTTCATATAACTCACGGACCACAAACATAGGGCACACTACACTGAGGGCGGCGCTGTATGGCTTTTCAGACTCTAGTAGTCACTACAGGGTAATGAGACACACAAACATCCATCATCATACGAACTGTTCTAGTCACTTCGAGCATTTTACTTTTTGAGAAAAGCATAAGCGTCATAGTCATCTAAAAGAGACACCAACTGTTTCAAAGACAACCCAATGTTTTCCCCAGGCATTTATTACACACAAATAGAACTGCAACCCATATTAATAACCGTATTTGAGTTGATGTAATACAGCTTTTCATACTTATTATTTTTTAATTAACTATTTTTTTCCCGAACCATTGTTAGATGCAGTGTTTCCTGCAAATTATGCAAAGATTTCTTATCTATTAACAATTTCTTATGATTTTAAATCTGCATTCAACATCAGATCAATCTCAAAGTAAAAGGCGGTACTAAAGTCTGATTTTGTAGTGGATGTGTTCAAATTTGATCATCTTAATTCAAATGATGAAGGATTTTGAAAGTCGTGACAGTGTTTACACAGGCACTACTGTAAGGTTAACCCTGCATGGTTTAAATGTTTGAAAATGATTAACAGTTGCTAATAAACATTCATTAGAAATTTAGAAAGTAAGCCGTTTCACATTACTTATAAAGGATTGAAAGAGTTACCTACTATTACATATCTGAAATGCGGAGTAAACTTTAATCGTAACCTACACTACACAAGTGTCCACACTAACCTTTGTTTCCTTTGTAATTGTAAATGGGGTTATTTAAATGTTTTCTTTTTTTGTTTTTTTGGTTCACACTCGTGTTAGGGTGTCACTATGGTGTGTGGGTTGGGGATAGGGGGTATGTTGTTTTTGGTGTATTTTTTTTTTGTTGAGGTGGTTGGGTACCCCAGTGGCTATAGGTGGTGGGGTGTCGCGGTGGCCGTTTTGGGGGGTGGGTGGGGGGGGGTGATGGTAGTGTGGGGTGTTGGGTTGGGGGGTGGGGGGGGGGGAATATGTGATATGGGGTGCCCAACACGGGGTGGCATCAGGGCTACTGGCTGGGCAACACCGTGGACCCAAGGGGGGCGACGGGACATCAGACCAAGGGGACGGGGGACATACGAGGTAGGCATCCGTATGTCTGGTCGTATCACCGCCGAGTGCCAAACGGCTACACAACAAGTTCCAAAAATGAGCATTATTGAGGCGTGCAACACAGAGGGCCTCAGAACACGGAGGGGTGCGTAAGTATAACACTTAAAGCGGAATTGTCATGCGCCAAGCAATTCTCGCTGTGATTAAAACATGAAATCGCACACCACAGGAAAATTGTTCGAAAGCAGCACATCCACTGCAAATATTTCCATTTAAATTCATATAAAAATTGTAATTTCTGGATGATAATTTCAGTGCTTAACTTCCTTATTCCGAGTGTTATATTTAATCTAAACGTGTATGTCAAACGTAAAACAGACTTCAATCATCTGTTTGCTTCCTTATTTTGCTCCCTCCACTAAAAGAGGGCGTACGCATGGTCTAGAGTGTCCGTACGGTGTGCACATATTTATGCCTAGTTCATTTTTTATAAATTGAGTAACGCACATTTCCATGCCCATTTTGTGCATACGCAACGTTTATACATCAGGCCCCTGGTGCTCTCATGAAGACGAAAGTCTTATGGGTTTTGAATGACAGCACAGAATAAAATATCTGGTAAGAATAAAGAATACAATATCTACAAGCACGCATACATGCAGGGTTGTGGAGTAACGGAATGCATGTAATAGTTACATATTTAAAATACGAAATATGAGTAACATTAAGATGCATTGTGTTGCCTTCTTGAGCATCAGCAAATGTTTAACCGAAAGGAAAATCAAGTCCAATGTTTGGCGAATGTCAACGAAATCTGTAACAAATTACTTTTAAAACATGTATTTTGTAATCTGTAGTGAAAGACATTTGAATGGAACACCGAATAACACAAAAATAAAAGGTCTGCGTGAGGAGGTACATTGTATTTTAGGGTATCTCCACACGATCCGCTAGGTCTCACTATATTCCGCACCCTCCCGCTCCCACTATATGTCACGCTATTGTCATACCGGACTGCCCACTTAGAATAATTTTCTTCCTGACCCGACAGTCCAGAATCTCACATTTAAATTTCCACTACTGAAAAAGAGATAACAAATAAAAATGTGGTCTGCACAAATATTGTATGTTATTTTATTCGTCTTGTCAAGATACAAAATTTGTTTAACATTATGCTGTCAACACAGTAGGAAAAAAAGTGTCGCAGAGAAAACAAAAAAAATGTAGGTTGAACAAAAAATGTATTTCTTATTTTTTTTTGTCTTATCAAGATACAATTTGTTTAAAATTTTGCTGTCAACAGTAGGAAAAGTATTACAGAGGAAAATAAGTAAATAAATATGACATTTGTCATTTAAAATTATAATCAAAAGAACTAAATTTGAGTGCAGGCTGTAAAATAACAATGAGGAAAGTCGGGAACGGGATATTGTTAGACCGCCCTCTCCCGTTCAAATTACACCAGAGTTACCGACCTCTACCATGTTTTATTCGGAAATTTAATCCAGACTCGTAAGAAATCTGGTCGGGTATACGCCCGTTTCCCAGCAAGGAGAACCCTGTAATAGCCGACCTTAGTCCCAACCCTGCTTACATGACAATACTAGTGATAGCTTGCCAAAGGTTTGTAAATGAACTTACACCTGGCACGGGCAGACTGATCCAAGACTTGAGCCAATATAGAGTTTCTCATCTCCGTCTCTCTGTGAAAGGTACAATGACAATAAAACTGTTCAGACATAATCCGTCTAGACAACAATTAAGCAATGAAAGAAACATTTTGTGAAATTACGTAATAGAGTGAAAATGGCCCAAATGATCTGAATTCCTCTAAATAAATGTTTCATTTGAATGAATGTTGCCTTTCATAAAGCAGTAAGTTAGTGTTGAATTTAATTTTAATAAAACGTGTTACATTTTGTTACATAAACAGATATTTTAAATATTTAAAGAGCATGATCAACATTGGGTAACAGAAATACATAATACTTTTCAATGACCAATAACTTTTAATTTAATGCATCAGAAAACTTTTGTTTGTTATTATTGTTTGATGTACCTCTGGTTGGCCTCCTGCTGCCCCTGCTGGTCACTAGAAGGTTCCTAAAAGGGGATATGTAAAATTCATATGCATTATCCCTTTAGGGGTCCAAGCATCTAATTCCAAATGTCTTCTTCTTTCCTGCCCTAAATGTGTCCGTACTTCAGAAACCGTAAGTCGTAGAGACACTAAACTATAGAACTAGATTCCATTTGCATTTCGGTTCATATCTCTGGAATCGTACAGGCTAGCTTCAGATTTGTTTTCCTCTGAGGGGGCATTTACATGCCACCATTTTCAGCTAAAAACAGAAAAAAAAGGGTATGCATTTTGCCAGTTCATATACACAACAAGTGTTTTGGGGGCCTGAAAATGCAAACTTTTGCAGAAAAGGGTTTAAAATGGCAAGTTTTTGGAAACAATACCATTATGGTTTTCGTGGAAACTATCAAAACATGTGCATTAGTCTATAGGAATGTGTGAGATTCTTTACAAAGTTACTCCCCAACTACTGGCCCGGCATGCATAACACCATTTTTAGTATTTTCTGTGGATCTGTGTGAAGGGGATTGTTTTGACAAATGTCTGTATTATAAAACTGTTCAAACCACACAAGAGAAACCGTCTTTTTTTTTTTTGGTTTTTTTATACCCCCTTTTGTAGTAATCATGGGCTATATTGGGGGTGGGGTTCAAACCCCTTTTACGCAGTTCATTTAATCTTCAACAAACTTTGTACAAAGCAGACTATGCTGGCAAAAAGTTGTCAACTTTTGTATATGTCAAAGCATTAGCAAATTAAACTGTCTGGTATTATGCCTTTTAATTAATTAAACTATATCTCCAAAACGCAAAGTCGGACCTTCTGCCCCTGGGGGTGTAGTTGGAAGAATGTGCACAGAAAAAATGCACAGAAAATTGCTGTTTAATAAAGTTAAATAAAATCTAATATGATCAGTTTTAATACACATTATATTATCCCTATGATATTGAAAACAAGCCAGACATGACAATGTATTTGTGCCCAATTAAAATGAAGAGACAACTATGTCTATTTTAAGAAAGTACATATTTAGTAACTTACTTAAATAGACACACTTAAAGATTCGTTATTATGTTTGAAAAAAGACAGCCATTGTATCTTCTACATTTATTTATAGATTGTATTTAGAATAAAAATTTCAGCTAGCTTCAGTTCTGTTAACTCTTCAAATATATACTAAAATCATAAATACAACTCTTTCTTACTGAACTAATAATTATTATGAAGCTCTAGAGCCCATTAAAGTCACAAAACATTAGCCTGCAATGACATTTCACTTAATTAACTCGGTGGCTAAGGTTTGTTGTCGGCTCACTAGTCAGCAGCTCGAAAGCGAGACGTAAATATATTATAGAGGACGTTTAGATGGATTTTTAGGGCGGTCTAGGCAACAATAAACGCAAATGGCGAGAATAGATTTGATTCATACTGAAGGGCCTGATGTACAGTTCAATATACGTTACGTCTAAAAATTGCGATACTATTAACTATATTTTGCTCGTTTCTTTCTCCGTTTCTCTTACCCCACGTTTCGCCTGCAGTTCTGCCATACGTTGCCGCCTAATGGCTTCCAATTCTTCATCAGCCATGATTTTTAAAGACAGAGCAAGCTTTCAGAGAGAAATACGACACGATTAGTGTGCGTGTTCTTCTTCTGCATAGAGAGACACAGCGAGTGAAGCGATCTTCTTCTGCTTTTAAGGATATATCACATGGCTTGTTGCAACCAACTACGGGCCTCCCGCCACTATGGAAGGAGTACATGAAGCGCGCACAATACTGAATAGGAACTTACGACAGCAGGCACGGCGCCAGAATTTTTTCTCTACCGGTGCTAAGGGGGGGCTAGACCAATATTTGGGGGTGCTAAGAAAATAAATGATATTGATGACGTCAGAGTTACTTCATAAATAAATTGTCGTTTTTTTTAAATAAAAGCAGCTATGGTACACACCATATTCAACAGAAGTGTAGTTTTAATTTATATTTTGCCAACGAATAGGCAAATTCATCAAAATAGATATAATCTTAATACAAGTGACCATAAGACAACGACAAAAACTTTTTACATACAAAGGAAAGACTTCAGAACTGGACAGCACCCATGCGTTTAGCATTAACAACACAATACATTTGTATGCATAATCAGAACTGTGCATACTTTACACTTAAATAAAACATTAAAACGAATCATCACAATCTTAGTGATTATTATGTAATGGATTAAATGTAGCCTATAATGCAAGAAACTGCGCTCACATGACGCGGAGGTTACTGTGTGAGATATGTGCAAACAGTACCTGTGCGCTCAGCATTAACAACACAATACATATGCATAATCAGAACTGTGCATACCTAAAACTTAAATAAGATACACACAACGACTGCCACAACAAGAACACAGAGAAAAAAAAAAGAAAAAGAAAAAAAAAAAAAAAAGGGGGAGAAGCATCACACCTAGTGACTATGTATTGGATTGCATATAGCCTACAGAAGGACGATACGTCTGTTGCCGTGGTTTAGCGCAAATGAGGGCTAAACCGGGGCTATTCAAAATTCCTTTAAATAAATAACTAATTCGCGATATATTCTTGATTGTATCATTAATCCATTTTATATTTATAAGGGGGTGGGGGGGGGTCCGGGGCAGCTTGCGGCTCAGGCTCATAAACTAATGCTCACATCACGCACCACACATCACACAAACCACCACACAACAAACAAACAACACACGCGCACATCATACTGCCACAGCGAGCATTTGTATAGAATTTGGCAAAGTAAAATCAGCCAAAAATGCAGAACAAAGATATAAAGGGGTGAGACCTAATGCACGCACATGGGCACACTCACACACACCTTCTACGAATCTTTGAGTTAAAGGGGTCATATAATGCTCTACTCACTTTTTTAATTTACAGTCGGTGTATAGTAATTGTTTTGTTTGGTGCATAAAAGCAAAGATCTAGAACGTCACAAATCTCAACAGTCCACATCCAAAGGGACATATTTTTTAATCCATTTTACAAGAACTACAGCAAACTCTGCGTCTATGGACTACAGCTTTGGGTTACCAGGGCTTTGATGTACTCACAGAGCGGACATCATCTCTAATTTCATTACAACAGTGATATCCCCTACAGAATTCGAATGGTTGGGGAGGGAGGGCTCAGGGTATGTGGTTAGAACTGCTTGGTTGAATGTCGCATCATACAAGATCTGCACATACTTGTAGCCCTCAAATTTTTGGCATGTATATAACAGCTACATTCTCATTTCCGTCCCGACATACGTGCGTACCCACACGCCGCTGCACATTTGGGTTTTTCTCTTATTGCTTCATACTTTGTGTATAAATAGACGAACTGTAAGTGCCAAACCGCAAAGTGGACATTACCGATATTCCACCATGATTCCAGTGATCAAAGAAGACGAGCGTATATGTTTACACACATACAAGAGGGCAGTGAAGTGGGCAGATGTAAGATATAAATGTATTTCTGTACAGAGGTTACTATTATGTCCCACTTCACGCTCTCTCAGTAAGTATTCGTTTGTAGTGTGCAGCCAGACAGCGCACGCCGCAATCTTGTCTGATGAATATTCCGAATTTAATCCCAGCACTCTCAACGTATTTCCCCTTCCAGAGAGTAGGGAACATGGACACTGTGTAGGACCATGTCATCGGACCAGTTGCATGCACGAGCTCACGTCTAACCCCATGATCTGAATCAGTGAGTTAACCAAAGAGACGTGCAAACTTGCAGAGGCGAGGGGTACCCCGAGGACTGGAATTGAGAACGCTGGGCTAGAACATCTTACACAATAACAACACTCACGTAAGCTGGACGCCTACACAGGTGTGCCGATACCTCATAGAAAAATAATGTATTTGTAATTTAAAAGCACTTTCTGCGACATGCGATTGTTTTTTTCACCTCCGTGCCAAACGTCTTTGTTTGGGCTTCCGAAGGTGGATGATGTCAGGAAACAGTTTTACTCACAAATTATTTTTTAACTCTGTTCCTGAGCAGTATAACCCCAATTTGCTATTGTGTGCAGCGCATTTTACTGAGGACAGCTTCCTCAAGAGTGGGAGAAGTACACATCTTCTTCATCACATACATAAGTATTTTAGGGCGGATTGCAACCAGTGACCATGGACTCAGGGTGCATACCGACACACCTACGGTCATCGGAGTAATGCAGCAGGGATTAGACTCGTGATGCACTTAATACATTAGGAACACACAGATATTATATATATATATAAGTGTACCATATCTATAGATATACGATGACAACAACAAAACATTATTTTCTCTATATAATATATATATATACATAAACAACTGTGAAGGCACATACTATCTAAATCCTATAATAGAACCCCTGGATCCTTCAAGTAATTCCACAACAGCATCCGTGTGCATCTTTAACCCTGTCTCCTGTTGTCTCCCAAAACCCCTCAAGTTCCATGTCCTTCCTGTCTATGACTATCTTTTGTTTTAATCTAATCCTCGCGTCCGATACTTCGCATACAATGTACAACTATGTTTCTGGCCTTTCTACTGTGATTTTCATTCCATACATTCATCTGATTTCTTTACACTACAAAACACACCTTTTTATTTACCTGTGTGGTCAAACCTCAGCCTGTTGAACTGACTCCTCCCTCTATCCTTCACATTACACACCCTGTGCGTTGACTACCATTATACTGTATACTATAATATTTCCGTCACTAGTATCACATGTCCCATCTGTCCTGCATTATACTTCTCATTCTTGTATTATTATTGCCTTGCGGCTTCATCTTTACCAAAGGGAATATTTATAATATCTCTCGCCCTGGTTGATTTCTTTGCTATTTTGTCTGCTTTCTCATTGCCTTTTATAGTTACATGAGCAGGTACCCAGCAGAATCTCACATCTATCTGAAGCCTCCGCAATCTAAATAAATTTTGATGGATTTCTAGCATTAAATCTTCTCTATTAGATGTCATGTTTTGAATAATGTAAAGGGCTGCTACAGAGTCAACACAACATACCACTCTATCAGGTTTTAATTCCTCCACCCACTGCAACCCTACAATAATCACCATCATCTCTGCCGTATAGACTGACAGCTGATCAGGTAATCTTTTCCCAATTCTTACATTCAATGTTGGTATGTATATTCCTATGCATACCCTAATTTCTTCATCTTTGGATCCATCTGTATAAATATCTAAATAACTGTAAAATGTGCTTTTTATGTATTGACTTGCCATGTGTCCTTTCTCACTCTCTTCCCATTTATCCTTCAGTTCCATTATATTTAAATCTACCTCAGTTTTTGGAAACAACCAAATAGGGATATTACTGATAGGAGTAGGAGTGTTAAAACAGATACTGTCTAGTCTATATTCTCTGTTTTACCTACTCATATACCACACATCCAAGCACATTACCTTAAAAGAGGTTATATCCCACCTTCTGTTAATACACTATTGGTAGGTTGTATCATTAGCCACCATCCACGAATGGGGGTGGAATGGGGGGGGGGCACCAGTATGTAAGCATAAGTTTATCTCTTCTCAGGTCTGAAGGCAATTCTCCTAACTCTACCTGGATTGCCTTAGTTGGTGTTGATCTCAACGCACCAGAACAAATCCTCAAAGCTTTAATAACTCTATCCATTTTCATTAAATGTGTTTTCACTGCTGCTCCATACACAAAGGATCCGTAATCTATTGTTGACCTCATGAGAACCCTATAAATATACATCAGTGATTGTTTATCTACTCCCCAGTCTTTCCCAACTAATGCTCTCATCAAGTTTATAACTTTCTCACATTATGATTCCACCCTTTCCGTATGCACTTTCCATGTACCCTTTTGATCTAACCACATACCCAAATATTTAACAGTCTACTGTTTCCATGTTGTTACCATATAACTTCTGTTTGTCTGTCCCTTTCTTCCGGGTAAATAACATGTGACAAAGCCTTGGAGAAGCATAAAGCCACCAATTATATTACCATTATGTCTACTTTTCTATTGCTTACGCTTGATTTTACTATATCACACCTTGGTATCTCGTCCTCTTACCAAAGCACACACCCGATCATCTCATACAAAGCGACACACTCAACTCGTCTATCCAAATTCATAAAAATACATTAATCAGTTACAATAAATACCCGGGGACTTTAACGCTTCCATTTGTGGAATGCCTTACAATTTCAAATTCCTCAGACAACCACACACTGATCCCACTTTACTCTAATATCTTCTTTCCGAAAAAAATCTAAACCCATTATAGAACCTACCTCTTACTCCGATCAGGTTATTTATGTTAATATAATACGCCTTCCCTCCACATAGATGCGTAAGCCTTTTCAATATCTCTGAGTCCACTACAAATATTCATTAATTTTTGTCATTTTAATGTTTTCTCTATCCATTACTATACTGTCACACACAGCATCCCTTGTATACCGTCTTTTTCTGAAACCACATGATTGGTATGTGTCAGCAAATACGAACCCTCTGTAATTCAAGGAAGTATTAAGTCATTCTGACTAGGGTACTTCTCCATCCACTTGCATAGTGGGGATTTGGGCACGATAGGTGTCTCTGTAGTTTACCATCATTGTTAGGACCTCCTTGCCAGATTTTTTAAAACGCTTATTACTGCACTCCCTTCCAGCTTCATAGGCGATCGGTACTTCTTGCACCAATCTGTTAAATAGAGTAACCTATATCTCTCGCTTGTCATATTCTGGTATTCTGAACAGTGCTACATTGACTCTTCTCCTGTTAGCAGTACATTTCTGATACACTTAATACTCACTAATTACATTCATATTAACTTCTTCATCATGTACTTTCCCATTGTCTTGTTTAAACCTAACATATCCCTATTTTCATTAAAATCTTTTCCTTTGATTTTGTCTGTGAAATGTGTCATCACTAGATTGTCACCACTATGCACACTTCAAACCCACTTCTCCTATAATATATTTGCCTTTTCCTTATCTGTTATTGCTATTATTCCTTCATCCTCTAATACTGGTATTTTTACGTACACTTTATTCCCATTCATTTTCTTCAGCATTGACCATATCTCTCCTATTTGAACTTCTCTCCCAATATTTGAACAATAACTCCTCCATGTATTTCGTTTACTATTCTTAATTTCTCGTCGAGCTTGAGCCTTTTTCCTCTGATAATTAATAAGATTTTCCTGGTTCAAGTTATTTCTTAATATTCTCAGAGCATTATTTCGTTCTTTTATAATTTCTGTACATTTATCATTCCACCATGGGACCGTTTTCCTTTCCCTCCAACTATCTTAAGTGGTATGCTATTCAAAGCGGCATTTAATATTAATTCTGAAACTTCAGATGCACATTCCTCAATATCACCCACCATTAAAATTAAATCTGCTGATTCACAACATATTTCTTTACATTTTTGCCAGTCAGCTTTTGTAAAATCCCACTTCTTATGCCTAGGCCTTTCTTGGATATCTATTTCAACATTTATAGAGCATAATATTGGAAAGTGGTCGCTCCCAATACTGGTACTGTCTTCAGTATTCCACTCACAAGAATTTGCCAGATTATTCGAAACTAAAGTAAGATCAATACAAGACAATGTGTTAGAACGTATGTCAATTCTTGTACCATTTCCATTATTTAGACAAACTAGCTGCCTAACATCCATCAATTCTTCCACTACGATCCCAGAACATAAGTTATACACAGGGGCGATACTTCCCAAAGAACGTATTGGGGCAAACATTGAAGTCTCACGCAACCATATTTCTTTCCTTTTTCCCTATGCCCTAACTATGTCCTCTAAACGTCTGTAGGATTAACATATTTCTTGGTTATAAAAGGATAGACTTATACTACCAAGTTCCCATCTGATTTGAGAGCCTTTCAGCCTATCACACATTCTCGTTTCATGATGGAAGAGGCATCTTAAATGATATCCCATCCCTTACAAATGTTGCACAGCCTCCACCTTGATTTCCACCTCTATCAAACCTGACAGACTCATATCCAGGTATAATAAAATCAAGGTGAGGTCGAAGCCAAGTTTCTTGAATGCAAACAATATCAGGTTTGACTTCAGATTCTGCTACAAACTTTTTAAATTCTTGTCCATTTGCAATCAAGCTTCTAGCATTCCCTTGCAAGAGGTGGAATACCATTACAAGATTAGTTAACACTCTGAGATCCCCCATCATTATTAGCACTCAACATACTATGTATATCTTCAGCTTTTACATCTTTAATGCATAGAAACTCCTCTGCAGCTTCCACAACTGTCTTGATTCTATCGCTTTTTATTTCTTGTCGTGTCACAACATGAACAACTTTGCACATAAAAGCTATAAAACTTTTCTTTTCCACAATCAAGGTGTTCTCCTCAACTTTACCTTAGACCCACGCATGGCTGCTGTGGAGGTGCTGGCCTTCCTGCCTGATATTTCCTTATGTCTGAACTCTGTGGTACTGCATAGTCATTCATATTTTCCTGATATTCTATTGGTTTATTTTGTTTGTTTTCATAAATACCAATACCCTTTAATGCCTCTGCATATGTCACCTTATTCATAACCTTGTATCTTTGTACCTCTTTAGCTTGTTTCTGAACCACACATCCAGCATATACAGCACTATGCTCACCTCCACAATTGCAGCATTTTAGCTTAGCATCCTTTTCACATTTACCATAGTCATGTTCTCCTCCACATTTTGCACATCTTTGTCTCCATTTACACTGTTGTGCTGTATGTCCCATTCTCTGACATTTGAAGCACCTTAACGGTTGTGGAATGTATTCCCTCACTTTGTATTTGATCCAACCCATTTGGACTTCAGTAGGCATTATCTTTTCAAAAACAAGCAGTACAGACAGGCTATCTGATTTAACACCACCTTTATTAATTTGGAATCTTTTGGCTTCTGTTACATTCCCACCTTGTATCTCATTCTTCACATCTTCCGTGGACATTTCCAGAGGCACATTTGAAGTCACTCCTCTTAACTTTTCTGCCATTCCTGGTACATGCACTTTAATCTTTCCACCACCAAGGCTACTCATTTTCAGAATCATCTCCTGCTGCTTCTTATTTACTGCTGAAATTAGAATTCTTCTGTTATTCAGTAATTTAGCATATTTTATTTTCCCTATTTCCTTCTCAATTGCTTTAGTTACCTGAACTGGATGAAAATGACCTTTATCATTACTAAGCGTAATAATGACTTTCCACTCTTCCTGTTTGTCATCATCAAACCTACTGCTTCCACTAGGTTTAGCTCTGATCTTTTTGATCGTTTGTCTTGGTGTACTCTCTCCTCCACTACTCGCTTCAGACCATGCTTTTTTCCTTGCCTTTTTAGTTCGGTTAACCTCCATATCTGAAGGCCACCCATCATCATCACCATCTGAATCATAACCCATTGCTACACTCACGATACAGTTTGATTACAATCCACCGTCTCTTCCAACGCCTTGAACGAGCTGTGATCTCTCCGTTCTCTGCAAAATCGTTCACCACGCTCCTCTGCCTGTCCTTTAGATTAAGTCTTCCGACTCAAAACGTCCTCTTTCTTCTTCTTCTTATATTTTTACGGCGGTTGGCATCCAGCGTATTGGTGCATTAACCCCACCTTCTGCTCCGGAGTGTGGATCAAAAAATAGGTTTCGAGGGTGAGGAGAGTACCGGCCGGATTCCCAAAGCTTTTTTGAAAGACGGAGCAAGGAGGCGTGGGCAAGTACTGAAAAACAAGCTGGGGTTTTCGCCAATCACAACACACTGGGACGAGAGTATCCAATCAACAACACTTTTTTGTTTTTTTTCGGAAGGCGGAACGACCCTTCATCAAGAGCCGGAACTACATCGGAGCCCCGTTTGTGCCGGATTGTGCGAGTGAGTGAAAGGTCTTGTAATAATGGTAAATTAGGGGAAAAAAAAGAATGCGTTTTTCGAACACCAAGCAATCGGAGAGCCCCCTACATGTTCTACGTACCACACCATCCCAAAAACAAAAATCATACTTTGTACCCGGAGATAGCATAACAGACGGACCCCCTTTAACATGTACACTAACCACATGAAGTGGAAATTTGCAGCACCGACAGCTACGACACAAGCACGCTTGATGGCTCATGACTAAATAGCATGTATAGTGATATTTATTCGAAGGCGTGAATTAGGTTTAAATCGTCCTTAGTCATGCATGAGATGCCGATTGAAGGATATTTTGATTGCAATTTTAACACAGAATACACGATTGATTCACATTACACAAAACTGAAATTGCTACAGCTGTCAAAAGAAACAAATTGTCAATCATATTTGCTATTCTGCGACTCCCCCCCAAACCCATCAACAACACTCCCCAAAATTTACAAATTAAAGTTTTTCAAGGGAGCCCATATCTCCTAGTAAGCGGGTCTAGCGAGTACCCCACTCACTAGCTCCCCAGGTAGTGTCGCCTGATTTTAAACTAGGAGCTTGACCTGTTAGGTTGGAAACGTTAGCGTCACAAAAGCATATCACATTTTATAAGTACATGTTCTACAGTTTCTGTTAACCCATATTTGTCACAATATTCATTTTCATGTTTTCCTATTCTATGTAAGCACTGATTTAATAAACAATGACCAATACGCATTCTTGCTATTATAACGTCCTCTTTCCTGTTTCCAAATCTTCTGCTCTCTAAACCAACTTTTTCTTGTATGCAGTGTAAATGTCTACCTTTTTCTCCTTCTTTCCATTCATTCTGCCATATTTCCTGTATTTCTTTTGCTATTATCGCTTTTATTTCTGTTTTACTTAATGCCACTTCAATGTTTATTTGTGAATTATTTAATGCCTGTTTAGCCAAATGATCAGCCTCCTCATTTCCTTTCACACCTATATGTGATGGTACCCACACGAAATTGAAATTTACCAGAAGTCCATACTGTCTTATTCTATAAAGACTCTGCATTACTTCATTTATCATGTCTTGTCTTGCTAATTAATTTCCACTTGACAAACTTCCACTTGTTGAAAGAGAATCTTTGCATATCACTGCCTTTATTGGTTGTATTTCTTCTATACACTGAAGTGCTAGTAAGATTGCTTTTAGTTCTGCAGTAAATACAGAAATATGATCTGAAGTTCTTTTTGACATTTTAATTTTGAATAGGGGAATATATACTGCTACAAATATACTGATACTGGATATCAATCAAAGGCATTGGGAAAAGCCAAGGAGGAATTGCTGACCTAGCCACAGTAGGGGCAATATGTACAGGTGCATCTCAATAACCCCTCCCACGCCCTCCCCCCCCCCACCCCCAAATTAGAATGTAATGGAAAATGTCATTTATTTCATTAATTCGACTCAAATTGTTAAACTTGTGTATTAAATTAATTCAATTCACACAGACTGAAGTAGTTCAAGTCTTTGGTTCTTTTAATTGTGATGGTTTTGGCTCGCATTTAACAAAAACCCACCAATTCACTATCTCAACAAATACTTCATAAGACCAATAAAAAAAAATTTTTTAGTGAATTGTTGGCCTTATGGAAAGTATGTTCATTTACTGTACATGTACTCAATACTTTGGTAGGGGCTCCTTTTGCTTTAATTACTGCCTTAGTTCGGCGTGGCATGGCGGTGATCAGTTTGTGGCAATGCTGAGATGGTATGGAAGCCCAGGTTTCTTTGACAGTGGCCTTCAGCTCATTCTCATCTTTTTGATCTCTTGTCTCATTTTCCTCTTGACAATACCCCATAGATTCTCTTTGGGGTTCAAGTCTGGTGAGTTTGCTGGCCAGTCAAGCACAGTAACACCATGGTCATTTAACCAGCTTTTTGTGCTTTTGGCAGTGTGGGCAGGTGCAAATCCTGCTGGAAAATGAAATCAGAAAAAGCTGGTCAGCAGAAGGAAGCACGAAGTGCTCCAAAATGTCTTGGTAACCGGGTTTTGCTTTGCAGTGACGTTGGTTTTCAAATAACACAATGGACCAACACCAGCAGATGACATTGTACCCTAAATCATCACAGACTGTGGAAAATTAACTCTGGACTTCAAGCAACTTGGCCTATGAGCTTCTCCCCCCTTCCTCAGACTCTAGGACCTTGGTTTCCAAAATAAATACAAAACTTGCTCTCATCTGAAAAAAGGACTTTGGACCACTGGGCAACAGTCCAGTTCTTCTTTGCTCATTAGCCCAGGTAAGGACGCCGTGTCTGGAAGTGAGTCTGTGGTGCAGGACGTGGCTTGACAATGAAGAGAAATAGCGACAACTGTTGCCAATCCACTGACACGTCTGTGTTTTGGTGGGGGCCCTGTGAGAGGTCCCTTGAACCCAGCCTCAGTCATTTCCTGTGTGAAGTTCCAATCATCTTGAAACATCGCAATGCTTGACAATCTCATTAAGACTGCGGTTCATCCCGAGTTGCGTGTGCATCTTTTTCTCCACGACTTTTTCCGTCCACTCAAACCGGATTCCGCAGTTTGTACGATCAGGGTGGACATTCCAGGCTAATTTAAAAGATTCACGTCGCATCCATTCGATAACCTTGTTGTCCATCTTGATCCCTTCTCCTTTCCCCTTTGAATGCCCCCCTGCGTTTCATTGGCGTGTCTCTCCAGAGCTCTTCCTTGCGGTCTCTGCCCCCTTCTGTTAACATGTTTGGACTACCACGTCACTATGTGACACCGACAGTCTCTTTTTGCGGCAATGACTGTCTTGTGGCTACCCTTCCTTTGTGATAGGGTTGTCCAATGATGTCTGCTGGACGAATACCCTGTCAGATCCCAGCAGGGCCTGGTCCCATGATGGTGTCTAGTCCATATAGTGTTATTGCTGAACACAAAAACCCACTGACCCTTTCTAGCTTGGATACGAAATGATTGGGAGGGGATGACGTGACCTACCTTGTAGCGTTGTTTTTGTACTTGATTTAGCGGTGCAAATGGATGCACCCATATTCTATTTGTTGACGGTGTATAGTGAATTGGTGGGTTTTTGTTAAATGTTGAGCCGGGTCCAAAAGTAAGCACAAATTAAAACCACGACCAAAGAGTACTCTCTACAAATACTTCATGTCTGTGTGCATTGAATTTATTTAATACACGAGTTCACAATTTGAGTTGAATTACTGAAAAAAAAAAAAAACTTTTCCACGACATTCT
>JADLZN010008734.1:0-39391 GCA_018155175.1 Sinocyclocheilus anophthalmus
GTACTAAAGTACAGTATTACCCCTTTACTTTCAATCAGCGAGTTAAACACATAATGACCACCAGGTTGCTTTTATATATGCAGTCAAAGTGTAGATGGATTGTTTCAATCTAATTATAAACTATAAGGCCTTTATGCTGTAGAAAGGGGAGCAGCGCTCACATCTACCTTGATATAACTGTACTGGGGTTTCTTCTTCAAAGAAACAATTTAAACAATACTGCAATTTTGTGATTTCTTCACTATAGCATATTACATTATGGTACAGTTTGAACATGCCGCTGAGCTGAGATTCAGACTTACGCTTTGTCAAGACCGATTTATGCTTTAATACTGAAATTAGGGTTCCTTTGCTAAAAATCTGATTAATTTTACACTGATACCATTAAGCATGAAATATATAAAGACTCTCACAATTATAATAGCGTTACCAATTCAAACCCCCACTTTATCTGTATCTAAACAAGCCAGCAAATAGGGACACTACAGGGCATCTGAAGTCATGTCCTATTTTAACCTGGGCTATCAAGCTCACACTTTTAAGTTGCCAGTGTTTAAACTCCTAACTTTCGTTTTATCATGCCCGCAGTCTCTCCACAATCTGTAGCGCATTTAGCTCACAACAGGAAATATGAATAAATAACCATAACTAGTTATAATTAACTAATCATATTTTAGATCCACTGTAGATATATAGCTGACCACTCAGGGTCAACCGTCTTGTCAATTCTAAGACGTTATTCCTGTTAAAGGAAATAACTTTCTTACTGTACAATTCTATAATTTTGTAACGTAAATCTGCATGATTATTGTCTCCGGTTATGAGTAAACAATGAACATGTCAAGTGTGATAAAAGTAAGGTTTTTATTAACTACATAAACACTTAACTAGTCTAACATACACATAAACACATTAGGCCGGTCTAACATACACATACACACACCCACTAGCAGATTGGTAGGAAAGTTAAAGGTTAGCAGTATAGAAAGAGACATAAGGAATGACATTTATGGAACCATTTTTCATATTCAGCAGATCTACACCTGAGGGAAAAGTCAGATTTTTAGTTCAAACACACCTTTGTAAAAAGTTGTAACTGATACTTAATGCATCAATTATATCGACTAAGTTTGATACTTGCGTATGTCGGAAAAAGATTCCTGATGCAATCTTAGGGCCCAAGATCTTGCTGAAGTTGGTTAATGAGAAAGAACCAGTTTGAGTCAGAATCACTTGATGAAAGAAAAGGACTAGGCCGGAGCCTGGCAAGAGCTTTGGTATCCTGGAGCGTTTCTAACATCTTCATCTTAGCATCTGACCGAAACACCGACTGGGCGGGTCACATGAAGTGTGGCCTTTAAATCCTGCAAGATCACTGGCCTCGCAAGATGGTGCGTCCAAGCAGGACGCTGAATCCCAAGCGGGGATGTTGGAAATAACGGGATTTTTATCGACCTTTGTCCTGTAACATGTATTTTGCATATGTAATTCGCGGAGTGTGAGGCACAAATTATACCGAGTCTAAAACATCAATTTTTGCATAGGATCAGCATATTATATACACGCTTGTTTCGATCATAAGGAGGCGAATTCATAGATACTAGACATGAAATAGTTAATTATATGAATGAGTGGTTTATCGTAAGCATGAAGAAAAATAGTCTATAATACACCATAATACAACCAGCATATAATACCCAATGGCCTGAAGAAAAAAAAAAAAAAATGGTGTTCATTCAAAGAGGTTTCCTAATGAATTAATTCGAGAACAGTCCATTTCTCTTGGCATTGTGTGTCTTTCTCATGAGTAAAATGAGTGAGTTTCTCCCCTGCATTCCTTTTAGGACATAAAACCAGTGATATCATGATTAGTTTTCATGGTGACCATAGCGCCTGGTGTTCAACAGACATCCTGGCATCCAGATAATTGAGTGAGGGGACTGTGACGATTTGTTATCTAATGATATTGATTTTGTTAAATCCAAATAAAAATTATGGCAGATGGTCGAACGCTACAGAGATATTCTTTATTAAAGTTAAGAGTTAACCACGCCTACCAAAACGGCTCGTTCTAACACGCCCCCACATGTCTACATCACGATGTGGGAAGATTTGCATAACGCCGCCCAAATGTTCACGCAAAGAAAGAAGGCGTAACTTTTATTCTCGCTGTACTATTGTTGACGCTGCAGCCGCCACTGTCGTGAAAGCGCTGTGTTTAGTTGTGAAAGTGAAACTACTTTGTTTTGGTCTTCCAAAAGAGGACGATATCCGCTTCATGCCTGTAGCTGATCCGTGCTGGTCGCTGGAAATACAACAACTTCGCGCTGTGGATCGCCAGATCGTCTTTCACCGTGGACGAAGCAGAGTCCAGCCCGTGGTTGTCACATGTGGTTGCCGCAAGCCAGCCGGCCGCCGCTCACTCAAGCCCGCCGTGTGTGACGCTGTGATTCGTTGTGAAAGCGAAACTACTCTGTTTTGCCTTCCAAAAGAGGACACAACTAGAATCAGTGGTTAAATTGTATTTACAACTCTGTTCCAGAACAGTTCAAACCAAATATCCAGATGTGTGCTGCGCATTTTATGAGGACTGTTTCCTGATCCTGGTAGAGTAGACTACAATGCCGCTGTTCTGACTCACAGACTGTAAGTAAGTACGTCTTTTATATTTAAGAATTTGCCACTGACGATTCAAACGGAGTTTTGAGCAGTGTAGAGTAGCGCTTGTTGTTTGTCATTTCTCTGATCACAAATGCAGACATTGTTTTATGTTTATGTGGCGCGATGCAATGCAATGCGTAAAAGACAGTATAAGTCATTATAATAAATAATAATTATGTCCCCACTGTATGCAACATGGCCCTCGTTTATAATGGTTTTACTGTTTTTGTCTCGCGCTCCGCGGACACGGCACACAATATGGCAAGGGTGTACATTTCGTCACACGCATATTATTCGCCATCACAACAAACACTGGGGGATCTGGCCATCAGAGCACACCTCTTTTCACCGTACTTTGTAAAATCGACACGTTTTCAGAAAGCGGTCATAGAGGAGAAACATAATGTGACAGTATGTGGAACAATAATGTGTTTATTTGAACCTTAAAAAAACCACATAAACCACAGTTCATACAACCAAATACACAAATAAGTTCCTTTTAACAGCCCAGAGGACCCTTTAAAATAGTCCATGTGACATCACATGGACGATTTTATTACGGTTCAAACTTAATTTTATGACTATCGCTCAAGACGTAAAGCTGGGCAAAAAATGGAAGTCATCCTCTCTGCGAAATCGTCAGACTGTTTTTATGATGCTCTTCTTCTGCTTGTACAAGGCGCAGCGCTCTGTCAGAACGCCGACTCCTGCATCAGCAGCACTACACGCTCGTGAACACGCATTGAAGACTGACAGGAAAGAGAAAAATCGATGAAAATCGTTATTTTTGTTCTCGTTGTCGACAACGAATATTCTAAACTTCATAAATCCACGTTGAACCACGAATGTCCATGACTAATTTAACATGTCCTCACTACCCTGCGTGTCTTGTATTTGTCAGTTGCGTTGCTGCCTATGCGGTCAGAAAGCTCTCGAATTTCATCAAAAATATTTTAATTTGTGTTCCGGGTTTGGAACGACATGAGGGTGAGTAATTAATGATAGAATTTTCATTTTTGGGTGAACCTTCCCTTTGAATGAACTGTTGTTATTTCTCTCATGTTGGGTAAATTAAAGTAGTTAAAGTGACTAACTGTGACATGATTTCTCACGTTGGGTAAAGTAGTTAAAGTGACTACAAACTACTAAATTTGTTACTTTAACTACTTTGTGTTACTATCTGTGACACTTTCTCCCATGCTGGGGTTAAAATGCAAAGTATATGTTTTGCCATCACTGCCAGTTTCACCATCAAAAGATCAGTACAACTGTCTGCCACAAATAACAGTTATGTCCTTCTTAGGAACACAAATACGCCCCTCAGGAGCATCTGTTGCAAGGCATTAGTAAAAACAAGCCCTGTGTTCATATCAGTATCACAGTGCGGTAATAGGAATTCATCTGTTTAACAAATGAGTGTCACCACAGTGGACGTCAGCCAAACAAATTAAACCTTGTGAGTTTACAGTCATGTGGACAGCCACATTTTAAAAGGCTTTGTGTTGAACTGAAGCGCATATAGTACATACTGTATATAGATGATATACAGGAATAT
This sequence comes from Sinocyclocheilus anophthalmus, assembly GCA_018155175.1. Taxonomy (NCBI): domain Eukaryota; kingdom Metazoa; phylum Chordata; class Actinopteri; order Cypriniformes; family Cyprinidae; genus Sinocyclocheilus; species Sinocyclocheilus anophthalmus. The sequence goes on from JADLZN010008734.1 coordinate 4,217, forward strand.
TGATGATAATTATGATAATTTTACACTATATTGGAGCAGGCACTCATGATTTGCTATACATGTGGTCCTTTTTTCAAACATACATTCCTTGAGAAGTACTTTACATTAAAAAATGAGTCAGCGCAATTTCAGTTTAATCATGTTTGGGCAAACATAAGCAATTCTGTTTAATTATGTTTGCATATCGTCAGTCAGCTTATTTGGATTATTTAAAATGACTCATTTTGTTGTGATTCATACACATCTTTTGTGTTAAATGGCATAATGGATCAATGCTGCTGGAGAAGGTTCAGTTGAGCTCATTTTGTTCAACTATTTTTTTTTTAGCTTTGGATAAAAGCGTCTGCTAATGACGAAAGGTAAAATGGAACTTCTAATATCTGGGGGGGTGTTGGGCTTGTACATAATAAATGTTCAGATAATACGTGGAGTGACCTGTATTACTGTATACTACACAATTGTAATGTATATTGTATAGTGACCTGACCTTAACCTTAGCATGGTCATATTCTCCGCTTGTTTGAATGTTTGAACCTATAAAACCTACTGTATCGTATTTAAAACACAAATTTCTAACATGATTATCAACAAACCTTTGCTGAAAAACCTGTCTTGTACTTCATGCCTTCTGTCGTCTATACTTTTTTTTAGCGAGTAAAAGGCCTTTTAGTATAATTCTAAAAATGTCCACCTTCAGGTCACGGAGATCCGCAGTTTTTTTTTTGCTGTTAATGATTTTTATAAAGTAAACATAATAACTTTTATATTGTTAGTAATATTTTAAGATGAACACTTACTTTATTGAAGCAACTTACTTGATTATCCATATTTCTAGAAAAATCATGTTCAAATGTGAGCATTTGAGAAACATTTATTTGTTCATCTCTCAATCATCATTGTATTGCATTGCATTTAATCAAAGCTACAGAGCTTTGATAATAAAACTAAGCATTTAAATATCTTATTAAGACATATTATTGGGCAATATAGAGTGACAGCTAATATTTATGTGCATTTTATGTATATAGTCTGATAGATACACAGATCTCACTTATTTACATTACAAGCTACCAGAATTTCATCTTACTTTTTGGCGCCTAGAATATCAGCATCTGGCACTCGAAACCAAATGCATATTTTTTGCTCAATTTGGCCTCTCAATAACACGGAGGTCTTTTTTCCGTATCGAGCTTCAAATTCTCCGATTTCATAGCTACATAGGCCATAAAACATGGGGCAATCAAAAAATATACTCCCAAAACCACAACAAGAGCAAAAAATTATTTTTACTGACTATATTTTCGTATGTCTAGGTTATACATGGTTAAGTATCCTTAACCCTTATATTTCTTGTTGCCGTCTAGGGTTCTGATGTTCTGTACAATTCCATCCTGTTGTGGTTCAGACTGTCGGATCCAATCCGTATTTTGTGCATATCCACTTGGACCCACAATCCCGTTTCAAGCCACATTCTACCGTGCTTTTGAAATTCAAATGGCATTTCTGGAAATCCGTTTCAGTCTTTTGACCACTCAGAGCGATTTTACATAGCTGTCTTGTTTTTGCCTGTCACAGGACTAAAAACAGATCAACGTTGTTTGTAGAAAATATGCTGAATGTCTTTGCAGAAACAAGTTAGTGTTGTTCAGTGGCGTACCGCACATCTGTGAGGCCCCCCGCAAACGAGATGGGGCCTCTCCAGCAGTGATATCATGTATGAAATGTTATTATGCACCTGCTGCAACATACTACTGAGTCCATCTCTCCATTTACATAACTGATTTAACAGTAATTAATGTGGTGAATTATCATTGCATTGATGCATTTGACGTTATTATTGAATAACATTATATAGGCTATATAATGTGCATTTGATATCGCTTTTTAGTCAGACTGAAATCCCTGCAGGAATAAATATTTAAGCTAATCTATGAACGTGGAGGCAAAAGTGCCGCCGCTTCGATTTGATTTTAGCAATAGCAGGAGGATCCTTCAACAATAATAATACACAAACATCTGTTATAGGCCCCCAGTTGATATATTTTAATAGTAAGCTCAATAAAATTCATAATGGCAGAACACGTCTCAGTTCAAACATGGCCTACATAAGCATTGCTAAATGTAAAAGAAATTATACAAGCAAAATTCATGTCTTGCAGTAAGAAAATGAACAGTAATACTTTAGGATATATGCTACATTATGACGATTAACTTATTTTTTCTTTTAATCAACTGATTCCCACAAACAACCAAGCAACAACTCTATCTAATTATTTGTGCTCTCCGGGCGTTTGCACAAAGTCTTTCACGGCGCGTTAATGTCGATGCTGGGCCCCCCCCCCCCCCCCCCCATTCTCTCGTACTCAGAAGAGTTCAGCTGGACAGTCTGTAACAAAGAACGATAGCAATTGCATGGCAAAGTCTGGTGACAAGCTATCATACTGAACTGCTAATGGCGTTTCGCCATTTGAAACACGTCGATGTCAAAGAAGCGCAGCAGCGGACCAGGGCTCAAAAACACAGTTTGCATCATCAAGGTGTATCCACCTTTTTCTTCAATGTGGAAGTAAGCCTATGGGTGAGACTTCCGGTTCATTAGCTGCTGTAGGGAAATAACAAGAAGAATAACAGTGTGCAGTAAACAGTAAAACTGTTTGCATTACAAATCAATGTGTTCATAATTAAGAAATGCATTAAAATAATATGGTAAAACACACCAATTTTCAATATCAAGCAGAAAAAACTAACTGTTTTGTACAGCTAAAAATAGCTGGATGCGGATGAGACCGGAAGCTAGACCCATAGAATTTACAAACGGCCGCGGCCATTTTTACGGCAAGAAAAAGGTGGATAGCTATACTGAATTTGCTCTTCTAATTTGTCATGGTATTTCTGGACTTTCTGGCACAGAGCAGCCCACCACACCTGGTCCGCAACACACCGCACCATAAACCCACCAGCTCATTATGCACAGAGCAATTTTTAACACCACTTACTAATATAAAAATATAACACAATACAGAAATAAAAATTGCTATCTTTTTTTTTATTGAAAAAAGGAAAACTCTTAACATTACAATTTTTGGTCTTATCGGGCAAATGGTAAATCATTTTGAATAATTTTTACACATCTCTTTTACATAGAGGGACAGTTTAATATCACTAAAGTTAAATACCTACCAAAATATCAGTCCATAACACTGCTCTAGAAGACTTGGAATGTAGTGCAGAATGTGGACTGTTTTTATGGTGTCTTTCTATTATAATAATTTAATTTAATAATTTATGCATTTAGCTTTTATCCAAAGCGACTTACAGTTTACCAGTATGCATTATTATCAGTATTATTATGTATCAGTAGTATTTTACCTATTATATTTGTCCTTTTGCAGGAGCTTGACATCTCCTGTCATTTTATCGAACAGAGCTATGAAAAAGAGTATACAAATTCTTATGATGATGAAAAATACAGTAAAAACAGTAATACTTTGAAATATTGTTACAATTTAAAAGAGCTGTTTTCTATGTTAATATTTTAAAATGTAATTTATTCCATGGCTCAAAGCTGAATTTTCAGTATCATTATTCCAGTCTTCAGTGTCACTTGATCCTGCAGAATCATTCTTAATGTGCTCAAGAAACATTTCTGATGTCAATGTTGATTACAGTGTTGCTTCATATTTTTGTGGATGTGATCTAACTTTTGACCGCCAGTGTATAAAATAATGCATGTGAACTAATTAGCAAATTAAGTTTTTATTATAATACAATATATCACTTTCCTCGGCACTTGAAAGCGAAAGTCTTCAGATTTACAATGTTCTAGAGTAAGTTTGAGAATTATATTTTTGAGTTTTATGAAACATTTTCTTAAGACACGTGAAATCACGAAAGAAAGCCTGGATAGAGATATACAAACATTCACTCTTATCTTATGTCTGCTGAAAAATGCTAATTAATGTTTATGAGGATACATTGTGACGTACAGATGGGGAAAGTTACTTTTAAAAGTACTGCATTACAATATTGCGTTACTCCATAAAAAAAAAACTAATTACGTTACTTGTTACTTTTATGGAAAGTACTGCGTTATATACTTTTGCGTTCTTTCGCGTTACTTTATTAAAAGGCAGGGCTTGAGGTTTAATATAAGAAAGTTCTTTTAAGCATATAAAGCCCTTCACCACCAAAAAGGGTAATGCATAAACCTCAATGCTGAAGCCCAAGAAAAACAAAGCACATTGGTAGTTGATCTAAGTCCATTTTGCTTATTAGTATGTTGAATGAACGGATCAACAAGGTCAGCCGCAAAACCTCGGTTAATAAAATGGGATTAGATTACATTTGTGTTATTTCACATATTTAATTATTGCAGCTTTGCGTCATATTCTGAGTTTGCATTTCACTGTTTTATTTCATTTTGATGAATACTAAATCTGTATTTTGTGAGTGGCATGAATTAATGCACATTCACATTTAGTCTAGATCTACAGTAACATGTTCACACAGCGCACACAACTCCTCTGCACTCCCGATTTCTCCCAGTATGGGGACAGGAGACTTGTCAGTCAATACTTGGGAAAACAAAGTAACTGGCGTTACGTTTTTGAAAAAGTAACTCAGATATTTTATTGTAAATTTAAAAAATGCGTTACTTTACTAGTTACTTGAAAAAAAGTAATCTGATTACGTAACTCACGTTACTTGTAATGAGTTACCCCCAACAGGTGATCTACTAACGAAATGCATTAAAATCCTAGATAATTCGAAAAGGCCATATTTTTTTATCCTGAAAATGAATCTGTCGTTTAACATTTTTGATGCGTTTAACGTAAAACTTTGGCGCGTTCATATCTGGGCTTCTTCTGCAAGAGTTTTTCGATCGCAAGAATTCATCTTGCTTAATATCATAACCACTTAAACGTAAAAATATACACGTCGATAACGGTGCGGCTGTCTTATTGTTTATGAAAGTAATGTGAAGAGAAACTTCTGGTGTGTGTTTGAACATCGCGCCACGTATTTAAAAGGTTTTTAGCTCTGGAAGCGATTTTGACCCAGAAAATAACCTGGGTGTATTGTCGTAAAGTGTCGTAAGCCATGTTTTTTTGGAGTATTGAGTGCCATTTTTTATCACCCGACAGTTTTACTACAAATACCATGGTTAAACTATATGGTTAGTGTAGCAAAATGTTGTTTTTACCATGTTTTAACTATAGTAACCATGTTTTTTTTTTTGTGGTAAAACCATGGTTAATTTTCCATTCACCATTTTTACCCCCCACCCCAATTATTATATGAGCTAAAAAGATCACACTGTTTCATTAATATTATGTATATTTGAATATATTTTGGAATAAACTTTCAGAAAGTCTAAGCGTGTGCATGCTTCTTTTCATGAAGGGATAGTAACGCAGATATTTGGGTGCAGTGTGACGGTATCACCAGTAGAGGACGCCATTACATTTTTCTCTAACACTGCGAAGTCAATTAATACCCTGAAAGACATTGCTGGGGTTTTTTTTTCATAAAAGGAAATCAAGTTTAAATTGAGATCTGACCTCAATAAACCAGATTTTGAGTACTTAAATGTGAAAAGAATGTCCAGTGCTGGCAAAACATGTTCAGACTGATTAAAGTCATTACAGGACACACATAAACGGTGGTTTGGCATTTGTATAGGGACACCCACTGTATGACACAGCTGAGAACAAAACTGCTTATCTCACACTTCACACCTCAGGAATGTGTGCTGCTTTCTCTTCTATTTTTAGAGCTCAGTTGAGTTTGTGGTACTGTGGTGGTGGGACATCTGTTCTCTCAATGAACTCCAACACACATGCAGGTGGCTCAACACAGGAGATCCCGGGGGACCCAATTGGATGCCAGGCTGCAGTTTGCTGACATCCCCCTGTCACCATCTTCCCCTTGGGCTCCGGCTGAGGATGGAGCAGTTTCCTTTGATCCAGTGCTCCTGTTATTGACATCATCTCTGGGATTTCCAATAGTGATTTATACACATACGCATACCTATATGCTTGTAAAGAAGCTTGATTTATGAAATACTTTGGCTACTTTACCTACTGTTTGCAGCTACCAGTAAGAGTTGCTGTATGTTGTACTCCTAGCTGCGTTTAACACATTTTACCATCTTTTTTGACTTTTAAGAGAGCAGTTTCCTTATATATTGAAGATTTGAGTAAATTTAGGCACATTATTGCCATTGTGGCTAACAGTTAAAAGAGTTTAAAGCAGCTTGCTGTATTAATGCTTTGGAAAGTAATCCAATTAGCTTGTAAATAAAAGAGACTTTATTTATTAAACTGATTATATTTATCCAGATCATTGAGATGGATCATTTCTTTGTTCCTTCTGGGTCAAATTTGACATTAATTTTAAAATCTTTGACTTTTCAATTGTAAACGTTGTGAGGAGCATGAGTCTTAAAGTTGTCACAGCATTTTTAACAGTACAAACCTCATAATAATGAAGGAAAGTAGATGTAAAGTAATAAATAATAATAATAATATTCAAAATTGGACACATAATTGGAGTTTTCCTATCAAGTAAGAGTTAACCGTGCGTGAGACTCAGGAGCTAAAACGTTTTCTCTATCTCAAATCATCTTGACGGTGCACAAAGACTATAATTAAACATCAATTGAATAATCTGATATAATTAAGAGTACCATTATTTTTGAATAGTTTTAGCTTACAATAACAACAGCTTCAAGTACTGTCTGTGGTGGATGTGTATAGATGTCTTTTACAGGCATCCTACACATCTAAACAGCAAGCTTTCCTAATACTGTGGTTAGAGGTGAAAAGGCCAGAGATTTTCTTACAGCAGTTTCCATATAAATCAAAGATTTGACTAAATATCTGTAGACATACGACTTAGACATAGGCCACTGAGGCTTCTAATTTAAAAGTATTCCAATTAGCTTAAAAAAACCAACAACTTTACTTATTAAACTGATTATATTTATCTAGATCATTGAGACTGATCATTTGCCAGGTCCTTCGGATTCAGATTTGACATATTAATCTGTCTTCCCTCAAGCATGATGTCATGCAATCTTACAGCCAGGATGTCACTTCTGATTTGTCTTCGGTTGTGTTCATTGAGCTGCAGCTGCTCGTCTGGGGACTCATTCTTCTTGCTAGGTGACTCAAGCTCCGCTCAACACGCATCTAAAGTTTAAACAGAGCAGAATGACAAGTAAACACTGTTTGGAAAAAAGGACCAGCTAGACCACAATCATAACATTGTAAATGCTAAAATTAAGAACAAATAAGTTCTTACATCTTCACTTCAACAGTTTTTCCTGTAAATGTAAACAACTAAACTAACAAAAGCTTAATGTAAATTTTTAAGAGACTCTGATCAGGAGCTGCACAGATATTAGCAGTGAATCTCAACAAACACTGTCACAGTAATACAAATACGTGTGTGAACAAGCATTAAGAAATCACGTACTGTGATACTGCACCAGCAACATTTTGAGTCATTTTACTCCCAGATATTGCAAGTGCAAAAAGTGTGTTAATGAAGGCCTGTTTGTCATACAAAATACTTCTTGTACAATGGCAGCAACAACATCATGTTTTGTTTGGCTAGCATTTGGATGACTGACAGAAGCCTAACCACACCCTGTTTTAGCAATTGTGGTTTGTTACTAGGAGTCCATGCTGTTGCTCGACCAATCAGCATGAAGAGAAGTTGACCTTCAGCTGTGGGTGTATTCCTTCAGGGCAGCCACAAAAACATATGAATGACTGGGAGATCGTCATGAGCAGCCAATCAGGATGCAGAGCTGCTCTGACCAATCACAGTTGCTTTCTGTTCTGCCGGACAGTTACCAAGTCACTGCTGCCTAAGTAAGCTGGGGTCACCTGCCATTGGTTGAAAGTGCTGAGAACCCAGCGCCTGATTGGCTGAATAAACACACTCCGTTGCTAGGGAGCTGCACCAATGGCAGTGAGGCCGAAGTCAGCTGTTTGGTTTCTAGGCAGGCTTTACTTGCTGAGATGTTTTGGCGGGAGAGTGGGGAGGAAGGAGGGGGTGCTGTAGAGTGAAGTGGAGCATGTGATGTGTTTGTGTGTTTAGCTCTTCCTCTTGTAGGATCTTTCTGATGCAACATGCAGTTTTGAGGGAGGCGTCTCCTGGGCCTCTTGTGATTTTTTTTTTTTTTAACGGGTCTTTACTATGAAACAGGAACCAATGATGTAGCTGTTGCCACGGAGGCAGCGCCAGCATTTGTTTTGCCTGGCTCTCATCTTGTACCTCCCCATCCACAGTTACCGTAGAAACAGAGTCACTTTGAGTCTATTTCAATCCTCTTCCTCTAGTCAGTGATTTGTCTGTACCTCATCCTCATCTGAAACCATCCCAAAATTTTAGCAAACTGAAATCCCTGCCAGCAATATGTTGGCCTGTACTGACTAGTTAGTATGCAGGCTTTAAACAATCTATTACAAAACAAAAAATATTCTTCCTTTACGTGTCAATCAACACATTCTGTTTTAGAGTTAACTAGCACAGTTTTTCATATTTAAATTGGCCATTGCAACCTCGTGGTTGAGAAGCATGGTAACAGTGTGCACAGGAATGCTGAGCCCAGTGGCTGACAGAAAGGCTGATGTCATCAGAAGCCAGTGAGAACAGGAAGATTGTGATATTCAGGTGACTCACTTCCCATTTACAACAAGTGCACTTGAACCGTGCACTTGAATTGTGGCTCAAGCAGAAAATATGCATGCACAAAAATGTGAAAAATGGAAATGTGTACAAATGGATCATAATAGCCACATATATTCCTCTGTCCAAAAATGTTAAAAGGGTCATATGATGTTGCCTAAAAGAACATTATTTTGTGTATTTGTGTAATGAAATGTGTTTATGCGTTTAAGGTTAAAAAAACACATTATTTTCCACATACTGTACATTATTGTTTCTCCTCTATGCCCCGCCTTTCTGAAACGCGTCGATTTTTACAAAGCTCATCGGTCTGAAAAGCGAGGTGTGCTCTGATTGGCCAGCTATCCAGTGCGTTGTGATTGGCTGAATACCTCAAGCGTGTGACGGAAATGTTACGCCCCTTACCATATTGTGATGCCGTGTCCCGGAGCGACGAGACAAAAACATTAAAACCCATTACAAACGAGGCATTTGTTTCATCCAGTGAGGACATAATTACGGATTATATGACTTATACTGTCTTTTTATGTGTTTGCGTCCATCAGCGCCACATAAAAAAAAAAAAAAAAAACCCCCAATTAAACCATGTCTGCATTTGTGATCGGAGAAATGACAAACAACAAGCGCTACTCTACACTGCTCAAAACTCGCATTTGAATCGTCAGTGGCAAATTCTTTAAATATAAAAAACGTACTTACAGTCTTTGAGTCAGAACAGCCGGCATTGTAGTCATATTCTCTGGGGATCAGAAAACAGTCCTCCATAAAATGTGCTGCACACATCTGAATATTTGGGTTGAAGTGTTCTGGAATAGTGTTGTAAATACAACTGATTTGTAGTCGTGTCCTTTTTGGAAGACCAACAAAGTAGTTTCGCTTTCACAACAAACACAGCGTCACACACGGCGGGCTTGAGTGAGCGGAGGCTGGAGGGCTTGCGGCAACCACATGTGATGACCCCGGGCTGGACTCCGCTTCGTCCACTGTGAAAGCCGATCCGGCGATCGACAGCTTGAAGTTGAAGTATTTCCTCAGCGACTTGCACGGATCAGCTCTAGGCATGACTAAGCAGATATCGTCCTCTTTTGGAAGACCAAACCAAGTAGTTTTCGCTTTCACAAGGAAACACAGCGCCTTCACCGCATGGCGGCGGCAACAACAATACTACAGCGAGAATAAGTTACGCCTTCTTTCTTTGCGTGAATTTGGGCGGCGTTATGCAAAGCTTCACACATAGTGAGGTAGATATGTGGGGCGTGTTAGAACAAGCCGTTTTAGGTAGGTGTGGCAGAGTCTTAACTTTGATAAAGTTGTTTTTTTGGTTTTGAGACTTTAGTCTTTGCACCTTTACAGACCTTCTTTATGCATCAAGAGCTTGTAACAAAGAAAAAGGAAAAATTTAAATCACATCATATGACCCCTTTAAAAAAAAAAAGAAAAACTTGTCAGATTGACAGATGTCAAGGTCAGTGTATTTGTCCATTACAAAACCATAAAAACAAAACAAGGTTTCCTGTGAATATTAAGGATTTGCATTGACTACAAAATTAAATTACATTTGAAGACTCTTCATATTCAGAAAATGTTCACTCTTGGTTGGCTACTGGTTAGGGGTGTTTAATTAATATGCACAAAAAAAGTGAAAATTAAACACACTGTACCAAATCCATGTGTCTATCTTTCTTCCATAAAAACAAAAGGTGAATATATTTATCTCTCTCTACATATATATATTTACACAATGCTCCCAGAAGTGCCTACGCAAACTGCCAGCTTTCATTTTCCAAGTTCCAGGAACATATCAAGTTGTGACTTAATATAATTTAAAAGGTCTACAAATCCTCCAAAAATCTATAATGAAATCTATAATAATGAAAAACTTGCAATTTTATAGTTGGAAAACTTTCAGTCAGAAATACATAATTACTTTAGCTAATTAAGGCTGTCAATGGAAGCGTGCTTTTCACTCATTTTGATTAGTTTAAAGCACTTTTGAAAGTCTTTCAACAAATCCAACGCCAAAGCGTTTCCTTTAAATAACGTAGCCGCTAATCTCAACAGTCTGAACCTACTGAAACGGCTGAAATACAGCGCTCGATACAAGGTTTGTTCAACACAAACCCTAAACTGACCTTTTCCCTCGACGGGCACCAACAGCACGCCGCCTCGCGCTCGAGTAATTACCATATCATGGGACGTCACGGTGGGCGTGGCTTTCTGTGCGCTCGTGTCCAATACGAACAACTCGAGCGGAGGGCGCAGAATGAAAGCGGAGCGAGTTCGTGATGGTAAATACAAGCAGAGTGAAGACAGAATAAAAGAGCGCTGATACAAAAAGCGGAATAAAAACAGCACTGACACACACATTCAAGCACTGGCGGTGAGTGTCTCTCGTTTCTGTCTTTTATTTGCTGCAGTTTCATTGTGTATTTTTTGTGATTTCTGTGATTTACTACAGTTTTAGAACTGAAATGATTCTGTTTTTGTCCTTAAAAAACTAAGTTTCAGTGACCTGATCTGTGAAAGAGAGTGACACAAATGTTAAATGACAGAATAAAGATCATAACACACTGAAATATCCCCAACATGATATTCTGATTTGCCCATCTGAAGTTTATAAAACTGAAATATCAAAAAGTGACAATCACATTAAGGCTCATGTGGTCCTGATTTTTTATGCATTTGTTTTTTCTATGGTATTACTTGGTGGAATATGCTTTATTTTGAATTCCCTGCTGAAGAAGAAGAAAAAAAACAGCCTAAAATGGTTTGTTAAATAATAAGAGTGGTTTATGATGGTCTGCAATAGTCTTTCAACCTGGCCAAGCTGGTTTTCTGTGGGCCCTTGAAAAAAACTCTAAAACCAGCCCACAGACCAGGGTAACCAAGCTGGGAGACCAGCTAAGACCAGCAAACCATCTTGGGCTGGTTTTTCAGCAGGGATTAAGAATGTTATTCTCATTAATAATCATCTCTCCATATGATAATCTCTATTAATAGAATTACACTTTTTAAATGATAATTTGTTCTGATGACTACAGCATTCATGCTAACAAATTCAGCAGAACAAATGCCTCAAAACTCGTCATGCAATCTCTCAGTTTGACTCATTTTACTGCAGCTGCCATGTATTATATGAAACTATTCTCTTTGATAGCATCTGTACTAATCTGCATTGTAACGCTCAGGTGACCAGATTATTCATGAACACTTCATAAACGGATTTGTTTGTTATGAAGGTGCAGATATGAATGGTATTGTTTTCTGGGAAACGGCGGTAGACAGAACCCCTGAGTGCAGGCCTGAAACGTCCCCTCATTTGAATGAGGCTCCTTTGAAATGTTTGTGATTAGTCATCTCACTGCTGCACTTTGACGCCAGAAGTTGCACTTTATGAGCCGATCTACTGTCAGATCTGAATTATTCATTGATAAACCAAATAGAACCAAAAGCCATCTAGATCAGCCATGGTTATTTGTTTTTGTGAATGTGGGAGTTGCGGAGAACATACTATACTTGTGCATAATTTGGGATAGAAAAATAAATAAGCTTATCAACTTTTCAAAAAAAAAAATTTAAGTTGTTTATGTCCAAAACTGTGCATCCAATCAAATGATCTGTCATTTGGCAATAGCTACCCAATAAATAAATAAATAATACATTCAAATCTTTGATTTTGTTTACTTTGTAGCACATTAACAATTTCTCCATTGTGTTTGGTCGCCACTTAATGTCCTGAAGCAAAACAACTGCATTAGAAAGAATAGTTTTTTGAAGTTTTTTTGAGGCTCCATGTCATATTATGTAATACAGAATCAATGAACAGCATGTGAATTCTCATACAGTTGCACAGAGTGACAATCCGTGGTATATTTCAGGGTGGATTTGCTGACTCCGCCGATGGATGATGAGGAGGACGAACAGCTTCCTCACTGCTGTGAAACACCGCTAAGAAACAAGAGCTCAGAGAACAGAGACGGGAGAGGTGGAGAGGTGGGACAAACAGCTAACAGACACGGACGCTTTGAAGACAGATCAACGCAGACTGCCAGCTCTGTGCTGAATTCAGTGAGAAACGGAGATATGGCACCATTCCAGGGTTTAGAGGGAGATGCATCATCTCCCTGCAGAGCTGTGGATGCCAGGACTGCATTTGGGGTTAACTGTGGAACCGGGGGCCTTGCGTCACTTACTATGGCCCTGGGGCCTCAGAAAGCCAAGAGCACTTTTCTGGTAGGGAAACAAAATCTGCATCATATATCATATATGCATCACAATGTACACCTGGACTTTTTTTTAAATTTCTATATATTATGATATTAGATAAAATATTATATAAAATAATATAAAATATGAATATGAAACATTTTTAAATAAATATGAAATATTAATGTAAAAATACAAACTGTTTTCCTACTATCTATCTAGCTATTGATCTAATATAGATATAGAAAACATTTTTATATGATTTTAAGTAATATTTTATAGTTATTTAAAAATGGTTCATATTCCTATTCTATAATTAGTATAATGAATATATTATGATAACAGTTAACACATTTATTTTACATTAAATTTACATGTTTTTGCCTGATCTTTCAATTAAAAAATAAAATAAAGTTGTGTAATTAAAGGTGTCCATAGAATGCATTGATACGATATTTAAATTGGCTCGATATCTACTTTAGAATATGTGGCTGAGGTAATGCAAAAAAATCTGTTTTACATGTCCATTTACAACAATAGGATTTGTCCTTAGAATGAAATGGCCTGCTTTTACCTTATTTGGAAGGGTCATGACTGAGTATGTTGAGCTCTGCTCTGCTTGGCTGTTTCACAGTGCGGCTCATTACAGTAGCTCACACAGCAGGAAGGAAACACAAGGAAAATATATATTTCAAAACTTTCTCTCGCAGTTATATCGTTGGGCAATTATACTGTATATAAAATGCGGCATCAGGGAGCTGCTATTATGCCTGGCATTGAAACTGATTTTGAATGCACGATCGCTTTTTACTTTCATTTTCGAGATTTGCGATCGCACGTGCTTTGTAATCTACAGCGGCAGTACTTACCACAAATTTTACAAGATCAGATGCTTGTCAGTGGCGCTCAGGATCTGTAAATCATTCGCCATAATCCTCTGTCATCTCTCCTTACTCTGTTTTATGTGGTAAGTGAAATCTTATGTTCTGTAATGTAACAGGCTACCGCTAGCTAGCAGCTAACATGTCCCTTTAGTGGCTCGCATTATTTTATTAGAAAGCGCGTTATTTGTTTTCCGTGCCTTTCTGAATAAAGACACCAACCCATCCCTGCACATCACAACCCCTGCACAGCCTGGAACATAATATTTATTTCCATAATCTGCCATTTTCGCTATTATCCTAGCTCGTTTCTTAACAATACCAGCAGAACTTCTGATGATTCGGCTGTGCAAGTTTGGCTGGCGGATGGCCTAGAACATGGGCGGGTATATGCAAATTTTGGGGGCGTAACTATTAGTGATCCCGACTGTAATGTCACAGTCGGTGCTATGTTTGATTTCTCATTATTTTTCAGTGGTCTTTTGCATGCCACGAGAGTTATATGAGAAGAAAAACACTGGTGTTGAAACTCATGAATTCATGTGCGCATGCATAGAACTGGTATATGCCCTATGCCAAGTAAATACAGTTTTCCTCTATGCCCTTTATGTTACAAATTAAAATTCCAGTTAAGATTTTCTTTAATTTATCCCAAACAGGTTTTTTTATATTAATAATATTTAAAGGGATAGTTCATCAAAAAAAATTTATTCTGTCATTATTACTCACCCTCATGTCGTTCCAAACCCGTGTGACAAAAACAAATCTTTCGTTCATCTTTGAACACAAGTTACGATATTTGGGCTGAAATCCGAGAGCTCTCTGACGCCTCCATAGACAGCAATAACTACCACGGTCAGGCCCGAAAGGTACAGAACGGGACAATAGTGCTTGGACTCGTGTTCAACCGTAATTTTTACAAAGGCCACAAGAATCTGTTTTGTCGCAAAGAAATAAAAAATAACGACTTAATTCAACAATGCTTCTCCCCGAGGTTTTGTTTTACCATCTACCGTCATAGTGAAGTAACTGGCGTTTGTTTTTTTTTGTGCACAAAAAGTATTATCATAGCTTCATGAAATTAAGTTTGAATCACTGATGTCGCATGCATTATTTTGTCGATGTTCTTGGTACCTTTCTGGGCTTTGAATGTGGTAGTTCCCTTGCTGTCTAATGCATGGTCAGAAAGCTCTCATATCGCATCCAAAAGATCGTCTTTGTTTCTCAAAGGACTTGACAGGTTTGGCGAATGAAGGTTGATTATTAATGACCGAATTTTTTTTGGGTGAACTAACCCTTTAATAGTAATTATTATCGTACAATATAAAAATATAAATATTGTTTTTATCCTTTAGGAAATGCTGGATTTCGTGCACACTTCCCCGCACTGTTTGAACCCCTCCTGGATGGCACACAAAACGCAGAAGAGGACGAAGGGAGACCAGAAGAAAAGGAAGACGAACGTGACGTGGGAATTAGTGTGGAGATTCAGATTGGACGTAAACTGCGTGAAATGGGGGATCAGTTTCAGCAGGATCATCTTCAGCTGGTAAGAGTGATTTCAGATGAGACTAGTTTGTTTCTTTTCCTCAAGGCCGATTTGAATCAAACGGGTTAAACGGCTCCACAGGTGTTTGTGCACAAAGTCTGTGGTTTTCATTGCAGTGGTTTCTGTCACGATGTGCAATGACATCATCGTCTGTTATTTCAATGCTGCATATGCAAATGCTCAGTGGGAGAGATGACATCATTATTGGTTTAGCCATCCTGTTTACTTAAGTTCTCTTAGATCTTATCAAATCGACACCAATAACTTTACAGTAAATGATGGAAACGTTTAATCACTAGTTGATGTTTTTATAACAACTTTATGTATAAATGTACAAAGTCATAAAACATTTTGTTTTACTTTTTTAACTATTTATAAAACTACAGTCTGCATGACTATTGAAAACACCATTATTTGGTTTTAATTAAGGTTTGTGGTCAAGTTACATTAGTTTAAAGTGTTTTTGAGGGGCGCTGGGGTTAATAACAATGATATAGGAGAGTATACTAATTTTAAAAAGTGCCATTTTATCATGTAAATATGGCCATTGAAGAATTTATATTAAGTTATGCGTTCTGTAGTTCTTTAATTAAAAACAGCAGATGAAAACAACATGGTCTGCTTCAATAAAGTGATGAGTTTTAGTTTTGCTAGACGTAAACATTTTCCATGTGTGAGAGTTATTCACATTTATTCAAACTGGATTAACTGCTGGGCTACATCAGGTGCCATTCACCGTTGAAATCTTAAAAGTACTACAATACCAGAAGAAGATGTTTGTCTGTCATTCTCGCTCTGTCTGCACAGTGTGGTTGAACGCGCTGATGACGTATCCTGTCCGCGCGAATAGGGTGCGCAGAGGTATGCAGATACACAAGTTGACAGGCAGGTAGGAAAGCTTACTAAAACGCTCGGACCGAGCGTTTTGATTAGACGAACATTTCTTGATCCTACGCCTTCCACAGAATATATAAATACAGACGAATACGTTTAGATCACTTAACTTAACGATTGCTATCTGGGATTGAATAGACTTCAACCAGCATACAAAAAACTTTTCTCAGACAATCAACCTATTGCACCTTTAATGCCAATATTTGGTTTTGATGTTTCCATGAGCACAATGGTTTTATAATATTTCAACTAAATGTAGTAGGTTATTCTCAAATGCATACATGGGTGAATCATTCGCAATAGGATCAATAACTTGCATTTAGAAAAAAAAAATCTGAAATTTAATTTTATTGCAGATTACAATGCCAATTAACTAAGGTTATGACAGTGAAGGCAAATAAAGACTTATCTGAAAAGGAATTGTTCCCAGGTAGGCCTGTCGACATAATCATAAGCACCAATATATGTACATGACCGCAATCATTTTTGGTGACTCAATATATCGCCCATTATATTTACTTAACAATTAATGTCACCATGTTTTGTACATTTCCACTTGTGCCTGTGTCTTTTGCAGCTACTTGTACATAACGTGGTGTAGTTGGTGTTAGTTCAAATTTAAAAAATGCTTCTAAAAAAAAGTTTAATCTGCAGATATGTTCTTGTTTAGGGATCTGTGCCTTGGTGCATACAGACATCTGACTGCTAAGTAGTGATCGTGTTTTTCAGCAATAGTGTGCACCCTTCATTTACAGAGAAACGGTCATGGAAATATCTGTAGATGGAAAAATCTTTGTGCATTTTTCTTTATTTCTACTTGCTACTTTGCACTTTTTGTTAAATGTTTATTTACTATTTATTCACATTTTTTAAGGTATCTAATATTTTGATACTTAATTTCCATGATCTAAATATTCTTAAAATTAAAAGTTTGTTGTCATTTGGAAGTGCGTTGGCTTTCTTGCATTATTATGCTGTTACATTGATTATATATTCAGTGACATAAAATGGTCTTAAAATGAAAATAATATTGTTTATCGCAATTATTTCTGGGGCAATATACGCACAACAAAAAGTTGTTATCGTGAAAGGCCTATTTCCCAAGTTTGGATAAATTATGTCCTGCCCTACAGTTTGTTTATGTATTTTTTAACTTTGGAAATATGTAACATTATAGAAGTAGAATTGGTGGTTATTGCTGTTTCCTTTTGATTTTTCTGCACTTTTACTGTTAGGAAAACTTGATATAAGGAGAGATGAATTGTAGGGCTTCGCCACTCACATCTTTGATTTGTTTGATCTGGACTGCATGTCCCAAAAGCATTTTGAACCACAAATAGATTGTAGAGACAATTGAAAAAAACAGCCCTGGTTGCAGGTTTGCCAAGTCTGTGTAACACAACCTGAGCCCAATTGGTACTCAAAACTAGCCCAATCGTGTTTCGAAGCACTCGAAAACACCACACACTGGTGAAGTATGTAAAGGCAACAAAAACGCAGGCTAAAACATGCATAAAAATATTTTAAAACCCCATTGCAAATGTTTTATTAAAAGTATAATACATTAGTTGCCATAAAACTGATAAAATACCATTAAATATGAAGTGTCTGTATAATATGTGGCTTTTAAAATATCTTATATTAATTTGCAGGGCTTGTTTTGTTTTATGGAGAGCTTGTGTATATATAGGCCAGAAAGATATATTAACTACTTCTCATCCTTTTATTTACACAAATGTCTTGTTAAAAATGTCTACAAGTAGATGAAACTGATCAGGTAAAAACCATAGTCATGAATCATGACCTCTCATGATTCTCCCCCCCCCCTTGTTCACAGAGATCGCCGCCCGCCCCCCCCCCCCCCCCACCCCCCCCCAATACAAGCAATTGAAATTTCGAACAACAAGTTTATGGCATAATGAAGCCTCGTTTACTGAAATCACGTGACTTTGGCGGTTTGATACGCGCTCTGAACCACTGTTTCGAAACAATTGATTTGCAAAGGTTTCGAAGCTTCACAAAGCAGTGCTTCGAAAGCGGCCATCACTACTTCCAGGGGTTCCACCTTGATAGAAAAGAAGAGCGGAGCAGACAACAACCCATTTCAAGAATATAAAAGTAGCCCAATTCCACTGGAAAACCACAGACTTGGCAACACTGCCTGTTTGCATTGTTAGAAATTGATATATTTCAGAAATGTTCCGTGCAAAGGCTCCTGTAGTTTTTTTTTTTTTTTTTTAAACCTAAGTAATTCTTCCCTTTATTTTTCATTGAGCGTTCACGAAGAGGAGTCACCTTAGTGATCTTTGTTGAAAGCGATGGACAATATTGTCAGTCCAGACTCTAATTACATCACACCAACATTAATGTAAAAGGTCAAAGTACTGCTGACAGGTTATTAATAAAGTACAGTTGCCTAGTATCTATAAATTATCAGTCTGGCCTATCATGTTGTCCTGTGTTGAGGCATGTTCGTCCCTCCCTGTTCACATTCAGGCGAAAAAAAAGAACCCTACTAAAACTCGTGCATGAAAGTTGTGTGAAGATACTCCTAAACTGTAATGTTATTTTGCTTTGTCTGTCTTGTCCTTTTTGCTTGCTGTTTTTCTTCTTCAGTGAAGACATGGAAACCTGTTTAAATCCCTTGAAGCTGGGGATTTGAGATTGTGTGACAGAAGGGGAAAATGGTCGCATCCGTTTTGCCATTTCTGTGTGAGGACATGAAGACAACAAGCCAATAACCCTATCTGTGTGTTTTTTCCCCCCCTAATTTTTCCAGCTTTTCATTGTTCTTGGAAAGTTGTGTGCCCCCTGTTGCATTGAGGCATTTTGGGAGTCTGCCGCTTTTATGCCCCGTCTCCCTCCAGCTGGCACAGATAAAGACTCAGTTGGCACTGCACCAGCTGAATGCAATTTCTGGCACAAGCGTCACTCCGCCTGCAATTGCTTCACCTGCTTTGACCTTGCTCAACTTGCTCAAGGTCACCATGTCGCATCCTTTATATAATCCCCGTGGAGGGCCGTTCCCCAGTGGTCAGAGACCCATCGTGCCTGGCCAGTATGGTCTTGGGTCACAGCCTCGAATGGAGCTGGGAGCAGCCCGTCTTGGCCCGGGTTCCATATCTGGTTCTCGCGGGGGATTGATGGTCAACCAGCCCTTCTCACTGGGACAGCGCCAGTCTCAGATTTCCCCAGATCTCAAAACCGCCATAGACCGGAACCTTCGGGGAGCCCGCGAGGAAGTTCGCCTTCTCACTCAAATGCTCCAGCAACCCAAAAAAGCAGATCCCCGCATGAGAGAGGATACAAGGGATGAAGTGCTTTCCTCCGGCAGCGGCTTTTCAGGGACTTCGCGATCTGATGAGGTGAACTGGTCCATATTCCAAGCCCCAGGCAAGCTCTTTGCATCTTCAAGTTTGGACCGTCCTTCCAGTTCTTCACAGCTGTTCCCATCTGCAAGTTTTGTTGGAGGATCAAGTGGTTTGGACAGCCAGCCTCCGCCAGAACAGCGGCCTTCACGCTACACCTCTGAAAGTGCCAGCAGCATCCTAGCAAGTTTTGGACTCTCCAATGAGGACCTAGAACTTCTAAGCCACTATCCAGATGATCAGCTGACCCCCGACAACCTACCGTTTATTTTACGAGACATCCGAATGCGTAAAGCAAAGAGGGACGTTGATGCGAGATCTGAATACAACAAAGTTATTGACTATGGACATTCTAGTAAATTTGACTATCCTGAGGAGAGCCCGGATGGCTATGCAAGTGAACACTTGCCTAAAGAGTCACCAAAGTTTGTGAGGGAGGTCTCTGGACCACCCTTCAGTGGCATGGACATCCCAAAGCATCCTCAGCCATGTCAGCCAGCTCCAGGCCCTGTACAAGTTCCAAAGCTTCAGAAACCTCCACCAGTAGATCCGAGACCCTCTAAGACGATTCCGGCGAGACCATCTGCTTCCCAGCCTATTCTGCAGCCTTCCAGTCGACCTCCTCTACAGATACCGCCTCAGCTTGGTGTTCTTCCTATGATGACCGTTGACAGTATCTCCAGAGGGCTGAATGCCAACTGGATCCCGTTCCTTCCGCCTCCAATCAGCGTGCCTGCCATGAAGAGGCTTCCAACTCCAACCATGATGAACGATTACTCAGCAGCTACACCAAGAATCTTTCCTCATACATGCTCTCTATGTAACATTGAATGTATCCAGATTAAGGTGAGTATCTTCTTACCCAGTAGTGCCTCTTTTGAAAGCATTTTCTTTTTTTGTATGTAAAAAGGGTCTCACTTCCTGTTTCATTCATTTAAAATGTGTTGGTGAACTTTGAGCTAAAACTGTATTAAATTAAAATAAAATGTCAGAAACCTGTAATGAAATTTTAATGTTTGTTAACTCCAATTGCTTATTAATTGTTCAGTTGCCATATTGTGGGTTAAAAATATTAGCCTGTATGCTGATGTGAATAGAGTAAATAACTGGCTGGAAAAAGAAATGTATCTTGACTATTTCAAGCCAATTCCAGTTTCAGAAGGAGTTTTATCAGTCAGTTTTCTGGAAACCTGGGGGAAGCCTGATGAAAAACCATTTGTTGAAACCTAGTTTAAAACTTTGGACTGGCTGAAAAAAATACTGTACCTGTTGTGAAGGCAGACCTGATGACTTTCCACTATGCAGAAGACGAAAGGCAGATGTCAATCTCCATCTTCTTAATACCTGAAGCGCAACGCCTTGGACCTTTTCATGTTGGGAAAAAAGTTGTCATGAAAATCATGGACTTTTTGTTCTAATGAGACTATAGTGGTTTTATCAAGCTTTATCATGTCTCAAATTTGGACTTCTGGTATTTCTTTTTTCGTTTTTTGAAAGTTTTTAGCTCTATATTAAAAAAATTGTGAAATCTTTTTTTTTTAATAATCAGTTGCACTGTTTAAAGCACTATTGGCAATTAAAGCAAAGACATTGATAATTAAAGTGTTTTTGTTTGATCACAGGACTGGCTTGAACATCAGAATACAAATCTTCACATTGAGAGTTGTAGATGTCTTAGGAAACAGTGAGTGTTTTTATGATTGGCTTTTATTGCTCAAGAATTCCATTGGAGAATTTCTTGCTTAACTGCTAACGGAAAATCATGTCCTTGTTTTGTTGTTATAGATATCCTGACTGGAATGTTGAGGCTGTCTCTGTTTCAAGGTAAATCCCTATCACATCTTGGACACTTAGCTCTAGAAATAAAATTCATCTTCTAATTCATAATAATTGTCTAGATATTAAAAAGGCTTTTAAATTCACTTGAAAATGGTCAATCATCCACAGACCTGAGCCCAAAACAGAACACGGCAGCTCAAAGCGGCACACTCGATCGCACTCGTACTCCAGATCCCCCAGTCCGAAGCGGCACCATGACTCCTCAAGTCGCCGTAAGCGATCCCGTTCACGCTCCCGATCCCGTTCTCGCTCCCGAAGCCCTAGAAGGTACCGGCGTTCCAGAAGTCGCAGCCGGTCCCCCCATAGGAAGTCTCGAGGCAGTCCTTATAGACGGAGGTCCCGTAGTCCACCATCTCAACGGTCAAGGTCTCCAGTTTACAGTAGGCGCTCTCCTGTACGCCGTTCGAGCCCCCGCCATTCGAGCCCATCCTGGCAACAGAGATCTAGCAGTAGTGAACGATTGGCCATGAAACTCATGTCTTCAAGTAAGACCTTTTATTGCAATGCTCTTGCTATGTAAAATATTCAGTTTGCTTTCAAATCACTTGGTGTACTAATGCATTAAGTTCATTTCTTGCCCACAGCTGAGTTTTCTTCAATCACAGACAGTAGTACTTTGAAGGCTGTTGTGAAATCCTTGGCACCAGCTCTGCTGGCTGAGCTAGCAAAGAAGAAAAGTAGTTCCACTACTTCCTCATCAAAGGGAAGCAGTAGCAGCAGTAGTTGGAAACGGCCGCCCTCTTCTAAGAGAGATGAGTACTCCAAGTCAAGCGGAACCGCCATCTCAAAGTCCTCCACCACTCCAAAGGTACGTCCTCACATTGCAGTTACTGACTGTTTGTTCTTCCACTACTTTAGATTTAAGGCCGATTGTATTGTCGTATTTCTATCAGGGTCATTAGAAAACATTAGAAAAAAGTAGAGATGAATGTAGGTGTATCTGTACTAATAATTGTGCATGAAATCTAATTGCTATCTTTGTTTCTGCATGATGTGAAGCCAAGACCCAAGGATGCCCCTGGCACATCCTGTTTGTTGAGAATCATTGGAATTCCTCATTGGACTACAAGTAAAGAACTGACTAATGCCATTGAGCCTTTTGGCAATAGTTTATACTGCCCATCCTCCCTCAAGCCAATTAATGAGTTAGAAATTAATTTGCTTATCATTTGTGGTTTTAATTTTGCATTATCTTTGACTGTCCAGCACGTGCAGGTGATTACATATGTTCCTGTGGCTCAGTGGTAAGCATTGCGTTAGCAGCGCAAAAGGTAATGGGTTCGATTCCCAGGGAAAACACATACTGGTACAATGTATATCCTGAAGCGCACTGTAGTCGCTTTTGATAAAAGTCGCTGCGAAATGCATACAATTATTTAATAAATTAATTTTTGCTTATCTTACCTCTCTGACAAATTGTGGCATTCACTGCCTTTGTCTTTCACATTTTATGTCAGACTTATTCATTTTTTATATATCCTACAACAATGCCCATTTCATCTCAACAAAGTTCCTAATTTGAATACTTTTGTGATACCGTTTGTTATTTTACTCAGAACCTTGAAACATAATTGAATATCCTGGGTTTCGAAAAATCCAGTACCATTCAAAAGTTTGGGGTTGACAAGATTTTTTTTATGTTTTTCAAAGAAGTCTCTTATGATCACCAATGCTGCATTTAAATTCCTCAAAATATAAAAACATAGAGATTATATTATTGTATTTTACAAACCATTTGCGAGTTACCCCTTCCGCCTTTCAAGCCTTTTTCGACCAAAAACAAAAAAACAAAAAAAAAAACACAACACTAATATTTTTAAAATGCAATTATTCCTGTGTACGCAAGCTTACTTTTCCAGTAGCCCATTACTCCATTTTTCGTGTCCATGATTTCCTTCCGAAATCACTGTAATAGATTATTTGGTGCTCGGGGAGAACCATTGCTTATTATACCCAGCTTAAAACCACTGGCTTTTGATCAAATTGAAGTGTCCCTTGCTTAATAAAAGTAATTCACTGTATACTGGTTGATTTGGGGCTTGAACAACATTGCGTTATTTTAACCCAGCGCTAGTACCACTGGCCGTTGATCAATTTATTGTGTTCTTGCTTAATAAAAGTATTAACTTCTTTCTGAAAGAAAATTTTGAATGGTAGTGTAATGCAAATATGTGAATTTGAAATGTAGTTGTAGCTGTTGCAAACTTTTGTGGTTTGCACTCTCTTCAGGCCTCAGTGTGTATGGAAAGAGAGGAGGATGCCAAAGCTTTGCTCAACTGTAAGAACCTGACAATTTGTGGACAGGTTATTGATGTCTGCATGGAGAAGGTATGTTTGACTCTGTCAATTGCCCTTACAGATTAACCATACCAAGCCCTGACATTAAATCCAATTTGTGCATTTTTGTAGGATGCAAGAGATGATGATGGGAGAAAATCTGTTAAGACCGAAAAACCTGTTAAGAAGTAAGTTCTCATTCATGCAGTGGTTTTGCAGTGCATGTAGATATAACTGTTGACTTATTTTTCATGTTTTTGAATTATACATGTGTTATTGCAAAAGGTTCTGTAAATGCATATGTGTCCTGTTACAGAAAAGAGGTGTCTACAACAACAAAACCAACCCAATCAGCAAAAGTAAAGGGTGCAAACCTAGTTAAGGCTCCTCAGACAGCAAAAGCAAAAGAGGTGACAGGTTCCAAGATGTCTCAATTAACCAAGGGAAAACCGAGCGACCCCAACAAGACGGCTCAAGTAACCAAGGGAAAACCAAGCGACCCCAACAAGACGGCTCAAGTAACCAAGGGAAAATTGAGCGACCCCAACAAGATGGCTCAAGTAACCAAGGGAAAACCAAGCGACCCCAACAAGACTGCTCAAGTAACCAGGGGAAAACCAAGCGACCCCAACAAGACGGCTCAAGTAACCAGGGGAAAACCAAGCAACCCCAACAAGACGGCTCAAGTAACCAGGGGAAAACCAAGCAGCCCCAACAAGACGGCTCAAGTAACCAGGGGAAAACCGAGCGACCCCAAAAAGACTGTTCAGACAGCCAAAGCTAAACCCTCTGCTAAGGGTTCAGGTAAGGGACTGCGTCTTCATCTGTAATTCTTGTGGTCATGCAGGACAATCTGTATAACATTTATTTGTGTAATTTGGCAGAGACAGCAGTTGCAAAGAAGTTGGTAAAGAAGGTATGTTATTTTGTGTTCTCTGTCTTCACATATAAAAACCATTCACTTTGTTAAATCATCTACTTCTATTCTTTTTCTTTGACTACAGGAATTACCCTGGAGAAAAAATATAGTTGAGATTACAAATCTTCCAGAGGAAGGGGTAACTGAGGATGACCTTACCAACCTTGCTAAACCATATGGCTTCATTGCAACTCCTGTCATAGCATTCACTCAACAAAAGGTAATAATATTAGGAAATTAT
Organism: Sinocyclocheilus anophthalmus; assembly: GCA_018155175.1. Taxonomy (NCBI): domain Eukaryota; kingdom Metazoa; phylum Chordata; class Actinopteri; order Cypriniformes; family Cyprinidae; genus Sinocyclocheilus; species Sinocyclocheilus anophthalmus. The sequence goes on from JADLZN010008734.1 coordinate 29,091, forward strand.
ATAGTTTTTGTTAATATTATATCATTTTTATATTATCGTGTATTCTATATTGTTCACAGTATTTTTTATACTTTTGTAGGCCTATCGGCCGATGCCCAATCCAGAGGCAGTTGAACAATGGTGTGGCCACTCTGAGACCCCACTCAAGTGCAAGACAATGAAGTAACCTGTAAGATGAGTGCACCTATTGAACCTGATTAACTTGTTGAGTGTGCACTCCTCTCTAAGTTCTTCATAGGACACAAATATAAATGTCCAGAACATTTTTATGATGCATGTTTTGGATTTTGAATCCAATTCTTGAAACTTTTCTGTGCTCCCAGTAAAATGCATAATAATAACTCTCTGTGTTGTCAATCAGAGGAGAGCTTATGTCTCAAGTACAATTTATACTCGCTTGATATTCTGGTTTAGTGTTGACTGAATGTTTTTTATCTTTATCTGCCCGCAAGGCATCAATATATTTTGATACTGGGTGAAATATGTGTGCAATATACATACTAAATACTTTCCCAGGTTCTTCTTTGCCAGATACAGTGCATACATATAGATTTTTTAAGAGTGTTTGAGTTAAAATGAGAGATTTAATACATTAAGACACCAGATTGGTTCTTTAACTGTGTCAGAATTGGCTATAAAACCATGTTGTAAAACCATACAACAGACTACAATAAACACCAGCCAAAAAGTCTCACTTATTCATTTTCAGGAGTTATGACCAGAAACGGGGAGTTACCTGAAGGAGGCCCTGAATGTAAAAAAGGAAAAAAATTAAAAGCAAAACCGATAAAACCAGAAACAAAATCAGCAGAGCGACTGGAAACACCATATAAACACAAGTTGAATATGGCAACGACAGTATGATTCCTGCCACTGGCAAGCATTTTTTCTTTGACCGTGTCAGAATTGGCTACAAAACCATGTTGTAAAACCATACAACAGACTAAAATAAACACCAGCCAAAAAAAGTCTCACTTATTCATTTTCAGGAGTTATGACTAGAAACGGCGAGTTACCTGCAGGTGGCCCTGAATGTAAAAAACCCAATTCTCTTAGTCCCATTCAGTATTCACTTCTCCCTTCCCGTTTTTTGGACTCAACTCATAAGTTGTCATCTTGTCTCGAATCATACTCTCCTCCTCGTCTCATCCCTTTCTTTTGTCCTACTCCCACAATTCATCCATTAACATGGTGTGTATAACTCAAAAAGAAGTTCGCTGCATTACGGTTCCTTTCATCTAGCTCATATTTCCTACAGCAGTCAAGCCTTTATTTTTGCTGGAGACACAGCATCCTATGGTGGGGGAAATTCACACAGTCATTCTTCTTTTTTAAGCAATATACAAATCCTCAAGACAAATCTACACCCATTATTTCTCTCAAATGAGATCAAAGCAGACAGTGAGACAGTGAGCAGACACGAGGACAGTGAGACTTGTGCTTTAGGGAAAACCAGATTTGTCTTTATTAAGAAACGAATGCTCCTTAATCTCAGCGTTAAGGTGTATTAGAATCCAAAATGAAATCAAAGCTTGGTATGGTGACAGACTGAGACCCCATAAGAGCACACAAAAGAGGTAAATGTTGTTGCTATCTCACTTAATGGAGGAAATCTGTCTGGGCAGATAAATGTGTCTCTCAATGGTCCTGTCTGAAATGGTACACTTGATGTGTATTTGCTACATGAGACTATGGGGTGTCCCATTTTTATGAATCTTTTATGACCCATTAGTTGATTTTTTTAAGCAACAAATTTCAGCTTTCTTTGTGATTATATGTAGATAATTATTAAAACTGATTTGGAAGCCTTTTGAAACACTCATTATAGAAAAGAAAAAGTGAAATAGATATTTATGAATATTTTTATATCAATAAAAAAACTATGAAAAATTATATATATATACTTTTAAAATTAGACTGTCCCACATCTGTGATGATTATTGGTGGGATAAGTGTTTTTTTTTTTTTTCATCAAGTTAGTGGTGCTTGGTTACCATGAGAACACCTACGAGCTTTTATGATGAATTGACGTTGAAGAAACATTAATCAAGGCTAACTACTCTTTTGGCACGAATATTTTTATTTGTCACTGCCAGTTTAAATCTAGCTTTAATTTTGTCACTTTTGTTAATGTGTCCCTTCGCTGACTACAAAAGTATTTGACGTTCTCTAAAAAAAGTTGAATGCGTAGTCTCTTCATTCACATTCTTATTTGGTAGTGTATCCATATATTATCGTATTTTAGTATTCTATACAAAAAAAGTTCTATCCCATGAATAGTCACTGATCCTGAAGTTTTAACACCCATTAAAGGCCACCAGAGTGGAAAAATCAAGGGTGCGATTACAACTGCTAAAATAAACATATAGAACAATATGAACTGATGAGAAGGTTTAAAAAAAAATCTATTGTAAAACACAAGCATGAGTCAGCAGTGGAATGTTTTCATCACTGCAAAATAGAGAGGAGATTCCCAAGCCAGCAAAAAGAGCCTGTTCTGTTGAAGTCGCTGCACAAGACAAATGCAGTATTCCAGTGCAAAGGCACAATTTACAATGCTTCACTATAACTGGACAGATGACTGTGGGAACAAAATAAGTCCTGTCTGCTGTCCCAGGATGCACTGCTCGCTTGGCTGCACCCTCACTTTCTGACAAGGTCATGTGTGGCTCGTTCACCACAGGGGTTGGAGCTCTACCTTGGAGCCCGGCTGCTTTGGCTAAGAGGAAAATGACATCTGTACGTGTCCTAAAGCTCTTACCGGTGCCAAGAAAGTAGACTCAACAGAATCAAGTCTGAATACAGGGGCTACATTCCACAGCGATGAGCAGAGGACTTTTAAGAGTAAGAACAGACAAAGAGAGAGCCTTTGTGAGTTTAAAATATAAGAAAGGGAGGAAAAAACAAGGTCAGTCATTCATTTTATATAGTCTTAACAACTAGAGAGCTGATCTAAGGGTAGTTCACCCAAAAATTTAAATTCAGTCATCATTTACTCACCATCATTGCCGTTCCAAACCCACAAGCTGTTATTCTTTCTCCAAACACAATCAGATAAATATTGAATAATTTTCAACTCCCTGTTTTCCGTAAACACAAAGCTTTGTGGGATGAATAGACCAAATTTCAGTCATTATTCATTCTCATATGATTTGAGAGCTGTGTGCTGACTTGAATGACTTGATTTCAGAGTGACTTAAATTTCAGTCTATTAATCATGTAAATATAGCATGTGGCTTCAGATGAATTGGAATATATTCACTACTGTTCGAAAGTTTGGTATTTTTATACAAAGGAATGAATACTTTAATTCAACAAGGACAAAAAATAAATACATTGAATTGATCAAAAGTGACAGCAAATACATTTATAATGTTAAAAAAAGATTTACATTTCAAATAAATGTTGTTATTTTGAGGGATTTTTTTATTTAATTTTTTTTACAAAGAAATGAATACTTTAATTCAACAAGGACCATTCATTTGATTAAAGTGATATTAAGATATTTACTGTTACAAACAAATGCTGTTTTTGAACTTCTTTTGAACTTTTCTACTCATTAAGAACCTAAATAAAACTATCTATCACTGTTTCCAAATATTAGTGTTAATGTTTTCAACATTCATATAATACGAAATGTCTCTTATCATCAAATCAGTGTATCAGAATGGTTTCTGAAGGATCATTTGACACTGAAGACCGGAGCAATGGCTGCTGAAAATCAGATTTGCCATCACAGGAATAAAATATAAAATATATTAAAATAGAAAAATACGCTATTTTTAAATTGTGGATAATATTTTTTCACAATTTTTACAGTTTTTATTCTATTTGATCAAATACTTGCGCCCTTGGTGATATAAGGCCTTTAACATACAACAATACAAAATAAAATAAAAAATAAAAAAATAAAATAGAGCCATTTAGACACACACACAAAAAAAAACACTTACAGACCAAAACTTTTGTAAAAGTAGTGTAGTCATATGGACTACTTATATTGTGCTTTTTTGTTGTTGTCATTTTTGGAGCTTGACAGCCTGTGGTCACTACAAACTGTAAATTAAGAAATATATTTTATTTATGAGTGAACTATCCCTTTTAGAATGGCTTTCTTAAAAACGAATAATTCATTCTGCTCACTACATGCCATTATAATCTCAAGCAGTGGCTAAAAGCAGCTGCAATGGGAAGAAAAGTCCTGCCATTTTATTAAAGGAAGTTTTAATAAATAAGGTCATGAGGACACCCAAGAGTTTTGAAGATTTTCTGTTTTCAACACAGCCAAGATAATTTCCCACAAGAGCTAGCAGTGAGGCACCATGTTAAATTTTGTGATGAATGTGGAGTGGAGGTGAACCAAGAAACACAATCATGTAAAAACAGGATGTCTGAGTGGCAAGTAGCAGCGACCCACCAACTGAAAACCACTGGGCTAAACCATGCGTATGAGTCTGAAATAAACACAGAGTGTCATTTGCAATAAACAGTGTGAAACAGACACATAACAAGACTGACTAAATTGTTCGGTGGACCATGCATGAACTCACAGTGTAATAAACCATATGCTGCATGTCTTTTAAAAAGAGCTTAAGTTATGACGACGGCTGAGAAAATGTCTCCTGAAGAGCATTCCAGATCAACTACAGCAATCCAGGGAAAGTCTGCTGGAGTGTATCAGAAATGCCGTACACTCGCTCTTGGCAGACATCTGCACATTGTCCCTCACGGTGGGACAGACCAGGACCCAGGCCAGTCATTGTGTTTGGGGGGCGACAAATTCCAGCAGCAAAACCCCAACACACAAAGCAAAAAAATCCCACCGACACCAAACAAAAAAATCTAAATAGTGGTGTGTCACCACGTCACCGGTCGGCTCCACGGATGCGCTCCTGAAGTGGCGGGATCTAGGCGAGACTCGTTCATGCAGTGTGAGCGAGTTTGTCATAAAAGACCTGGAGACCGCTTGAATGAAAGTGCGGATGCCACCTGCCTGGCCGTAGGAACTAGTCGTCTGTCGTCCCCAGGAGATGTAGTTCTGCACGCTGGAGGGGGAAGGGATTTTTGCTATCCCAACCAATGGCAGTGGGCGGCAGAGGTGCTTGTGCCACAGACTCATCCAAGGTGAGTCAGCTTCTAGTAGCCTTTCGCCTTCACGCAGTCTATGGAGTGAGGCAGATGAGACAAGTGGGGCTGAGTAGGGCGCGCCCACGATTTGTGAGCTCATCCTGCCCTCAGGAAAACACCCCGGCAGGACCATTTCGTCCCAGGCGGCTGCGAGTGGGTCTCTTCTTGGTAAAAAAAAAAAGAGGAGAGAACACCAAAAAGAAAAAACAAAAACGACGAGAACGAAAAAGTAAAAAGTTAGGAGAAAGCGAAACAAACAACACAACAAGAAGACTGTAAGTAGATGAGAACGAAAGTAACATAAAAAAAAGATTAACTCAGGTACTTAAAAAGACCACTCCAATCCCAGCACCTCGACCACTTGGAGACGACACGAATATTAGGTATCCCTGGGGGTCGGACTGCGCCAGGTGGCGGTGTCATGACTGAGCCCAACACTACTCCTCTGTGTCCTTCGCCGCTTATGACATGCTGTCATCCAGCAGCTTGTCATCACTCCCACCGAACGAGACTAGATCGCTCGCGCTGGCAGAGGGACACTGGTCTGGTTGAGTGAAGAGGACGGGGGAAGCCTCTCTGTGCAGAGAGAGCGAGGCACGCGGGACCTGAGCCAGCGTGAATTCGCTCTTCTCCGAGTCCTCTGCCCTGCTGTTTTTTCCTCACAGGTCCCTGTGAGGAAAAGAGAGCTATCCGCTAGCCACAGAATAGGCTGAGACTCATTTTCTCGTCAGTGATAACAGTTCGTCTCTGTGAGGGCGGCTTCCACATGGAATTTCCCCAAGCAGGAAGCACACTCACTGTGGCCATCATCAATGCAAGGGAGACCTGCACATGCTGCAATAACGGTGGCAAGCATTTTGATAACAACGCAGACAAAAATGAGCTCTTAGAAGTTTGCTCTTTGAATATGTTCGCCGGATGGCAGGAGGGGAAAAGCCGTGACCGCTGCTGCTGTAACGCTGAAGGCAGCGAGAAAAGCTGCAAATCAGGCAAGCAGAGAGAGATCGCTTTTGGCTTGTTCTGCTGCGACGGCGTCTTTGCGAGAGGCTTTCGAGTCTCGTAGATCAGCGAAGATTGTCGTCGCCACTGAAGGAGAAGAAATCTGCGGATCCTATGGCGAAATGCCCCCTTATATAGTCAGATGACCCCACCCATTCTGGCAGGCTTCATTGCCTTAGGCTCGTGCAGTTCCGCTGCCGATCCATTGGTTCATTTTTAATTCACTGCACGAACCAATGGCCATGCAGTATTGCAATATTGAAAAAGGCTTCAGTTATTGGAGAAAAATGACTTTTTCCCCATAGCGTCTTAGCGATGCAGTACAAGTGAAGTATCGGTAGGGAACCACACCGGCACTATGGATGGTCAAATACTGAAGTTACCGAGGAATTTATCATGATAATTAAAAATAATTACTGATTGCTTATTAATACATTAATGTACTGTAACTATGTTTTTAGTCATTGGTTTGATGATTATTACAAAACTGTTAAATTGGTTAAAATATAAATATTTAGGTGTCCTTTTTTTGCCTTTTCACTATTTGGCAGGTATTGCATGAAAATCACACTTTTTATTCATGCACTTTTTATTCAACTGTTTTTCAACGATTTATAATGACTTTTCACATAAAACATTTATATGGGGAGATGTGTCACGATTCGCTGCTGGTAGGAACGATGGAGACGTGGATAACATAAACAGTATTTAATAAGAGAATCACAGGGGTAAATCCACAAAAGGATCAGGAGTAAACACACGTAATCCAACAAGTAGACCCAACAAACACAGACTGCACAGACTGGGGCTAAATACACAAGACAAGACAAGACGAGACACACCTGACATCAATGAACAACAACGTGAGGGAGAAACTGGGTCACAGGGAGCACAGGTCTGACAAGATGATTGTATGTAGTAGTCTCTATATACTTGTACGCGGGGTGACTGTGAGACCGGTCACACGTCTCCACCAGCACACTATCTGGCCTCCCAAATGTGCGGGACATAAAGACCCCAGATAGAGTAGCGCCTTATTTACACGTGGTGCTCTTTTTTTTGTTGTCGTGCGCAGGTGAAGTGTCTGTGCATAGGATTACACGGTGCTCGGGGGGTGGGTCACTCGGTGCTCGTGCAGGGCTGCTGGTCACTCGTCCAGAAGGTCGTTGGTCTCTGCACAGGAGGAGAAGAAACAAAACTGACATTAGTTTCCGCCTGGAGCTCCTCTTCCACCTTTCCCCGTGTGCGCCTTGTCTCTTGGCTTTAAGGCCTGTGGGAACGAGCTCCAGGAGCGGCAGTCATCCCGCACAGGTGGTGGTAGTTTGTGATTGGGGTGGGAGCGGCGTTTCCAGGGCGACGCTGATTTGGAACCGGGATACTCGCCACATTCCCCCCCCCCCCAGGCGTCGACCTGGTCCTCTGGGGAAGGACGCAACTTGTTGCGGGGGCATTCGGGGGGGGTTTGCCTGTTGTTACCTGTTAGACCTGCCCATCCAACCCAGCCCTGGGAGAGCCCATCAGCATTTCCGTGTCCGGCCCCGGCCCGATGCTGTTCCTGAAAGTGGAAGTCCTGGAGCGCCAGGAACCACCGGGTCACCCGGGCGTTCGTGTCTTTGGCTTTGGACATCCACTGTAACGGAGCGTGGTCGGTGACCAGGGTGAACCGGCGGCCCCACAGGTAGTATGGCCAGGGCCTCCTTCTCGACCGTGGCGTACCTGGTCTCCGCGGGGGAGAGCTTCCTACTGATGTACACCACGGGGTGCTCCTCTCCATCCCGGAGCTGAGAGAGTACGGCTCCCAAGCCCTGGCCCGAGGCGTCGGTATATAGCGTGAAGGGGCAGCTGAAGTCTGGTGCATGCAGAACCGGGGAGGATGTTAGGGCCGTCTTCAGCGCTTGGAATGCCTCCTCCGCCTCCGGAGTCCAGACGGTCGCCTCGGGCTGCCCCTTCCTGGTGAGGTCTGACAGGGGGCTGGCAATAGAGGAGAAATTGGGGATAAAACACCGGTAGTACCCTGCCAACCCCAGAAATGCCCGTACCTGTGTCTTGTTACCCGGCCGAGGGAACTCTTTCACCGCCTCAACTTTTTTCTCTTGGGGCATGATGAGCCCGCGGCCAATCTTGTATCCCAGGTACTGGGCTTCCATAAGGCCTAGGTGGCACTTCCTGGGGTTGGCTGTGAGGCCAGCCCGCCGTAGTTCCATCAACACCCTCCGCAGACGCTCCAGGTGTGTTTCCCAGCACTCCGAGTGAATTACGACATCGTCCAGGTAAGCCGCGGCATAGGCCTGGTGAGGCCAGAGCAGGATATCCATCAGCCGTTGGAACGTGGCAGGTGCCCAGTGCAAGCCGAAGGGAAGGACCCGGTACTGCCAGTGGCCACCGGGGTTGCTGAAGGCTGTCTTCTCCTGGGAGCTTTGGGTCAAGGGCACCTGCCAATAGCCTTTAGTGAGGTCTAAGGTGCTAATGTACTGGGCTTTGCCTAGCCGGTCGAGGAGCTCGTCCACTCGGGGCATGGGATATCCGTCGAAGGCCGAGACTTTGTTGAGCTTCCGGAAGTCATTACAGAAGTGGAGGGTGTTGTCCGGCTTTGGTACCAGGACAATCGGGCTGGCCCAGGGGCTATGGGAGGGCTCGATGATTCCGAGTTGGAGCATTTTCTTTACTTCCTCCTCTATAGCCGGCCGTCGAGCTTCTGGTATCCGGTAGGGCCGCTGCAGGGTGCGGACCTCGTGTTCCACGATCGTTGTTCTCCCCGGGGTCTCCCTGAACACATCTCTGAACTGACCGACCAGGGCCTCGAGGTCCATCTTCTGGGTCCCCGACAGCTGCGGGTCCATGTCGACAACCGGGGCCTGCGACTGGGCCAGGACGGCCAGTTGTTCGGGCCGGCCCGTCCACTTCTTGAGGAGGTTGACAAGGTAAATCTGTTCGGCTCTCCTCCGGCCCAGCTGCCGAACCCGATATGTGACCGGTCCCACCAGTTCCACCATGGTGTAGGGACCTTGCCAGGTTGCCAAGAACTTGGAGGCTGCGGTGGGGACCAACACCGTCACGCTGTCCCCCGGATGGAATTCACGAGCTTGGGCGGGCCGGTCATACAGATGCTGCTGGGCACGCTGGGTCTGGCGGGACCATGTGTTTCCCGCGTGAACCATCGGCCTTAACTCTCGTCGCTCCGTTTCCCTTCATCGCGTCATCATCCCTTACTGCTCTACGAGTCCCTTGCGTGTTGGGGGAGGGCTTCGGGTGTCTCCCATGCCTTCTCGACGGCTGCCACAGTCCAGTAGCCCACGGGCTTCTCCCGAACGCAATTCAAAGCGGGGTGAACCCGTGGAGGCTTGGGGTACCTTGCGCGATTCCGAACAGCAACGTACGGGATTCCTTAGTCCGCATTTCCGCACCCATCTTCGCCCACCACCACGCGTAGCTTTGCTTGAGCGTCTGATTGAACCTTTCAACGAGCCAGTCCGTTTGGGGGTGATAGACTGACGTTCTCAGCTGTTTTACCCGGAGGAGTCGGCAGAGGTCGGCCATCACCCGGGACATGAACGGGGTCAGCACTTCCTTGGGTATCCCTGGCCAGGAGAAACAGCTCACGGGCGATGTTCTTAGCATTAGCTGCACGCAGGGGGATGGCTTTTGGGTAGCGCGTGGCGTAATCTAGGACAACCAGGATGTGTTCGTGACCCCGGGCCGACTTTGGCAGTGGCCCCACCAGATCCATCCCGATCCGCTCGAAGGGCACGTCGATGACTGGCAGTGGTATTAGCGGGCTGGGGGGAGGATGACGGGGGGCCGTCCGCTGGCACGTTGGGCAGCTGCGACAGAACCAGTGGAACCGGTCCCGAATGCACTGTATGGTATTTTCCCCTCCCAGGTGGCCGGCCATCGGATGAGCGTGGGCCAGCTCCATCACGGTTTCCGTCTTGGTCTTGGGTACCACTAAGAGCAGTTTGTCCTCCCCCCGCCTGTGGGCGACACAATACAGCAGGCCATTCCTGATCACGAAGTGAGGGAGGGGGTGTGGGCCAGGCAGCCGATCCACATCATCCACACGACGTACCCGTTCCCAGCAGTTACGCAAGCGGTCATCCTCGCGCTGTTCCCGGCCGAAGGACCCTCCCGCCGTGATCTGTTGAAACACATCGAGATAGACAGCAGGAACATTAGCC
>JADLZN010008735.1:0-17010 GCA_018155175.1 Sinocyclocheilus anophthalmus
TTTCTCATACAATCTCATTTATTCCACTATATGGAGTTTATCCCATAAACCTGTGCACATTTATGTCCAGATGCCTGTTGTGTCAGGATCCGCCCACCGCTAGAGAAAGCCCCGCCCACTCTGCACCTGGGTTTCCCGCCGAAGCTCGCCGACTAGAGGCAAAGGATCGCAGCTTCTCCACGCAGCCGGGCAGGCGTTAGAGGCTCCTCGGAAGAAACCGTTTTCCTCACTACTCCGCTGTTCTCCAAATATTTCTGACTCTTGTCGCACGCTAGGATCAAACGTTTTTGTGTGTTTGGTGTTCATGTATTCGGACAGTTGAAGGAAATCGCCGCATTAAATGAGTTGAGCTCGACACACACACACAGCACCATCCTCTCGGTCAGGTTGAGCCTCATCCGAGCCTCGGGCTCACTGTCCTTCAGCACACTGGAGCGTCTCTAGAGCGGTGCACTGGAGTTTGACGGACACACTTTCTTCTTCGTCTTGGAAGTACACGTTTAAGACTGAGAAACATCACTAATATATCAACCGGAGTCGAGGACAGGAAATTAATTTTTCTCAGACAACGCCGTTACGCATGGTGGGAATTTCTACCTCTTTTCAGTGTAAGTCGCTCCGTTACTGGCTTTATCTCTATTTCCTGTCATCTCGGATGAATACTTACCCGTCTGTAGACTTTAGCCACGTTTAATAGATTTGTTACGATGCTTTATTTTACATTTGGGTAAATGACAAACACTTTATATTATTTTTTCTCTCGCAGAATACTTATATGTCTGTTATATGTTCGGTTTGCCCACATTGCTTAATGTAATATTATTTACAACGTAAGGCGAATATCACCTATACATAATAATACATAGAATTGTCATATTTAACGTTACCCATATGATTTTAAATGGCCACTTACATTTTTGTAATGATTCGCTGCTATAGATTTGAACAATTAATTAAAAACCTCTTTACCTCTATTTGTAAACAATGAAAAACATCGCTCAGACAAGCTTTCTTTCATGTTACGCTAATTAATCTACTTGGGATTTTATGGCATATTTCATATCATCTTTATCGCTTTGAAATATATTTGATCGGGTTTTCACATTTAACTAGAGGAAAATATTGTGTAAGAGAATTTATGACAGTAAGTCTCGTTGTAAATTGCAATACTGTAACCTATAACTATAACGTTATATATGTTTCTGTGAAGATGGATTATGTGTTCTGGCTCTTATCTCACGTGCTCCGTAAATTCTTTATCTTATATTCTCTAGTTTTGCAAACCAAACACTAAACGTAGGCTAGGTCTTAATGTACGAATTTTAATGCAGCTTGTAGATTTGTTTAGAATTCGTAATTTTATTTTTTCAAATATATTGTAAGAATAATATAACAGACATTGAACTTATTTCTACAGTAATTCATCAATATATGAAGTAAACCAGTCAAACATTAAGTGGCGATCAGCATGTCATCTGCTGGCCGAGTGTAATATCACCTCCGTCTATAAACACATTAACGCTCTATAATAAGCTGGAATTGTTGCTGGCCAGTCTGCGAGCTTCTCACGCGTTGCGAATTTGATCAAATCAAATGTTTGATTGCAAGTACAGGTAAACATCTGGTGTGAGACATGAAGAACATTGTGACAGCATGATGCATTTAGAAGATGCTTTATAAAATGTTGATAAATAACGTTTTAGAGGACGCGTTTGACAACTGGGATATGACACTGGATTAAAAAGCTATGTTTAATTGTGACAGAACAGTCAGTCACAGTTGTGACATCACAATTTAGAATATGTTTTTGACAACAGTGATATATATTTTGAGAAGATCCATGACAATTGTGGATTAAGATGCATCTGAGAAGTGTGATTTCACAAAGGTGTGCTTAACAATTGTGATATCAAATTTGATGAACTGATCCGTTGACAACTGTGACATCACAGTGAATTGACAAAATGAGTCTGCCAATTGTGATATCACATTTGATTGAGAAGCTGTATTGACGACTGTGACTTCACAATGGATTGAAAAGATGTGCTTATCAGTTGTGACTTAGCCAGCTTTTTAAAAAAGCTGCTCCTGTCACAATTGTCAAGCTCATCTTCTCAATCCATCATGATGTGAATAGTCTGCTCTTGGCGCTTAAGTTCTCTCTTGACTGAAGAGTTGAGCCTTTAACATTTAAAGGCTGGATGGGTAAAAGTTGAAAATTAAAGGGTAGAATTTTATTTTCCTTGCCCTCTGTGGCAGTCCGTTTGTATTTAAGGCGGAAAAAAAACCAAAGGGATTTTGAAGAACTGCTGTTCCCTTGATGAAATTTGCTTGTTCTCACAGCTTGTGTTGCTCATGTCAAATTTATGCTTTTTATTTTTGTATTTAACAATCAGTCAGAGTTTGTTTTGTAATCTTGAGCATTCTCATCTTAAAGTAGATTTACATTTTATTTTCCAAAAGGGGTTTCTTTTGCTTTCATAGTCATGCAGTCCAGGTTTTTTAAGATATGTTATTCCCTTATATTTGTGTGATTCAGAAAATAGAGGCTAATGACCAGCAATAACTGCTGTAACTATGACACTCTCCACTGTGAATTGGTCATGCACCTCATTAAGGTCTTTGCCCACTGCTCCTGTCAACACGAGATTCGATCTGGAGACCAATGGGCAGTGCAGGTAGTGAGCGTACCTTGATTAAAGGCAAACATAGTGTATGGTGGCCAGAGGTGAGGGTTCGGTGAGCGACAAGCACTGTGTGTGTGTGTGTATGTGTGTGTGTTTGGAGCCAGGATTAGCAGGCAGCAACATCCTCTGGCTGAGGCCATCTGCACAGCCACCAGCCTGCCTGCCTCACACCTGTTCCCCTCTCCTCCACTCCCACTGGCCTCACGCGGGTCAAACGCATGAAACCAGACACTGCCACAGCATAATGAAGAGATGACTCGACTGCCCACACCAACACACACACAGCTGTGTGTGAGAGAGAGATATGGAAATACTCATCCATTATTTTTAGGTATGTCCGGGAGATATTTACTCGTATTGGTTTAAGCTTATATGTAAATTTAATACATATTTTCTGTAAGGATGATCTATAAATATGCACCATGCATCACCAGAAATGTTTGTTTTTGTCGCATTCATGAAAGACGAGCATTGCGTGTTCCACCACTGATAAATGTGCTTCTCATTTACCTTAAACGCAGAGCAGCGTAAAAACAGTTAAGTGCTTACTGTGTATTTTAAATGACGAACAGCAGACGTTCTGGCCGAAAGCCAAGCGTGTTATCATTGCAGTAACTCATTTCATTAGTGATGTCATTAACCCCATACATAAACTGGCAGACATTCTCACCAGACACTTGCGCAAATACGCAGCATGTCTCGTTGCTTCACAATTTCTCTTTCATGCATGTTTAAATCAAAAACATGCTCTTTGTGCATAAGGATACAGAAACACACGCTGTAAATTTTGCAGCGAGCAACCGGTATGTGTGCAAAAAGGTCTAAGCTGACAGACCATATAATTTCTCTGGATGAATAAAAATTGTAATAACAAAAGGGAAGAAAAACGAGCGAGTTCAGTTACGCGACATCAGCCAAGTGCATTATATGCGCTCTTAATGTTTCAGCTCTTAAGGGAAACATTCCCAAAATACATTAGCGTTATTTCACTCGCATCTCTTTCCATTGAGCTATATCATGTATAAGGCTCTTTATATTCATTGAGGGCTACTGTTGGACTTGCTGACACACTCAATCTTTGGCTGTAAATAAGCGACGCGAGTTGTTGGGCTTTGTCAGAGGGGAGAAAGGGCCCTTATTTGCGAGGGCTGTAGATTTGACTCGACATGAGTCTCTGTGGAGGGCAGGCCATGAATGATTGAGGTGGCCGTCATCTCCCAGAATCCGTGCTTCGGATCAATAGGGGGCATAATGGCTACAAATTTTTCAAAGAGGGGAATTTAGCTTGTGGTTATTGGATTTCATAAAGCATGAAAGTATAATGTGAGAGAAGAGGATGAGTGGTTTTTATTGTATCGTGGGGCTGGAGAGTACAATATAATGAGGCAATATAAAGTCAAAGGGGGATGTGTAAGAATTTACATGGGGCTTTTTTAGACGATACAGTTTTTACAAAACAAATTTGTCCTAGGTATTAATTTTTGTATATTAATTTTAATAAATTTAATAATAAGGAGTGGAGAATTTAAAATAGATACATTTATATTAATAAAAAAAATTATTTTTGATCAGGTCATAACTAATTCTTGAAATTCATGAATATTGATATAGTAAACTAAATACTCAATTTCTGATGGCTTAAAACAACAGAAGAATTTGAACTTGAAAATGAGATCTGAATCTGAGCCGTGGTTCATGTTAATATTTCTACAAATGAAGCACTTACCTTCCTTTTTAAGAAAGCAGTTTTATCACTTAGTTTGCATGAAAACGTGTGCACTTCAGACCGTTTTCAGACCAGGTTTGTTTGTCAAAATCTTCATTAAAATGTTCACATCTCATTTGACATATTTTTATAATAAGAGAATAAAATGATGTGCGCTGAGAAATCTTTCACAATAAGGAACATGAACATAAACAGGGTCAGTTTTGATTTTATTGCCGACATTCAATTTGGTGTTATTTTAGTATGATTTATATACTAATTTGTTTGGTAACACTTTACAATAAGGTTTATTAGTTAACTACTTTAGTTAACATGAACTGAGAATGGACAATACTTCTACAGCATTTATTAATCTTAGTTCATGTTTATGTCAACATTTTTAATGCATTATTAAAATCAAAAGTTGCGTTTGTTAACATTAGTTAATGCACTGAACAAACAATGAATGACTATTTTCACTAACTAACATGAACAGAGATGAATAAATACTGTAATAAATGTATTGTTCATTTTTGTTCATGTTTAGTTAATACATTACTAATGGACCTTACGGTAATGTTACCTGTTTTTAATATAATTTTTTTTATTTATATATTATTTAATGATGTCATTGTAGTATTGTTTATATCTATATATTATATATATATATATATATATATAATATATATATTATTATATATATATATATTACTATTTAGTTGAGTTTATTAAACCATAGGGTAAAGTTTACCATTATTTTAAATATAAATGTTTATTTATATTAATTTTTTATGATTGCTTTGTCATTATTGTTTATATAAATTCCACTATATATATATATTTAAACTACTAATGACAATTGCACATCATTAAAAATGATATTGTTGAATTTATATTTTATTTCAGTTTTTAGTTTATTTTATTTCCATCATTTTAGTGCTTCACCCTATACACTAAAATGAAACGAAAGTGTTGTATCAACTAGCTGAAATAAATGTTTCATCTAATATTCATATTTTATTTGAGATTCATTGATTTATGTATTCTTTCTTGCAGAATTTTAATTTAGATTAGACTTTATCATATTATACTTTAAATTATCATTATAATTAAATAACAAAAATAAGATAGATAATACATTTCCGTTTAGATCTTGATGTCAAGCAAAAACTAACTTCTAACTTTCCACACTTGATTTAATATATTTCTTTAAACAGTTAATTATATTGCAGTTTTAAAATGTAATTTATTAATAATAATTGATACATTTAACTATTAAAATAATTATTATTTAAATGTACTATTTATTTTTCTATTAATCATAATGATTACATAAAGATATATTGTGATGGATGTATGTTGTCATTTTAATAATTGATTAATACAATGTATACATACAATTATTTATTTTATAATTTAGTATTGTCCTTACATTATAATATTAAAATACATTTCCGTTTACATTTTGATTTCATGTTATTTTCAGCCTTTTAGTGATGTCGCATTTTTGATTTTGAGTGTTTTAGAGTTAATTAGCAGTATTTTTGTAATTTTACTTTAGATTAGAAGTCAGTGTTTTAAATATATTGAAATTAATTTATTCATTTTTTAAATATACATTTATTTTTATTTATTTTTATTGTTATTATTATGTTATTTATTTTCAGTTAACAAAAATGAAGTTTTAGTTCTAGTTTTAGTTATACATATTCAGTAATACATATACATACATAACAGTAATATTCAGTTGCAATAAATATATTTTTGAGTTTTATTGTGTCTGCATATTCCATATCTAATTAGTTTGTCCATACATAATTCCTATCAATAAGCTATTCTTGCAAGTCATGTGACATTCAGGTGTTGCTTTTCTCTTGAAAAGTTCAGGTTGCTCTGTCACAGAGGACAAACTTTTATTCATGCATATGGAATTCTGTCCTGGATAACTGCCCTCCTAATTAGGATAACTGATCAAAGGATCCGTACAGGCTTGGCCAAAACAAATCAGTTTGATCTGACAACATTTTGGCATCATGTAAATGACAGCTGGCAAAACAGAGAGTCGGGGGAGTCGCCTGTACTCTGATCTTTCCCCTGTTTTTAATTATATATATTTATCATATAGCAAGACTATTTTTCTGGTATTAAACTCTTAACACTTTTGTTTCCCTTTAACGTGTGTTGATGCATTCACGACGGAATGGCCTCTTCTGCTTTATGTCAGTTTCAGCATGAAAAGCGAAATGTCACATGTGCAAGGATTATTATGTGAGGGATAAAACAGAACTGAGAACTTCTGAGAACATTTATTAATTTGGCAAACGCTTCTATCCAAAGAGAAGTGTGAATGATTAAAAAAATAGCTAGTTCATTATTTTCTCATAAGCCTGTACTTGTTTTTTGTTTCTGTGTTTCTGTTTCTCTTTTTCATATATTGTTTATATGACTCATGTGCTGTATTCTTTTGAAGTCATATGATGTGTGTCATGTTTAGTCATCAAACCTGGCACAACATGTATGAAAATGATGCAAAACAAAGTTTAAAAATGGACCAGAAAGGTATAAACTAGTTGAGAGATGCATTAGATATAACTTTTTTTTTAAATTTAAGGAAAAGAAACTGTTAAATGAATTAAACACGATTATTTAATTCAGAATTGTCAAGAACTACATGTTCTTCAAGTAAAAACAACAGTTATTGAGAAAAATAAATATTTACATTATTTAAATTTTATATTTTTACATTAATATCACATCAGAAACGAATTTCTTGATTTATGCAATTTTAGCATATTTTAGCATTTAATTACATTAGTTTAATTTGTAATTAGAGAACTAATATATCAAATACTTGTATTTTTATTTTATTATTTTTCTTTTATTACATTGTATATATACATTTCTTGACTTAATGTTTTTTAGCACATTATTTTTTTAAATATATTAATAATACTTTATATATTTTACTTATACCACTTATAGAGTGTATTATTTATTATTTGTTACATAAAATATGAAAAAAAAAATCCCTTGATTTAGGTATGGTTTTTTGGTTTTAATTTAGAGTTAATTAGTTTATTCTCATCCTATTATACCTTTAAAATACTTATTACTAATATTCAATACTTATTTTATTGTTTATTAGCTTTATTACATGAAATTAAATGATATACATTTTGATCTATGTATTTTTAGCATCAATTTAGTTTAATTATTTTAACATATAACATATTTAAATACTTTTTAATGCTGATTTTATAATTGTATTTTACTTAATTTTATTACTTCTATTACATTATTACATAAGCAATACTTTATAAGCAATTTTTAGCTTTTTAATTTGCATTAGATTTCAATTATTTTAAAGCATATACAGTATTATTTGAAAAGCATATAGAGTAAAGCTGGTCATATACAGTATATATATACACTACAAGTTGGTAAGTCTGGCTTCAGTCTTTGGTACTATTACTGCTCTCAAAGAAGAAAAGGGGACTAGAAAACAAGCTAATTTCCTGCAATACAATGCAAGCTGAAGCTTCTGAGAATTGTGGGTAGTCAGAAAGCTACCCAAATACCTGTGTGAATCTCATTAGCATCCAGGAACCCCTGCTGGTGCCGAGCAATCGGACCAGCGCTGTCATATCACTGTGCGCTCACATCACGCTGGGGAGAAAATGTATGTGCCTCATTTTAAATATCTTTATTATTGTTTCATCTTGCCCTGCAGACAGGAATATGGAGCATCTATAATGACAGAAGCTCTTCTCCCCTGCGTGTGTGTCACTGTGAGGGGCAAGAGAGGGCATTCGTTTCTGCTCTTCGTCACACACACGTGCACACTTCATACATTCATCTTTGCTTTTTTTTACCAAATAACTTAAAAATGCTAATAATAATCCCTATCTGCATTTTTGTCAAGCATACTGTGCTGAGAGTTAACAGATTTCTGTGACGTGAGGCGGCTAGCAGACGGTCGGTTAAGCCAGTCTGTCTGCTTCCTGACCT
Organism: Sinocyclocheilus anophthalmus; assembly: GCA_018155175.1. Classification (NCBI taxonomy): domain Eukaryota; kingdom Metazoa; phylum Chordata; class Actinopteri; order Cypriniformes; family Cyprinidae; genus Sinocyclocheilus; species Sinocyclocheilus anophthalmus. Next base: position 8,401 of record JADLZN010008735.1, read on the forward strand.
GCAGTTAGTCAAGTACAAACTCTAAGACTATGTGCCATATTTCTAGAGAGAAGAGCGGCACCACCGCTGGAGGGATGAAGACCATCTCTTTTCAACAGGTCAGGTCCAATTGTCTATGAAACCTGTGTTATTCTGCGGGCACCACTTAGACATCCAGCCACTGAGTGACGACAGTCTGCTATGTATCTCGTCACCACGGTAAGCAGGGAGGGGACCAGAGCATATTACAGTGTCCTCAATCCACCCATATATTTGTTTAGAACTCTTTTGGGCTGTTTTTGCTTGTAAACGGTGTTTGATCTGTGCAGATTTCACTCCTGATTCAGACGAGACAAGACTGGAGAAAGCAGTATTATGGATAGAGGACTCGTATTTTAGCTGGAAGCTACGGTTTAAAGTTAAAATGGCCTTAATGATGGATTTTTATCTTACAAACACACAGCTTTTCACTTCACCAGTTGTTAACTGACGGACTGGAGTGGTGTGGATTATTGTGATGTTTTTATCAGCTGTTTGGACTCTCATTCTGACGGCACCCATTCACTGCAGAGCATCCATTAGTGAGCAAGTGATATACTCCGACATCTCTCCAAATCTGGCCCCATGAGACCAAATCTTGGGTGGTGGTGGGACCTGAGTGAGTACATTTTTCATTATTGGGTGAATATTCCTTTAAAACATTCTCTGTTTAAAAAAAAAAAAAGGTACAAACCTGTCACTACTGGGTTGTTAACATGCACTCTTTAGGGACAAATAAGTTACAAAGGGGTACCTTTTGAAAAGGTACCGCCCCAGTGACAGCTTTTGTACCTTTTCTTTCTGAGTGAACTCTTCACTGAAAGTTTTTTTGGAAACCTAAAATGGTTCTTCTATGGCATTGCTGCGAAAACCTTGATGTATGATGCATATCATCTGAACACTTGTACTAGATTTATGATCAAAATGTATTTTTTCTGCGAATAATGAGTCATGAGATGGTACTTTTATTATGCTTTTTTTGTCCTTCTTGACCTGGCTGCTCCAGTCCCCATCCACTTTTATTGGACGGATGAGCAACTTTCTGCTTTTGTGCTTCACAGAAAAACTCGTACAGGTTTGGACATGAGTGTGATTAAATGACAGAATTTTCATATTTTACTGAACTATTCCTTTACGTTTAATATTATGGCTGTTTTTATTTAAATAACTTGTTTTAGTTCTTTTCACTGTAATCAAATAAGTATGTAAAATATGTTCATATATAAAACTATTTCCTTTGTGCATGCACGCTCACAAAAGCAGCAATAATTTTGGCTGTTTTTACACGAGATTCCAGTGCAAACAGCGTCGCACAATGTATGTTTCCATTCACAATGGCTGCCGCAGCTTTTTCCCTTTCTGTACAGAAGCTATTTCTATCTAGCGCCATTGTCCTAATTGTTACACGGCAATGAATAGTTCTTTTTATCACGCTTCTTTCTGTTCTTAAGCTGGCTTTTTACATGGCCTGCTCCATCCCTGCACATGTACCAAAAAATCTATTTAGCCCAAGTCATTTCTTTAGCTTGCTGGAGACAGCCACGGCGAGAGATAACTAACGACACTTCTGCCAGCACCTAGGGATTCTTTTATGCCAGCCTCATTTGCATTCTGATTAGTATGCATGAAATTTCTCACTGAACTTTAATACCCTAACTGCTGCATAATACACTTTAATGAGCATAAAAGTGAGCTTGACAATTAAAACTCACATTAATCACTAAATGCTCCACTCATGGAAGGGAGGGAGGGTGTCGTTGGGGGTGTTGGGGAAGGGCTGAGTGGGTTTTGACGGGCGGCCGACGGTGGGAAGGGGGTGTAGAGAGAGATGGAGAAGCACCAATGCAATGAAGAACCTGTGATCACTGCATCTCCTCAGGCCGAGGAGGAATAGAGCTGAATGGTGATGCCCACTTTATCTAAAGGATTTTCCCCATTCATTTTATCAATTTTATCCAAATTCTTGAATAAAGACTTCTAAGTAATGAACAATTCATCTCATGATGCACTGCAAATGATGCCATGCAAAACTACTGACCAATTTTCATTGATTAGGAGTATAAAATCTATATATTTTAATGCTGAAATTTATGAAATGATCAATTTTACTGCAGAATATTCAGATAAATTTAAATCAGTATTACTTTAGTGTCATAGACATACGATTATCAATTTAATATTTTCTGTTTTTACTTTCATTTTAGTTAAAGTTTTAATAATTTTTATTCATTTTTTTTTTATTTGTCTAGTTGTTATTCATTTATCGTTTTAGTTATTAGGTTTTTAGTTATTTTAGAACTTCAAATAAATCAACAACAAATGAGAAATGTTGCCTTGGCAACTACTGAAATAGAATAAGTTTAAGGATTTTTAAAAATGTATATATATATGGACATATATATTATTTCAGTAACATTTATTTTATTTCATAATAGCCTAACAATTTTTATGTTTAGATTTAAATATAATAGCAGATTCAGGGTGCAAAGAGACTCATTTTAGATTTAAATGGACATTTTTTAATTCCATTTCCATGGTAACGGTGACTCTGTGATTGGTTGATTCTCTCTTCAGGATTATAAGTAATAATTCACTGCTTTTAATAGTAATTTATCCTTGTGGAATGTGAACTTGTATTTAATGTAATATGTGTCATATTTTCTTCTACCTTTTTGTTGCTCATATTTTTTGAAGTCATTTGAATTTACGGATTTATAGCCTTTGACATAAAAAGCTAAACTCTTTTCTTTCTAAAAGCTGCTAAGTCTATTCATTTTGCTATTCTAACTATATATGATTATTTGCATGTTAATATTTGAATTTCATTGTCATTGTAGGATTATATAGGACACATCCCAGCTAACAGTTTTTGGTTCCCAGAATGTTCTAGGAACATTAGTTCTTGGTTATAAAATACAACCTAAAAATAACCAACAGAGAGCGTTCTGTATAGGATCTCTTTAGGTATATTTAAGAAAGATCCTCAGCACATCGCTAAAAATGTACCATTGCTATCTTTGCCCAGGAGCTGGGATTGATTCTGAATTACATCGAAGGAATCGTTTGCCACTTACAGACAAAGACATATGGGAATTTGCATCTTCACACCTCTCATTTGCTGTAGGTTATGTTGTTTGATTTGAAACTCTCAAATTTAACATTCCACTTTAGCCGCCCTTTTGCATATACAGATTGTGTGCTGCCAAAATGCACAGTGCGTCCAGGCATGCTTTAGCACACGTGTGCTCTCACACATCAGAAGAAATCCCAGCCCCCTTCCTGGAAATTAAGACTCAAACCACTGGGCAATATGGGCGCCTACATGAGCACTCAGCTTGATACAGATGGGCTGCATCACACAGTCTCGTTCAGTCGCTCGTCCGTCTGGTGAAACCAACACTACCCGCTCATGCAAGAAGAATAGATACAATAGGTCTGTACAAATACGGTACATGCAGCTCAACATTTTTGTGTGTGCACTGTGCATGCACTGTTTATTTATGTGTGTGTGCTAGCAGTGCAATGTTTAAAACATAACCTCCATGCACAATTTATGATGATGCACCACGGCTCTGACAGCGCATGGCTTATTAGACCGCCGGACCCCAAGGCCCTGCTCTTAGGATACTCAGCTATAATGGACAAATGTGCTCCACAAATGTATGTATGTAAATGCAGGATGGGGGAGTCGCCTCCCGCCACAACGGCTCATGCAAATCTGCACCAAGGATGAAAAAAAGGACAAAGGAGGGGCAAATATTCCTTGAAATGCCTGGACTATCCTGCATGGGCTGCTTTAATTAAAATAAGGGCTTTGCTGTGAAATTATGGTACGACAAACATCATACATGGCCTATTTTTTCGGAGCGTTGCATTTGATTAGCGAGGGCAATGCAATTTGTAGTAATACTATATCTGGCAAAACCTCTTCAAATCTCATTAATTGCACCATATCGGAACATACTGAACCATTACGCTTGATTTCAGAACCTTATCACTCCTGCAGAAATTGTAGAATTACTGACCTGAATTAAAAGTGAAATGGTACAGGCTGCAATCATTCACTACAGTGCACTTGACTAAACCAATGTAAAACTATATTTTTTTTTTAACATTTTTGAAAGAAAATTGGGTGATATTTGCACTGTAAGTTCTCCGCCACAATGTTTGTGTTTTGCGATGCAGTTGCTAGGGTAATTTTGCAATTTACTAGAGTAATTCATTGTGGCTGCTATGTGGTTGCTTACTGGTCCAAGTCAAAAGAGACACATAGATCAGATATCTATGATTATCTTGTCCTTAAAGAAGTGTTGTTATTGTTAACTAAAACTAAAATGATAAAAATTATTTTTGATATTATTTTGATATATCTATTATATTTTGATTGAAATAAAACTGAAATCAAATGAAACATAAATAATAGATGAAAACAATAACCTTAAAGTTACAATTCAAATTAGAAAAAGTCTTCAGTATTCAAAATTATAAAATAAATAAAAAAAAAAAGACAAATGCACACAACAAAATTACAAAAATAAATTCAACTAAAATGAAAATGAAAATTTTGATCGTGAAAATATAAAAATGAAAGCTAAAAGGTATTAATTATAAATCATTTTTAGAAATTTAAATAAAGCTGAATAAAATTAATGTATAATATTAGATTAAAAATCAATAAAAACACTTGAAGTTTGTGAAAAGTTGAAGTGTTAAAATTACTAAAACTGAAAAAAAAAACCAATCATCAAAGCAAACATACATCAAATTACTAAAATAATAACAAAACAAAAAATACCAAATCTTAAACTAAAAATAAAATGAAAACTAAAAATGTAAAAATAAAAGCTAATTCAAAAAATGAATACTGTAATAGTATATAAATAATGCTAAAATAACACTGTAAAATATGATTCATTTTATTGGATCTTCTTCACCCCTTTTTATTGTGAGCTAAGCGAAATTCATAATTATATACAATTAGTAAAGTAAGAACACCATATATCAGTTACATGTCTAAGTTTGATACTTAGAGTTTGGGGTTTGTTCGAATGACTAACCAAAAGTATAAAGCAAGAGCAATAGTGATGCTTGACTTCATCATTAATGAATAAAGCAGTTGTCATGATATCATAAAAATAACTGTTACTGAAAACTGACATTGAATCAGTTATGAGCGCTCATTTATGCATTGTTTTGAACAAAATTAGGATGACAAAGCATTGAGAGCTGTATTTCATCTTGCTTGTTTGCTGATGTATTATGCACTAGAACAGGACCTCAATGAAAGCACAGAGCAGCTCCAGGCTCCGCCCCCTCCTGGGGGCGCCCTTCATGCTGTAAGTCACTGTCAGAGGGCGTTTGCATGATCAATTCATGCTGTAACGCTGCATCACTCAGGGTGTGTCGATGACATGTGCTTCATTATGGTCTGTTTATTTATTCAAAACGCACTATAGTGCTTAAAGAAGCCATTGTTTTCTAGCCGGCTGCATCAGTCTGGAGGTCTGGCATTCTCCAGCTCTGTGGCTTCTCTTCCCTCGTGCCTGTGGATTGGTTCAGGAGCTGGGGGTGACAGGGTGTGGAGAGTGTGAATCTGCCAGGTTTGTGGGAGGCTGGGTGTGAACAAGCTGTCAGAATAACCATATTCATTATATTTTCCATAAAAGGAGCCTCCCCCACCCGCGTTTATGATTAGCTATTCTTTCATATCCTCCAAAGGGCTCAGGAAAACCCCTACGAATTCAGCTAAAGATACAATTGGACTTTTAGCATTGCAAGAGCTCAGTTTTATTCAGCAATGTGTACTGAAGTAGGCATCACTATTGCTATTGATTTTATATTTGAATATTAAACTTAGATTATTAAACTCTAGCACAGAATTGCAGCGTTTGTGCCACAGACATGATTGAATACTGGCAAGGGCAGAGGGTGAACCAACTCCAGGGTAAAGCTAAAAGCAGCCAAATCTATTAACTACAAACATAAAAACCCCGTCTTTTTAGGCAAGGACCAGACATGGGTGTCACTAAATATAAGATTTTAATAGAAACTGACTTGTATTTAAGTGATCCCAATGAAAAAAGCAAACAAACAAGAACATTGTAAGTTGCTAATTATAATGGTTTCATTTCCACGGTTATTCAAACAGCGAATAAATTATACAGCGAGCAAAGAACATTTACATTATCAAAGAATATTATCACTTCTTTCAGTCTAGTGCGAATTTAAACGTGCTGTATGTAATTTTTGGACTGCGCTAAAGCATAAAAATACTGTACTGTGTGCTTGGAGGTATTTACATGTGTGATTGGTTTTAATGCACAACGTTGTGAAAATGCATAAAAAGAAATATGATGCAGATCTAAATTTAATGCCACAATTTTCACTTTATTCACAACAGATGTACTAGATTGTCCAACTTGGTGGCATTTTTGCCCCAAGCCCTATGGATACTGTAATATATGATAGAGACTTGAGGGTGGACTTATGACTCGGACTAGTAAAAAAACACATAGCGACCACCCAGAACACCCTAACAACCACATATTAACATGCAAAATCACTTGAAAAATAAAAAATCTACTTTCTGTGGATTCTATTTTTCAGCTTTACTTGAGATATCTGCTATTTGCATGCTAATAATAGACAGCTTCCTAAAGACTTGGAGTGAGAGTGTGCATGTGTTGCTCGGGCACCTGCACTCTCCCACCAATTTCCTTTGTGATAAGTGACGCAGCAATGGTCGTCATGGTTACGACCAGCCTATCTTTAGCCAGATAACATTTGAGAATGATGACTTCCTCCATATGCTGAATGACTGCGGAGCAACTTTTACAAAAGTCTGCTGCATCTCTGCAGAATGTGATGCTTAGTGCTTGTAATAAAGGTTCAAGTTTGATAAGCAAAACTTATTGAAAAATTGTTTCTTTCTATAAAAAAAAGTATTGCATTCAATACAAAATGATCAGTATATACTGAACTTGTACATGTATCAGAATATTATAGAGATTAGGAAGTGGGCTCTTTTGACATAGGCGAATAAGCATCCACCTAACACCCTAGCAACTGTATGACAACAAGCCAAACCACTCAGAACACCACAGTAACTGCATATCAACCACCCCAGAACACCCTAGCAACTGTGTGACAACAAGCTAAACCACTCAGAACACCACAGCAACCGCACAGCAACACACTCACAAACATCCTAGGACTGCAGACAATAAGCTAAACAGTGCAAGTTCCGTATCAACACATAGCGACTACCTCAGCAACCACCCAGATGACCCTAGAACTGCCTGCAACAGGCTAAACCACTCTAAGAAACACACTAGCAACTGCATAGCAACCACACAGAACTATGCAGCATGTTGGGGAGCTTTGCACAGGTAAGTGCCAGTACTATTTTCTTTAGAAAATTAACAATATAAACGCCATATTTAGTATTTTAATAAACCATGTAGGGATATGAAGTATTTTGACTGTCCTGCTAGAGGACGGTTTTAAAAACATACAATTTATCAACTGAACAATCTGTGATAATAAAATAGCCTGACTCCTATACCAGTGTAACTATGAAAATGATACTCCATTGTAGAGTTTTATTTTACAGTTTTCATTCAGCAGCAGCAACTGGCTCCAATGAGTATGAACAACTACATACTACATAAAACAACTTATAAAGACTCAAGAGCTGTTGTTCCATCTGAGGACGCATTAGACTGAAAGCTGCTATTTAAATAGGTAAAAAATAGCTTTTTTATGCCATGATTTTTATTGTCAAACAATGATCAAGTCTCAGAAATCACAGATTGGCAAACAATTCTGCTCGAGCATGTTTGGAAATATGAATGTATAATGCGCCGAGACCTCCATCTAGTTTTAATAATTGAAGTGTGTGTATATTGTGCTAGGAGGTAATTCAGCTGTGCATTCTGTCTTAAAGATATTCTCATTTAGGATTTTACTTTATTATCAAAGTGTCAGATAATAATTGAAAGGATTGTGAATGCATACATATTTAATGTGCTTCTTCCCAATTTTGCAGTGCAAACGGAGGCATTTGCACCCAAAAAGTGCTGTATTAATTTTTCGGTGACTTGAATAATTAAGGCAGGGCTGTTTGGGGTGGTGCAGCTCTGACAATCTCATTTCAAATGAACTAAAGGCTCAGGTCTTTGAAGACAGCAGATATTTAGTACAGCACAAGGCCGTTCTTTTGATTCAAAAAATCTTGCACAAGAGGTGCTGTTTTAAATGCATGATTTATCTTTAATGGTATTTCATCAACTCACCTGAAGCACTGTGATAGTAGTATGATGTTTGCTATTAGGTTGGGCGATGTCCACAAAGTTGGGTGGGGGGTGGGTGTGTGGTGTGCGGGTTTGGAGGGGCTTTGAAAAGAAAAACCCATCCCTTTATGATCTTTTACTTGTACTTGCGGCGCGGACTTGTGCTGGGTGTTTGTTTCCGTCATATTAAAACAACACGTTCTCCCGGGACTCGGAATGATTGTACTGGCGAGACCGGAAGTAAATTTTTGTTTTTGATGCCTCCCCCCCCCCAAAAAAAAAAAAAATAATAATTTATTTT
>JADLZN010008736.1:0-241599 GCA_018155175.1 Sinocyclocheilus anophthalmus
CCATAATGCTGGAATTGCTCAATTTAGATCGTATTTAAAGACGATAGGGCAAGTCCACTGCCAATGGTCACTGAATTCTGAGTGAACTGCAGGTGATTACATGTCCTTCGAGATACAACATCGCATCCCAAAGTTGACTGAATTCATTTATTTTGTGACTTAATCTCATAGGTTACTCAGGGTTTTTTATGCCAAGATGACAGTGTGCAAGTATCCAGCATTGTGAAACTGTTGATATCTAACCTGCTTCATGTTCCTTCTTGTAAAAGAAGGAAGACTTTTGAAATGTGGCTTTTAGTTATAACAGAGTTATTTATATATCTTTTCCATCTTTATATTATTGTTTTGAACTCTGTCTTGGTCTTGTGCTTCTTGGTGGATCCCTGAGAGAATATGTTTTGCTAATGTATGTACTACCCAGTTGATTATAGCCTTTTAGCATTTAAAAATGCTTTTGCTGTACTCCCCAAGCACTTACAAAAAAAGTGTCTTTTATTGCCAAAGAGAGTGATCTGATTTCACTTTACCACAACTTTTTCTGTCAGAGTATTTCAGGTCTGCATTTCATTTGAAATAATTAGATATTAATGCTAAAGAATGCATGTTATGGAATGTTTCAAGTTCAATATGAGTTGAGCTCAATCAACAGCATTTGTAATGAATAACTACAAAAGATCATTCAGATTCATTCCTTGTTTTCTTTAAAACTAAAAAGCATTATGATGAAATACTTGCAGTGGAAGTGAATGGGGAAATGTGAAACCTGTAATTCTGTAAGTATTTACGTTATTTTGTTAATGTGAAAGATTCATGCTTTTTAGAATTGGTTGTTTTCTAGTCCACCTTTGTTTCTGGTTAGTGAATGAAAGGAGGAAGTCATTTGTGAGGAGAAAAGAAGTGATGAAAAGTTCAAGACCAAATGCCTAAGTTAGAAGTATAACTGTTACGATGTCTGACACATTTTGCTGCATTTTACCATTAAATATAACACCAATTATTTTTAAATGATTAAAAATACTTTTTTACAAGTTATAAATGATCCATCTGTTGTGATAGTTCTATGCTGTTATTGTGATGGGTGGTAATGACATGGGCTTACAAAAATCACCTTTTTGTTTAAAAAAATTCCAAATTAATTTGTTAGAGGAAAACAGCTAAAAATGTTTTTTCTGTTCCCTAATCCTAAAATAGTATTTAAGTACGTCTCCAACTGTTTTTACATTTAAAATTTTCAGATTTGTTTGCGAGAGTTATAATAATGATCACAATATGATATATGCTTATAATTAAATAATAAATCATACTACATTATTATGCTAAACTGTCATCTAGGCAGTGTCTGTTGTCTTCTATATTCAAATCTAAATCTTACAGATAATATGAATTCTTTAGAGGGGTTTGTCATTAGGTGCATTTTGTTAGTATTGTCTGTAGGGGGCTCTGCATCTGTTAACCACTGCATACACTCACTTTATTAGGTACACCTGTTCAACTGCTTGTTAACGCAAATATTTAATCAGCCAATCACATGGTAACAACTCAATGCATTTAGGCATGCAGAAATGGTCAAGACAGTCTACTGAAGTTCAAACCGACCATCAGAATGGGGAAGAAAGGTGATTTAAAGGGATAGTTCACCCAAAAAGTTGAAAAATTCTGTAAATAAATAGACCCTCATGTCTGTCCAAACCCGTAAGACCTTCGTTCCATTCCGAACACAAATTTAAAAAACACTAATATTTTTGATGAAAGGTGGAGCTCTCAGAACCTGAATAGACGCCAACGAAACTGTAATGTTCCCGGTCCAGAAAAAGTCACAAGGACATCGGTGATTTAAAATAGTCCATGTGAAATCAGTGGCTCAACTTCAGTTTTGTGAAGCTACGAGAATACTTTTTGAGCGAAAAGAAAAAACAAAAATAACAATTTATCACTATTCTACTACCAGTAAGACTTCCGCCATTTTAGAGTATATATAAACACATATGCACACTTTCCCCTCTAAGCCGAAGTCACAACTGCCCGATTTTCCAAAGTCGTAGGGTCACCAAGTGGTTTTCACACCTGCAACGGAATACTGAAAGTATAGCGTTCAGTCGCCGGCTGTGTTCACATATAAAACTTGAACGAGTGGATCGGCGACAGGAAAAGGTTACACACGCATGACTTTACAATAGGACTGAATCGGCCGACCAGCTCCTGTTGGTCCGCAAATATATTTAGCACGCAAGAAGTGATAAGAATAACGTGAGAACCCGACGTGAGTCAGACCGGAGTTGTCAGAGCGGAGACTGGAATTATGAAAATTAGATATAGCCCGCAAATTGGCTGTGAGATGATTTCAGCTAAAGAGAGAAAAAGCAAAAAAGATTATGCAGGAGGGAGATGCAGATGCAGGGAACAGGGATTGGTGTCTGCAAAAGAGAGCTGCGAGCGTTAAATAATTAACAAGTAAACGTAATGCAGAGGTGTAGCTGGTCAAGCAAATGTTTGTGATTGGTCTGTATGAATAATTGTTCATGATCTTATTAAAATAGGAATTATGTCTTATAACTCCTCCCCGAACTTCCCGCTCCCCTGTTTCTTACACTCTCATATTGGCTGTTGGTCATCGCCGATGTAGTTTTCAGTCAGAAACCATTGCACACAGCGTGATTGTGAATCACCGACAGCTCCAGATACTTAGCATGCCAAATATTTTGCGGGTGTCGGCGACGTGTCGGCGATTCCCTCAGATCTCGTCTTTGATAATTCACACTGTGTGAACGAGCACCGATTTGCCTCCAATTTCGGGCATTTGTCGGCGAGTTTTGTTTTTATTTTTTTTTTGTTTTTTTTTATTTTTTTTTTTTTTTTTTTTTTTTTTTTTTGCCAAAAACCTGTCAGCGAGTGAGAAAAATAAAAAAATAAAAAAATTGGTGGTGGTTTTCGTGCAGTTTGTAAATCGGCATAAAGCCTGGCTCACAATATAGGATTGTAGCCCGATTTTAGCTCTGATTCCGGGACGGGGAAATCTTGTAGAAGCCTCAACCGGTTTTCCAGATGTTCGGCGCCGATTATGGTAATGTGAGGCATTCAACCGATGAATATTGCACCTCCCGATCTGCTCACACACAAATCGGGGCCTCCCCAATCATATCAAACATATTCGATATTTAGGCTTTTAAATTGGGATGATGGACGGCTCTATAGATTATGTCAAGTACTTTCACATAGCAGTGCGCTGTGACTGCAAAACAAGCTGCGTAGGCCCCGTGGGATAGTGGAGAGGAAGGAAAATGCTTCTTGATGTTTATAGGAGAACAGACTGTCTGTTATAATGTGTGAAAAGGTTATCACAAACTGTAAGGAAAAAGAACAACAAGCACTGGAGGGAAATCGACTCAGTTTTTGAAATGTACCGGGTTAGTGGGAGCTGATTATGTCGATGATGCTCTTGGGTACTCGGCAAAATGGCGGAGCAGGTAAATCGGGGGGGGAAAGTTGTTAAAATTAAATAGTTCTTTTTGTTTTTCTTTTGCATTACAAAAAGTATTCTCGTAGTTCGCAAAAACTGAAGTTGAGACATGATATCACAGGATATTTTACGATTGGCCTGCTACGTTCTGGACCTGGGAACATTACGTTGCGTTGCTGTTATGCAGGGTCGGAGGCTCCCAAATCATCAAAAATATCTGTTATTTGTGTTTCTAAAGATGAAACGAAAAGTCGAGGGTTTTGGAATGACAGGAGGGTGAGTAGTTAAGACAGGAATTGTCATTTTGGGGTGAAACTAACCCTTTTTTTAAGCTTGACTTGGAATGTGAATGTTGGTGGTGCCGGACGGAGAGGAATTCATTCGAGTATTTCAGAAAACTGATGATTACTAGATTTTCACACCACACAAACCAGCTCTAGGTTTACAGAGATTGGTATGAAAAAGAAAATCAAGTGAGAGTGGCAGTTCTGCGCAAAAATGCCCTTGTTGATGCCAGAGGGCAGAGAATGCGAGACTGGTTCGAGCTGAGAAAAACGGCACATATAAAATAGCCACCTCGTTTAAAAACAAGGTATTCATAAAGCATCTTGAATTGAAATCGTAGCACATAGTGTCCATGCTAGGATGGCGACGCCAGCAGATAACATACCATGTCACAAAGCTCAAATAATCTCAAACTGGTTTCTTGAAAATGAAGTTCACTATACTAAATTTAGTTCACTATACTCAAATGGCCTCCACAGTCACCAGATCTCAATAGAGCACCTTTGGGATGTTGTGGAACGACAGATTAACATCATGGGTGTGTAGCTGACGGATCTGCAGCAAGTATGTGATGCTGTCAAATGAGTATGGACCAAAATCTGTTAGGAATGTTTCCAGCACCTTGTTGAATCTATGTCATGCAGAATTATGGCAGTTCTGAAGGCAAAAGTGGGTCAAGGTGTACCTACTAAAGCGGCTGATGAATGTATGTTGACCTCTCATACTTTCTTTAGGTGAAGAGTTTATTTATAACCCCCTATTACATTCACATGACATCTGTCAATCAGTGTAATATGTACTTTTCAAATGTGAATCATGCTCCGTGATGACATCAGTTATCATATGTTTAAAGCATGGATGACAGTTTTCATGTCTTCTGCAGGACAAAAGACTAGTTTGACTAAGCGAGACAGGAGTGACATGCCAGTCACTTCCCAGTGTCTAGTGAGCAGGAAACTGTTGAAGTCAGCTGATTTCCACCTAGTGAGTTACACACACTCAAATTTTATGAGCCGATTGTCAAGCACTCGCGTGCAGAGTTCTCCTCGCTCTCTTTAATATACTGTCACTAGACTGCAGGTGATGACAGTGGGCTCTGTCATTCTCTCTCCTCCAGTGGGACTGAAATCTGAAAAGGCCTCACCGCCATGATAAATGTACACCACTGTAAAAAGTGGTGAATTTTTTTTTTTAAAGAAGTCTCTTATGTTCACCAAGGTTTCATTTATTACATTAAAAATGCTTAAAAGTAATTATATTGTAAAATATTGTTACAACTTAAATAGCTGGCTAATTTAGTCCTGTGATGGTGAGGCTCCAGGCTTATTATTCTAATACGCTGATTTAAACCTTTTCATTATTATCAATGTTTGAAGCAATTGTGTTGCCCCATGTTTTTGTGGGAAAAAAAGAAAAAAAAAAAACCTATGTTCAGGATTCTGTGATGAACAGAAAAAATCAAAAAAAGCATTTATTTATTTTTTACTAACCGCAGAACAGTAGTGTATCTGTTCATCTGCCTATTTTTATGTTAAAGATGAAAAATTTATACACGGTAACCAACATGCAAATTTGACAGGAAGGAAAATCATTTATAGTCACTTTCTTCTACTCTATCCATGTTTCTTCTGTAAGTATCCGTTAAACCTATTTTCCTGTTTTTGTTTCTAACTCCTGTTCTCCTCTTATAATTGTATATCTCTTCTCGTGCACTATTTTTTGTGTCCAAATTTTGCATTCACAGTTGTCTATATGTTACAACCCTTCTTTACCTCCATCTAATCCCTTCCCTCCTCACCATTTTCTTCCGCCTTCTCTGTGCCTCCCGTCTGCTAGTCCCCCCCCCCACCACCCCCCCCCCCCCCCCCCCCCCCCCCAAATCCTATCCATATTACCGTTGATGAAAATTCATCAGGGCGAAGTCTGACCTATGCTCTTCACAGTTCTGTTAGGGCAGTATGTTAATGACCATTCAGCGAGAGTCACAAATGTAGATAAGTGTACTCTGGGAAAAGGGTTTCCCTCCCACTGGCTAACAACGCTTCCATTTATGGGACGTTCGTGATGGCACTGTGGTCAGCCGCATTGGACGGATCCCTTCAGTCTCTAGCATGCAGCCATTTATGAGCATTTAAAATCCACTTTTATGATCAGTATGTTAAGAGCTACCTCTTTTTGACCACTGCCCTCCTCTTCCTCACTATACAGCGACAGTTTAGTCGGCGTTTTAGTCTATGTAGATTTATGCTACTGTAGTGGGTATATTGATGGGCAAGGTCATCGAGGAGGTAGAATCCCTTTGAGGGTGGATCTCCACTGAGCTGTGTATATTGTTAATGGGAAGGGCTGGACACAGTGTGTCTAATGAGTTGTTTGCCATGAGGAGGAGACAGAACTGCTGCTATCCCTCTGCTATCAGCCACTCCCACTCTGCTATTGTCTCCTTACAGTCTACACTTATTCTCACGTTTCTTCTTAAATGCAATGTTAAGAGTTGGTCTTCTGTATCTTAATGCCAGTGTGATCAGAATGTGTAATGAACGAGAAGAGGATCTCTCAGTCTAATAGGTTAACTCACAAGAGTTCATAAATAAATGAAGGGACTGAGAATGAATGAGACAAAGGAACTAGCAAAGCAGTATCAGGCGAGCAAAAAGTTATTTTATGCTGGTGATTTTCAGACCTGACACGACTGAGCGAGTGATTGCTCACATTAACAAAATTTCGTGGGCCATAGTCAATTGTTTATCGTCAATAGTATTGTGTCTTTCTCTTGGTCCTATTGCGAACTTGAGCCCATTGCAAAAAATAGGGGGTGTTTATGTGACACCATTTTTAAATCAAAAACCGAAAACTTTTTGATGTGTTTTGGCTGTTCAGTTACACGACAACAGCATTTTGAGGTCTTAAAACTGATTAAAAGTGGCTTTTAAAGTGCAAGGTTTTAAAAATGATGGTGTTTCTTTACAAAGTGACATCTCCAAGTACTGGACTGCCATGCATAATACAGCACTTTTGTCGATCCGTGTGAATGGGGATTGTTTCAACAATGATGTCTTCTGTACACAAAACTTTTCAAAGACACAAAGGTGCATGTTTTTAGTACAATCATTATTAGTGTAAATATACCCTGAGGGGGGAAATCTTTTGTCCTCAAGTAAAATTCCCAAATGATTCCTAATGAAATTGCTGCATTCACCTGTGATTTGCCAACATTTAACAATGTTAAATGTGACTGCACCGTTACAATTTAGACAATATTTGAGTTCCTTTGTTAATTTTTGCTCAGTCAACAACAATAGTTCCAAAGGAAGCCACAGCAGAATTAACCATTGCATTTTCAAGCAACATTTAGTAGTATTTCATTCCTGAATGAATCATTAGAGTCATTAGAAATCAGATAGGTCAGTGATTCTCAACAATTTTCGACTGGAAGGCTCCAAAAACTGGAAGTGTCCATACATTGAATAAACTAATCTGATGTAACTTTATGATTCCAGAAAAAATATGGGGGAAGAAATATGATTTTAGTTTAGATCTTGATTTTAAGCATTTTAATTTAGTTACATTATTTTAATAAATTAATAAAAGAAATCTTAAATTACTTTTTCTTTTACATTTAATTGAGCATTAAAGGTCAAAATCACAAAAATGGTTGGCGCACGGGGGAAATATTGTTAGAATGTGGTATATGGTGTGAATAAAGTTATTTTGTAAAAATTCCACTCTGCAAAAAAGTCTGTGGCATCCAACCGTTTATTCTTTATACGTTTAACATTAAAAACAGTGATAAAACAGTTTGTTTCATTATGCTGTACTGTTTCTGTCAACATGCCTTCAGATGCTTTCATTCTTCTGATGCCTTTATTCATGCCTTAATTCATGTTTATTTCGTGAAGAGGAAAAGATTACATTTTTGTCTTTTGCCTTTATTATAATACAACAGTGGAGTGCAGACAGGAAGCGGACGTGGGAACAGAGGGAAAGAGGGGGGCGGGGGGGGTGGGGGGGTAATAGTGGAAAAAATTATATATTAAAATATATAAAAATAGAAAAGAGTTATTTTAAACTGCAATAATATTTCACAATATTACTTGTTTGCATTTTTGATCAAGTAAATTCAGCCTTGGTGAGCATAAGAGGTTTCTTTAAAAAACAACAACATTAAAAACCTTACTTTTGAATGGGTGTGTAATTCTGCTGCAGAAAGTCAGTGACACTATTCAGAGCGCTACAACTTCCGTTACTGTGTACAAAATGAAGTGGAATACATTTGTTTCATGGTGCAAGAAGCACAGTATAAAGATCCAATATAAGTCTTAAGTATAGTATAATGTCCAATAGTACACATTTCGACAGGAACTTCTTCAGCAGGGCAAGGCCTTTTCTGCCTTTAAAATGTATCTATTAACAATATCTGCAGATTGCTGGAAGTAGATTTGAGAATCTTATATAAGACAGCTCTCTTGCCCACTTTAGTATCAGCCAGGCACGTAGGAGAGCTCCATATATTGTCGAGCCACTCCCCTTTCACTGAGTTCATTGCAAGGTGTGGCTCAGAATCGCTTAGAGGTCACTCTGTGACTGAATGCGGAATTTATATTTGACACCAACTTATGTTTACTCTTTTGGCTACCTGGGTTAAATTCCCAGATAATTCATGAACTGATAAAATGTATACAAATTATGTAAAATGTATAAAAGGTCATACATGTTAAATGTTATTTTGCTTTTTATCCCAGTAACATCAGAGGCTACATGCCCTCTGCCCTTTATGTGTTTTGCACATTTACTTGGACAGAATTTGAGATTTCAGACGGTGTCGGCAGTTATTTGTGTGTCTCTAAGCAGAGATTTTCACATTGGATCATCAAAGCTATAGCATAATACAAGTGTGCAGGAAAGGAAGCTCCTCCTATAGAGTGGTATGTGTCAAGTGACTTAACCAAAAGAAAATGTTTGGTTACCCAGTGTAACCTTGGTTCTCTGAGGGAAAGGAGTGAGACAGTCCAGGGGTGCCCCCCAATTCCACTCATATTTCAGAGTGGCGTATTAAAGGGGTCATATGATGTTGCTAAAAAGAACATTATTTTGTGTATTTGGTGTAATGAAATGTGTTTATGCGGTTTAAGGTTACAAAAAACACATTATTTTCCACTACTGTACCTTATTGTTCTCTCCTCTATTGCCCCACCTTCTGAACGCAGGTGAGTTGTACAAAGCTCTTCGGTTCGAACAGCGAGGTGTGCTCGATGGGCCAGCGATCCAGTGCGTTGTGATTGGCCGAATACCTTAAGTGTGAGATGGAAATGTTACGCCCCTCAAATACTGTTGATGCCGTGTCTGGCCGGAGTGACGAAACAAAAAACATTAAAACCCATATAAACGAGGCATTTGTTGCATCCAGTGGGGACATAATTACAGATTATAATGACTTATACTGTCTTTTTACGCATTGCGTTGCATCGCGCCGCGTAAACATAAAACCATGTCTGCATTTGTGATCGGACAAACGACAAACAACATGCGCTACTCTACACTGCTCAAAAAACTCACGTTTGAATCGTCAGTGGCAAATTCTTTAATATAAAAACTTACTTACAGTCTGTGAGTCAGAACAGCCGGCATTGTAGTTTACTCTACCAGGATCAGGAAACAGTCCTCCATAAAACGCGCTGGACACATCTGAATATTTGGGTTGAACTGTTCTGGAACAGTGTTGTAAATACAACTTAACCACTGATTTCTAGTCATGTTCTCTTTTGGAAGTTCAAACAAAGTAGTTTCGCTTTCACAACGAAACACACGGCGGGCTAGAGTGAGCGGAGGCCGGCTTGAGTGAGCAGAGGCACGGGCTTGAGAACGGCGCGGCCGGCGGATTCGACGAAGGAGGCTTGCGGCAACCACATGTGACGACCCCGGGCTGGACTCCGCTTCGTCCACGGTGAAAGTGGTGTATCGTCCTCTTTTGGAAGGCCAAACAAAGTAGTTTCGCTTTCACAACGAAACACAGCGCCTTCACGACATGGCGGCGGCGGCAACAATACAATAGCGAGAATCAAAGTTACGCCTTCTTTCTTTGTGTGAACATTTGGGCGGTGTTATGCAAATATTCCCACATAGTGAGGTAGATATGTTGGGGGGCGTGTTAGAATGAGCTGTTTTAGGTAGGTGTGGCTGATTCTTAACTTTTATAAAGAATATCTCTTTGGATTTGAGACTTTAGTCTTTGCAACTTTACAGATCTTCTTTATGCACCAAGAGCTTGTAACACTCCAAAGAGAAAGGAAAAATTGAAATCGCATCATATGACCCCTTTAAGATAGCCAAAGGCCCCTGGACTACAGCATTACTGTAGGCCCCCCCCCCGACCCCTTTCTTTTTTTAAGCTTCCTAACAATAATTTGTCAAATTGTTTTTTTGGTTTTGTTAATATGTCAGTTAACATTCACAACACTGTTCAGTGTAAAATGTGAATATAAGCGAATATGCAAATTCACTCTTTGCCACAAAGTGGCGCTTGTGGAACAGCACAATTATAAAGCCGTTACATAACGTAAACAGTACTTTATTACGGGCATTATACGGAGGTAATATGAAAGGAAAATGCCATCAAAACTTTCCTGGCTGAAATGTGAGTTTACAGGTATGATTTAAACACACAAAATATGAATTATTCATCATCAGTAGAGCAAAACTGTGGGTTATTTGGTGATTGCTAAGTGTTTTTATTTTGAAACATGACATGCTCACATTTGATTAGTTAAATCACAGCCGTATAATGTTTAATGATCAAATTCCTATTTTTCCATCCCCGGATTTAAAATGGAGACTTTGAGACTTTTTGGTTTATTAATGTCTACACCTACCCCAACCCTAAACCTACCCTTACAGTAATGCAAATACAGTAATTATGTTATATTCGCGGTTGTGGCTAAAAGGGATACAGCTACCGGAAACCAACAATAAATAATTTTTTCTACCAATTAGATTGTGTTTTAATAAAGTCTACACCTACCCCAACCCTAAACCTACCCTTACTATAATGCAAAAATAGTAATTATTGTTGTTCAGCATGAGAAAATGGACGCAAAAATAGGGCATACCCTCCCAATCATCAGACTCTACCAGCAGACATACTTGCTGGGTGAAGATTGTGCAGAGCCTCAATTAATGGTAGGAAAATCTGATGGGTAGGATAAAATGTCAGGACACCGGTCCAGTTCCTTTCACACAGCAGTGTTGAGTTTCTGTTAATCTGCGTGTTGACATTAAGATACTCTCGTGCTGCGGTTATTTACTAGCGAATGCATTGTACATTCCGCTTACAGTATATCGATGGAACACGTGGAAAATACCAACTATACAAACTGTGTGGGGAAAACTTAAACTGAACCACTCACTATAAACTACAACCAGGGCATCACTGAAAATGAGTGTGTGAGTTTGTTTACAGAGCTCTGTTGTCACTGCTGCAAACTCCCATATAAATAATTATTCAAAAAATATAATTTCCCTGCAGCCAGTGGGCCCCCTTTCCAGTGTAGGCCCCTGGGCGTCAGCCCCTTGAAGCTCGTGCATTAATGCGCCCCTGTTCAGAGCATATGATTCTAGGTATGAATGGATTGCTAGCCAGCCTTATAGTAAGTTGGGGATATTCAGCAGCCAATTCCCGATTCCCTGCTGAAGGCAGGTCAATGATCATCAAAGAATGTTACATTTTGTATTTGAGTGACCCAGTGCACTTTAAAATCCTGCAATTCCTGAACGGAACTTCAGAACTTTACAAAATTAAGCACGTGATATAGGCAATAGGTAAAACCCAACATACAGTTACAAGTACATTACTACTGTAATATTTAACATGTCTGGCTGACCTTCTGTGCACAAGACCTATCAAGTCCGGTGATGCAAGGCCTCTGCACCATAGTACATCAACTTCACCTGCCTTTAGTAACCAAGAGGCATGGATGAATTTCAATGGTAGACACCAGATTGATTAAACTTTATTATTTCTTTAAAAAACTTAATCTCCATCTCATCTGAGTTTTGGAGTAATTCATTGTCTGCTCATGGGTAGCATATGATAGTATGCAATTAAAATAAGTAAAGATGTTGCTTGCTGAATGTAATTTGTGACTTGTTTCTCATGTTTCCTTCTAACCTTAGGTGGGTGAGGAGAAAAATGACATCTTGTTTTACACTAGGTTGATCTCGGGAAAAATATACTTTGGATACTTTGTAGAGAACTGAAGCTGAAACAAATAATTGATAACAATGCAATGCAACAGCAAAATCCACATCCAGCCATCCATCCATCCATCCATCGGCTAACCCTGCACAAGTAATTAAGAAGCTAAGGTGCATGTATAAAAATATACATGCCTAATTTTAATTGAATGTATTTGTTTCTCTCTGCAGGAGAAGAAATGAGAAGGAACAGTTGAGCATATGATTTCAACAAGCAACCACAGCCATAGGCAGTTTCACTATAAGACAGACTGTCACTATGGTGCCTCTACTCCAACTCTTTCTTCTAATGCCTCTAATTAAGCCAATCACAAATCATGTCCATGGAATCTCTCTTTCTTCTCCAACCACTCATTCAAATCACAGCCTGTTTTCTCACACTTACATGTTTGTCAGAAAAACTGATCACAGATTGGCAGCCAATGCTGCGTTAGAAACTGTGAGACCGTTTCTCCATGGCTTCTATCAGAAAAGTGTCATTAAATCAAGTGGAGATTCAAACGAATGGACAGAAAGCAGAAATACTGAGGACACATTGTCAGAAAAAACATCACATACTGACATAACTGGGTCAAGAGGTATATTTTTATTATCACCCAAAAACAGATTCAAAAGAGGTCCTACCCAAAATGCCAGAATACCACAAGATGCTACTGGAAAAGAAAAGGAGACTGCTGATGAGACAGAGTCAATGACAGAAGAACCAGTTGCTGAATTCGAAGAGAATTCAACAGTTGGGTCAGGTGATATGTTAATACCCAGAGAAACGGGCTTCGTTGGATCATCAACAGAGGCAATATCATCTCTTGATAAAAAGCATACCCAGTACAGACCGCAAGTTCAGACTGCTTATAGTGTGCTGGCTAGTTTGGCCACAGTACAGACAAATCCAACAATCAACCCTTCACTCGGGAAGGGTTCTACAACTTCACCACCTATTGAAAAGCCTGTATCCACTTCCAGGAGCATTAGCCAACTGGACGCCAACAGGACTGAACTGGAAATAGGTAGAGTATAGATGTAGTAATGCTGCATTCACCTAAATAAGTGAAATAAAAAATGGCACCTTTGAGATTCTACTCTTTTACTCAATCACTTGTTTCTGGAGCAACAATAGCGAAATAGTTCACTATATTATTTTACTTCTTTATTCTGGTAAAATTGTTATTACAAAGATTTTTACTTAACATATTTTTTTTCTCTAGTTTTAAACTCATACAGTAATTATAATAGTTCTGTCGTGACTTCTGTCGTGAAAACTAGAGAAAGACTGTAAAAAAAAACAACTTTGATTTTGATGTTACTGCACCATTCCTCAAATTTCCTTTTGTTTATCAGGTAGGTTTGGGATAACCACTCCAGCTAAAATTCAGCCAAGGCAGTTTACCACTTTACAGTCACATACTGAAGCCACCTCTCTTAGCACAAGCACAACCAATCTACAACTAGAGGCACCATCACTGGGAGTGGACATCATTACTTCCAACTATTCACAACCAAAAAGCACTTCACACTCAACAAAATCAGCAAAAATACCCAATGACCAGTCAAAAGAGCCAGGAACAAAAGGAACAGTGACCGATATAAAGAACACTAAAGGTATGCTTTGTCTGAATAAAGAAAAAAAAAGGTTAATTTGAATCTTGTTCTTTCGTAACATTTGTAACAAAATTTAACGTACACTTGTGATCAGATCATTTATGTACTTATCATACTTAAGACATACTTAAAATTATACTTATAAGTATACCTGGCTTATTCTGACAACTATACAGAAAGTATACTTGGCCTATACTTGTATCTTTTGATCAAGATATACTTAAGAAAAGTATTATTAAGTATTAAGTATACCTGGTTATTAAAAACTTTTTTCCCCACACACTGGCTTCTTTGAGGTGGCACTGCAGTTTTATAAACTTACATGTCAGCTTTGTGGACATTTTTTTAATATTTATTCATTTAACTTAAGTAAAGTTCAAGTATATTTTAATTTAAGTAGCGAGTATACTAATATTAGCGCACTAGTAGTATACATAAATTGAGAGTAAATTGGTTTGAGAAAAAAATGCTTTGTGTAACAGTAGTAAATTTTACATCTATATATTTTTATAATTTTGTAACTGTACTTTAAGTTAACTTATATACAGTATTGTTAGTTTACCAAATGAATATTTCTAATCAATTTTTTTAGTTACGAATGTACACTTTGAAGATTACTCTCAGTAAACTGTTATTTGAATAGTTTTTCATACTGCAAGTGTACTTGTTTTATCTAAGCATCTAAGCATAAAACAACATTTTACATATATCTGCATTCAGTGTCTGCATTGTAAGTTCATTAATACTTCATTAAAATTGCACAGAACCTACTGTATACAGTACCAATTAACTATCCAATGTGCAATGGCAGTGCTACCTTATCTAACTCTGTGCTATGAACAAATGTTTGGGAGATGAGTGATACTTGTTAATATGTTGTCTGTTAATGTTACTGGCTTATGGATAATTTTACTGAACACATTTTCTAAATTGGTCGGCATGTTCTTCCTGTTTCCTTTGGTTTCCCCCCACAGTCCAAATACATGCAGGATAGGTGTCTGTCTGTAGGTGGGAATGTGTGTGTCTGGTATTGTGACCTAGTGAGTAAAATGGCTTATTGAAAAAGAAAAAAATTCCACACGGGACAGAAGAGAGGATTGTCAGTGGGGACAGCAACTGTTTGGTTACCCATATTCTCTGTATTTCAACAGGAGTTTAACAGGGTAAAAACAACATGAGGTTGACGTGAATGATGACAAAATTCCTTTAAAGGTATTGAAGAATTCAGTGTCCACATTCACGTTATCAGAGTCAAGTTCTTTGTTCAAAATTGTTCATCAACAATTAAATTTACACTCGCAAAACAATGCTCAATCGTGTAGACGGACAAATTTAGGAATTTGGATGCAGAAAACTATGTACTGGATATTGTTTATAAAAATGGGTCTGAAAATGATTGCATTGTGGTATGTAGTTTATGTACATTATTCTTGGCAGACACTTTTATCCAGAGTGACTTACATTGCATTCAAGGTATACAATAGGAATCAAACCCATGACACTGGCGTTGCTAGCACACTGCACTATTGTTTCTGCTAAGGAAAGCCTATGTGCTTGGTTTATGTTATGCATTTTACACAATTATCTCAATAATATTTCCTTTCTCTCTTTTGCTTTTCACAGACATACCCACTTTTCTAAGGACTGCCTCCCCTCATCCGACTGGACATGGACATTTTCTATTCTCAGAAAATGATGGAAGATTTACAGAGAAGGACCAGTCAGTCTCACAGGGAATAGTCCCATCTCTGAAGTCAAACCCTGCCTCTCCAACCTATGCCCTACCCAAGGACCCCTGTGCTTCTGGTGTGGGTCCCTGTGTTTTTTCCAAAGATCAAAACAACGATGATAAATATGGCACAACAAATGGGAGCTTTTTAGTGTGGGCAGACTTAAAACGCACACTTTCATTTGCATGGGAACTGCATGTATTTGGTTCTGCTGCGCTTTTCCTTCTGCTGACTGCTGGCTCAGCCCTCGGTTTAGCATTATCTCCCAGATTGAACTGCCCTCACCGTGGTGAACTGATACTCACCAATAGCCTCTTGCTAGTTGCAGGTGCAGTTAGAGCAGGCCACTTCTTGCTCGACCCATATGGGACTCGGCTCCTCCTGCCACCTCCTGTCATAATAGCTTTATACACTCTGCCGTTACCGCTGTTAATTCTGGCACAGGCTGCATTAGTGATACTGGTACTAAAAGAGACAGGGGTAACCTGGCTTCCACCAACACTTCAGCGTCCCCCTCTTTTAGGAGTGTTAGCTGTTTTCCAATGCACTCTCCTACTTGCTGCAGACTTACTTTCCCCTGCGCTTTCGCCTGCTGTTCCCATTGTCCTCCAGAGCCTCACGCTGACTGCAGGCCTCGTTCTGTGTTTAGGCTACCTTTTCTTGGCACTGCCACGCTTCTCTCACACACATGCAGCTCGGGCAGGGAATAAGGGTACGAGTGAAGGAAAGGTGCGGGTTTTAGCACGGGTACTGGCAGTGTGTGCTCTTCTTGGGGCGCTGTGCTGTCTGTTGCACATTTATGCCTGCTTGTGGCTGTATGGACTTCTAGGAGACTGGAGGCGTTTTCGTTGGGCATGGTGGCTCTGTCAGTTCTGGGTACGACTTTTGGAGCTTGCCTGGGCTTTCTGCCTTCTTCTGATGTCTTCCTGGGTCTTCTGGAGACCCAATGGAGGAGCACCAAGACAGGAAGGAGCTGCCACAGCAAGCTTGGCCTCACCCTCCCAATCATCAGACTCTACCAGCAGACATACTTGCTGGGCGAAGATTGTGCAGAGCCTCAAGGTAAGGCAACAAAGGAAATCCGAAAGCAATGGGATTGGAGGGTCAAATAGTGGTGCAGGGGCCGGAGGGGCCGGAGAGTTGCCCAATAACTGGGCAGGACAGGAGCGATCAGGGGCAGACATTAGCAAGAGCCTCATACGAAATCGTGATCCACTCAAAGACAGCAATCATTTGCGCAATCTGAAAGGCTCTGCAGGTTCATTGCTAAGGCTGCAGGCACTTGCTCAGCCACCTCAGCGCGCTTTAAGCAGCAGTTTGGACAGGGACAAGGAGTCAGCCATATCCCTCTGTGATTTTGACCTGCGCCCACCAACCCCAATTGACCTCAGCCGCAGTATTGATGAGGCACTTCATCGTGAGCATCTATTATGGGGTGAAAGTTTGTTCCAGCCACTGCGACCGCCATCACCTCCTCCGTCTCCGGACCTGTGGATGCGACGGAATAGTGACCCCCAAATCACGCTGTCACTGAGCAGTGATGAACACACATTGCTCACAGAGTCCTCCGCAGGTCTGGATCGCTCCATTCCTAGTGCTGTGCCCAGCCGACAAGTCACAGCGCCCCCCACACCCACTCATCAGGGCTTCCGTTGGGTCTCTGAGGCACAAGTGCCTTCCTCTTTGTCCTGCCCGGTCTCACTGCACCCTTCCCCAAGCACAAGCCGTGACCTCGTGCCCAGTGCAGAAAACACAAGGCCGTTTCTAACCCCTGACCTTGACAGTTCACTATCAAATACCAGAGGGGGGCAAAGTTACTTGAAAGTCGCTCGAAATGATGACTCAGCCAGTGTCAGCAGTGACATTATTGACCTTTGAACATGTTATGACGCACAGCAACTCCAGATTACAACACATTCACATTCTCTAAAAAGTAGAGATTATACATTTAATCCTGACTTGCAGTTTAATTGCTGTATAATGGCACTTAAAGGGGAGGAGGAACATACTGTTAAGTGGCTTCATCAGATTTTATTAAATGGACTGAAATGTTAAGTGCAGTAAGCACTGGAAATATAAGTTTTTCCTTTAAAAGTCTTGTTTACAGTAATGCACATACTATAGAAGTCTATGGGGCAAAGCATACCAGAGGCAGAAATCTGCAGCTTGTATTCATTATTATTAATGTTTTCGTACAAAATGTGTGTTATTTGATCTGTAAACTTGTCGTTTTAGTGGTGGGATCACTATTTTAGGCAAAATAACCTCTAGATGTGAATTAACGTAATTTCTGTTGGTGTAGTTGCTCTACGTAAAATACTTTGGTAAAAAGTTAGTAGTCTCCTGTTGTCACATGTTATATTTAAGTTTTGTGGCTGTACTTTGCAGTAGTGTGCGTATTTTTATGTTTATTCTGGTGCAGTGCCTTGTCCCATAGAGCAACCTAAGTGCTACCTTAGCATGCATTGTGAGAGCTGTGTCTGGACAGTGTTTTTTCCCCCTGTTGCACTGCATTTGAACAGAAATTATACTGGATGTGCCAGAACGTTGACTTTCTGGCCCATTCTTTGTACTTCCAGTTTATTACTGCAATGCAGCATACCTAAAACATACTATTCTCACAACTGGAGTTATGTTTAGTAAAATAATTTTTATATAAATGACTTGTCAGCAAAGCAGACCAGAATTTGGGAGTTGGTATATTCAGCGGTTTAGTCAAAATTTCAACACAGCTGGATGCTCAACTCATAACTACTTTATTCGATACAGAAGAACTCTTATGTGAGCAATAAATTATAAAAAGCTGTGAGTATAGCTTAAACAGATTATGTATATACTATATTTTTGTTTGTAAATAATGATGTATTCTGATTACATTTAATGCATTTACTGTGAATGACAATCTTTCCTACTGCAAACATATACTGATCCTGGCAGAGTAAGGACTAAAGATACACTAGATTTCTCCAGGCATATCTGTCTGTAGGACAATAAAACAGGTACACATCTTGAGAAATGTTAATGTGCACCATTTAATTGTGACATGAAAGGAACATGATTCTATGCTTTGTACATTTTCTTGTTGTTTAGTTGAAAAGTTTTGTTCTTCTCCCTTTCATTTTTAAAATGGCAAGGAACGGTTTTAATATTACTTTTATATTTGCAAATAAACAGGATGTTGTATATAGAGATTCCAGTCAGAGGTTGATGAGCGAGTTTTTATTTAGTGGTTTCAGTTGCCTATTCATTGTCAGTCACTGACGACTATATAGCTGTATTAACATTTGCATAGGTTTCCCTCTTACAAAATAAATAAATAAAAATCAGTGCCATAGCAGAAAACAAACACTTTGACTTAACCAGGCACTATCTGTGCTTGTATTGTGCTGTGCCATATTTTGACTGAATTATTTTCTTTCTTTCTTTTTATTGTTTTCAGCTAAAGTCTGCTTTCTATGCAAATTGGACTTTATAGAATGCACTGTTTGCATGGTACAATTGACATTGTGCTTTTGCCAATTGTGGAAAGCAGGCACGCTATTACTGATCACAGCAGCAGTAATTCATCAAATGATGCTCAAATAATGTAGAAGCACATTATAACTGGGCAAGTAAAGTGGTAAACGGTCAGGCACAATTTGGCCATTTTAAAGAGATGGTTCAGGACCCTGGACTGCAGCAGTGGAGTATTGCTATACAGTCCCAGCAAATTATGCAGTAGTGTGTCGTATCCACCACAACCTAATACTCAGAACTGGCCTGCAAGCTGGGGAATCGCACCAGACATGTTTACACCATTTCCTTATTTGCAAATTTTTTGTGGGTCCTAGAATAAAGCAGACAGTGCATTAAAAACAAAACATGGGCACTAGTCATTCTTACTGAATTTTTCCCCTGAATTTTTTACTTTTATTTATTTAGTCCCAATGCATTTTTGTGTGGTCAAGTTAGCTTTTGAATAAAACAAATGAAAGAGCTGTCACCAACATACTGTACTGAATATGATAAGTAACTTTTTGATGGGACAGTTTACACTGTTATTTTAATTATATTTCATAAAACTTTAATAATCTAAATAAGCACCACTGTCTTTGTGAAAGAGCGGGCTTATAACAAATTTAAATGTTTTTATATAAAAACACATTTACCACTTTTAGCAGAAATTTTCAGATTAATGCTGAAATTATAGTTTTCTTTATTGCATATTACACTGGGATACAGAAATGTATAACTGGAATATATTTTAATATAAAATATTAGTATTCAGATTCATTTTTTTATTCAGTGTTAATTCTGGTGCAAGACCCATAACTCAAAAATTCCCAGAACTTAAAATTCTATAAAAAAGCAAAAAAACTATCAAATCTCAGTGCGGAACTTGACAGTGGTGTTCTTCATCTTCTGTTTGTAGACCTCATCAAACTGTTCATTTTGTGCCACAGTGAAATGACTTTTCCAGTCTCCAACTTTACCTTTTGGAACAAAAAGATGATAAAAGCAATTATTTTACCTAAGGTATTTTTTTTTCTGACAGAATTCGAAAGGACTAAATTAGATCAGTTGTTTATAAACCTTTTCTCATAAAGGGTGAGATCTTGAAGTCCATGACTGGGAGAGTGGAATAGTTGGTCATTTTGTTCTGTTTCATGGCATCAAACTGAACCCCTTTTGTTATTTTCTCCTTCTGTTCAACTGAGGTTGACAAACCCAAGAAGGAGCACAAATTAGCCACCTCATGTCCAGTGTCCTAAGTAAGATGCATGGAAAATACACATTAAACATATCAATTTCATGCTTCATTAAAAGGTCACTTTATGAACAGAACTACTTACTTCCACCAAATCCTCATAGAACATGTACAGTAAGTTAGAATAAGTCTGTTTTTTCTCCCACCATCCATTGACATGGTCGAACCAAGAACCAAACACTTCTAAAGGGAATATTAAAACAATTTTTAGTGGTAACTTTCTTGCACATAATTGTAATAAATATAAATATGTAAATATATTATCAAAAATGGTTCTTTAGACAACTTAATTGAATTACTTTACAAAATATTTTACTTACTCTTTCCATCTATAAATGTCTATAAGAAGGTGTTCCAGTCTCCTGGTTCAGGTTCTCCCATGTTCATTCGATCAAAATGAAAATAGGAAACGGCATTGTCTTTTGCATTCCGCGCTACATACACAATCTGAAATAAGCGGACAGAAATATTATGAGTATAGGGACCAATTCTCACTATTAACTAGTTGCTTATTAGCATGCCTATTATAAACATATTGGCTGTTTATTAGAACTTATAAAGTAGTACATATTCTGCATGACCATATACATCCTTAATCCTACCCAATACCTAAACTTAACAACTTACTAACTATTAATAAGCAGCCAATTAGTTTATTGAGGCAAAAGTGTGGAGCACTGTATAACACATCTGTTCAAATCTCCCATAGGTGTACAAGTGGGTTGACTGTGAAGGCCATAGAATATGATACAAATAATTTTCATATTCATCAAACCATTCAGTGAGCCCTTGTTCTCTGTGCCTGAGGGCATTGTCATCCTGGAAAAGACTACTTCTATCAGGATAGAAATGTTTCATAGGATAAAGGTGATTACTCAAAACAACATTGTAGTGATTTGAAGGGGACAAATGGGCAAGCCACGGCAGAAAATGCACAGGGCAACTCGATCACCTGGAGTTTCCTTTAATTTGTCACCCGCATATATATGAATACTGCTTAGTTAAAAAAGCATTGTCAGTGACCACATCAAACACTGAGAGGCATGAAAGCCTATACATAATCGTCAAAAGTGTTCCTGATGTTTCGAAGAGTTTGACATCATCCTATGAGAGATTCATTACATTTTGCTAGCTACATCACATCACGGAGTGAAAAAAGCCCCATATACCGGTACTTTACCCTTGAGTTTTGCTCCCAGAAGGACTTAGGCACAAGCTGAACAGGTAAATGAGTTTTGATGAGGCGAGGAGAAGTGGGCAGATTATCAGCCAGTTCTGTTCCTGAAAGTCAAAAATATGGCTCTAAATTAATAGTGTCCTAGTTGTCATTGTGGTTAGATCAAGACATACAGTGAAAAAACAATATTTGAAGCATTCATACTGTTTATAACTTATTTAATGACACTTAAGGGTACTGGCTAGTGGCTCCTACAATTCAGTAAAAAGCCTCACCATTCTAATTTGTTTATAATGATAATGGACAGTACCTCACAGAAACTACATTAAGACACCAACTCTTGTTTGCACGTATACTAAAGACTCACTGCTGCAAAAGCAATATAAAGAATGAACAAAACTATGCAGGGTATAAGGAATCACATTCCAGATTACATCATGCATATCAGAAATAAAACTACAGACACTTTTGTAGGTTACTGTATTTACCCCTAAAAGGGTGCATATTGTTCCTTAAAGGTATATTAGTACCTTTTGAAAGGGTAATTCTCTTTTGACAGCTTTTGTAACTTTTTCTGAGTCTTCATACTTCATACTTAAGTCTTTTGAGCCAATGGACTACTTAAACTAAAAACACTATGATCTTCATTACTTCTGTTTACAAACATTGTGGGTCGCTTGTTTTCCAGTTATTCATGTTTTCAATGTGCTGTCACCCAGTTCAGGTCAGAAGGGTTAAGATTAATTTGATGTTTAACATTGTTAAATAACTTTAACTCAAGTAAAATAGAATAAGAATAAGCCTAGAATAAGAGCACCAAATTACACACACACATGCACACACTGGTTTCTATGTTTATGGGGACATATTTTTGTCATATTAGATGTATGTAATATCTCTAAACCCTAATAAACCCTAAACCTACCTACCACTCACAGAAAACATTGCAGTTTTGGATTTTCAAAAAAAAAAACTTTTAGTATGATTTATAAGGTTTTCCTCATGGGGACAAAAAAAAAGGTAAAAAGTGACTGGTATTTCTATCCTTGTGGGGACATTTGGTCCCCATAATGCAGAGCAGGTGCTGGATTGCTGCAGGTTTATGGAAAAATACAGTACATGAATGTTTTTACCAGAAACAACTTTGTTGAGCTATACTATGTGGAATGTGGAACAAGTTGTGCAGTAGTCAATTAGATTTTGAATGCGATTTGTAAAAAAAAAAAAAAAGTGCAATGTTGCAAATTTGTATATTTAGTTTACATTAAATGCAGCAGCACCTGCACAGTAAAGCCAGCAGAGGACCTCAGTGTGCGCTTCACACATCTCTGAAGAAATACAGAGAACTGACTCTGATTAGTAAAAAATGCAGTGGCATTTTACTTTTGCGGAGTACAAAGCAGACAGTTTAAATCAATCTGTCACAGTATGCTACATAAATTAACAGAATCCATGCAGGACTTTAAAATGCGGAATGTGGAAGACATTAAAAATAAAATGATAAAACAATGATTTAAAAAATAAAAACACAAAAAAACATTAAAAACACACAGAACACATTAATTAATTCAGTGAAATCTTATTATACTGTGGTCTCCGACCTGATGGTATCACTTTAAAACATGACTCCAGGAATGGCACTCTCGTATAGATAGGCTGGGAAGTCTGGCGCTCTGGAGCATCGTTACCAAAGTACAGAAGGTCTAGAATATATGACACCCAGGTGGTACCTAGAAAATCAGTGAAGAGTAGAAAATATTACATGCTTCAGACTCTTTCCTTAGAAACATAGCAAGATACATATAACAAGATATGAAATTATATATTATTTTCATTGGTCATACTCCAAGGTGCACTACATCTATTCTAGAGAGCGCTATTCATCCTGGTTGCACAGTGATCGCTCAATGTAGGCTAAGTGTCCACATAATCAGCTATACACTTTCACATAATCAGCTATACACTTTTGGATTAGAAAATCCAAAAATAAAGTAATATAAGTAAAACAAGTTTGCAAGAAACATGCTATATACATACAAAAAGACACAAAGAGAGAGTGAGAGAAAGAGAGAGTTTAAATAGGTTTAAACTTTAAATATGTATGTATGTACTATATGTAAATGTATGGCTTTTATAAGCTGGGCAACAGTTCTTTTAACCCTAACTGATGCAAAAGTGATATATTCCTTTGATGGCAAATATATTCCTTTTTTTTTGGCAGCCATTACTCCACTCTCTAGTGAAATCATCATTTGAATGTGCTGATTTAAAAGTAGTAAGCATCATTATTATTATTATTTTTTAATCACAGTTGAAAGTGTTTGCACTGACCTAATATTTTTGTGAAAACTGTTAAAACTTTTTTCAGGTTTCTTTGATGGACAGAAAGTACAAAATAACAGCATTTAAAATATAGACCTTTTGAAACAGTATGTCTTTGATGTCACTTTTGATCAATTTAATTTGTCTTTCCCAAACTGTTGAACCCTAGCTGAACCCTAGTGGTCACATTGTAAGCTTGTAAAATTTCATGCAGTACCCTCACCTGCTTTGGGGTAAGTAGCGATTAGAATGTCATCAGGTCTTGCTTGAAAGTTTTTCACCTTTTCCCAGTTGTCAGTGAAGTAGTGGACCATAGAAACACCCTCAAAATCAAACAGCTCAGGTCGGCTAGGTAGTTTCATCTGTAGCATTGAAAAGTGTTTTATTTAAAGTGTTTAATGCTGAAGCATCACTGAATGATCATTAGAGAATCAGAGAAAAAAAAAATCATGGAGTTTGTCATAACTTTTCTAAAATTGATTTCATAATACTCCTGTTTCTAATGTTGAATAATGGAGAGACTAAAACTTACTTTACAGTACTGTAAGTACAGTACTTTATATAAGGCCTTTAAACACTGCAATCATGTGATTTTCTGTGTTTCCAAATCATTATGTAGTCTATAATTTGTAACTTGCCAATCTTTATTCCCAAAGTTTTACACCCAGTGATGAATAAAATAGCTTTTGATTTATTAATCAGAGTAGGTGTTTCTTCAACTATATCTATATTTGAAGAAGAAATGTATTTACTCACTGAAGACAAGTCTGGGATTTCCATTATGTTGAAACAGTGTTGTTCCTGTAAATTTTCTGCTCTTCTAAAATGTTTTTTGCAGCCCTTCCGTGTCAAATTTTATTCCATGCTGTCACGCTATGCATATCCTCTTTCTCTCTGTACTTTGCACTCAACTGGTTATGCAAGTTTAGACAGACTTCCCTCTATTCACTTATCCACAATCATAATGACAGATGAAATTTGAGTCCTCCTCCTACTCTCGCTCTCTCTTTTCCCTCTCACACAAACACATGTTGGGTTTCTAAGATAATGAATGTCTTATACTGGACCAAAACTCTATGTTTCTCTTCAAAAAAACAAATCCCCCCCCCCCAACTCCTCCCCAACCCCCCGTCTTGATTAAAAAAAAAGAAAAGAAAAAAATATGATTTATATTTTTTATATTTTGGGGGACTTTCCATTGATTTCTATTATTACTGAGCTAAGGATATTATTTATATCCTAATGTTCTCTTTCCTGCCTAGAAAAATTTGCTCTTTGAGAAATTGCTTTAGTTTCTGTTTTGTAAGTCGCTTTGGATAAAAGCACTCATAGGATCAGTGTGTTTTTCTTTAAGACTCCAGGAAGTGAATAGGCATTTTCCCCCAGTGGTTCCAGATTAGTTCCAGCTATGCTGTGTTTTTATGCTGAAACTATGCAGGAATCTTAGAAACAGGGACATGCAGTGAGTTCTTCAGGGGCAGGAGCTGAAAAAGGGCAAGTTAACAACAGTAGATGATTATTGCAGTGGAGATAAGGTAATAATTGATGACATACCCTTCAGGTGGTGAAGTGAAGGTGACGGGATGTGATGAATGATCTGGAATGCACACACCTCACAGTGGGACAGATAGGAGAGAGTTCAATGTATAATAGGAGTATAGTAGGAAATTGCAGGAGAGCTCGCTGGAGCAATATCACAAGATTCACAGGGAAATCCACTTCTATTCTATAGTTTCTATTCTATATCTTGTTAAATCATCTAAACCAACAACATATATGTTAGACCCTATTCCATCTAAGCTACTAAAGAGTGAGTCCAGCAGTCATAGACCTCTCTGAATCTGAATATTATTAATTCGTCATTGTAATTAGAATATATCCCAAAAACCTTCAAACTGGCTGTTATTAAGCCTCTCATTAAAAGAAACACAACTTGACCCTAACAAATTAATTAATTACAGACCTATCTCAAATCTCCCTTTCCTGTCAAAGATACTAGAAAAGGTAGTATCATCACAACCACTATGTTCCTCTGTAGAGAAAAAATATATCTCTGAGGATTTCCAGTCAGGATTTAGACAGTATCAACGTACTGGATGCTATCATAGAGTTACAAATGACATGCTCTTGCATACGATTGTGGTGTATCTCTCTATTAGTGCTACTGGATCTTAGCAACGCATTTTACACTATCAACCACAATATTCTTTTGAACAGACTAGAAAATGATGTTTGCATTCTAGGAAGTGCATTGGCATGGTTCAAATCGTACTTATCTGACCGCCATCAATTCGTGGCAGTGAATGAAGAGGTATCATACCAATCCCAAGTGCAGAGGAGTACCCAAGGCTCAGTATAGGACAGGTACTTATCATGCTTTACCTGTTTACCCTTGGGAGATATCATCAGGAAAATGGTGTTAGCTCTTACTGTTATGCTGATTATACTCAGCTCTATATTTCTTTGCGATTCGATGAAACATACGGAATGCATAGTTGATATATACATAAAAAAACCTGGATGACTAGTAATTTCTTACTGCTAAATTCTGAAGAAAAAAAACAGGTTTTAATTATTGGACCAAAAACCTCTGCATGTAACCTAGAACAATGCTAAACTGCTGGAGCTCGTAATTCTTTATCATCAGTTAGGAATCGAGGTGTGATATATGATAGCAATCTTTCCTTAGAAAGTCACGTTTCTAGCATTTGTAAAACTGATTTTTTCCATCTCAAAAATATATCTAATTTACGATCTATGCTCTCAATGTCAAATGCAAAAACATTACATTCATGTGTTTGTGACCTCAAAGCTAGATTATTGGAATTCCTTATTGGGTGGTTGCTCTACACGATTAATTAACAAACTCCAGCTGGTTCAAAATTCAGCAACTGGTTCTTACTAGAACCAAGAAGTATGAACATATTAGCCCGGTTCTGTCAACATTGCACCGGCTCCCTATTAAACATCGTATAGATTTTAAAATCTGGCTAATTACTTATAAAACCCTGAATGGTTTATCACCTCAATACTTGAGCGAGCTCATATCGCATTATAGTCCTTCATGCCCGCTATGATCTCAAAACTCTGGCCAGAATATAAAAATCAACTGCGGGCGGAAGATCCTTTTCCTATTTAGTGCTCAAATTCTGGAATAACCTACCTAACATTTTTCGGGAGGCAGACACACTCTGTCAGTTTAAATCTAGATTAAAGACCCATCTCTTCAACCTGGCTTACACATAATTCACTATCGCATTTCTATCTTTCTTATACCGAGGTCACTGTAGCCAACAGATCCGGTCCGTATCCAGAGCAGATGGTGGATCAGCACAGTAGACCTAGGGACCTCTACAGACCCTAAAATGTCAAGAGGAGGACCTGGCGCTTGGTCTAAAACAAGTTTACAATAAGCCGGATTATTTCAGTTAGTCTGATTATTTTGAACCAAATCAAGTGACAATAAGTCAGAATTATTGAAATAAACCTGGCTTATTTGGTAAACTTGTTTTATGAAACAGGCCCCAGGACAATTAGACAAGCCCCAGGACAACTAGACAAGCCCCAGAGACAGATCCCCTCCGAAGACCATCATCACGCCATCAGGTCCAGACCTGGGAACCAGATGAGTCTCGGCACAATCTGACTCCGAGCCAGTCAGATCGAAATGCTGTTTTGTCTGGACAGAGAAGAAGACACCCCATTTGACGTTTAATACTGTTAAGTTGCTTTTAACGCAATTTGCATTGTAAAAAGTGCTATATAAGTAATGGTAATGTGACTTGACTTAAAGTAGGGGTGCTAATGAGGGACAGACAGGTGAGGAGGATCAAACTATGAGGGGACACAGGTGAACTCAAACGCAAAATCAAACACAGGGAAAAACTGGGTCACAGAAAACAGAGGGATGAAACATCAACTAAACGTCAAGGTCTGTGACAGACCAGGATGACACAGATATAGCGGCCATTAGAAGTTGTCCCAAAACTATTGCATTTTTTCTGCTACACCACGAAATAGTACATAATAGAACATATTATTGGCAGCGCGGTAGATTACTACAACATTGTGTCGATTACTGATTACAGATTATATGATGAAAACTTTAGTTACTACAGTAATGTAATCTAGATAGATTCAATATTGTCAGGGTTCTGTCACTTTGGTATAGTTTTCTTGTGGTTTTGTGACAGAGCCCTGACACTGCAGTCATATATTGTTTTCATGTTGTCTGCGTGCCTTGTTTTCGTGTCTGGGTTTGGACAATCACACTCCATGCTCTGTCTTGTTGTGGGAGCATGTGGTCTCAAGTTCGCCCGGCCGTGCGCTCTTCTGTCCACGTGTTTTGTGTTTTGTGTAGCACGCAGTTTGTGTTCAGCCGCATGCTTTTTTTGTCTTGTGTTGTTGTTGCACGCAGCATTTAGTGTTTTCAGCTGCCTGCTTTCATGTCATTTTATGTCTTGTGCTGTTTTGCATTGGCTGCGTGCTTTCATGTTGTCATTTCTTGCGTGAACACGCGGCTTATGAGTATTCTCATTAGCTGTGTGTTCGTGTCTTGTTTTGTTCAAGTACATGGCTTGTGATTGTTTTGCTGGCCATGTGCTTGTGTTTTTATTTTGTGTGAGCACATGGCTTTTGTCTTGTTTGTTTCCGTGTGCCATGTGCTCTAATGTCTATTGTCTAACCCCGCCCCTCTTGTTACCTGATAATTAGTTAATTTGCACCACCTGTCCTTCCTCATTTCCCTCCTCGTTTTGGTCCCATTTATTTCTCCTTGTGTTTGAGTATTGTGGCCAGTTGTGTAGGACGTCCTGTCCTGCCCTGTCCTGCCCTGCCCTGCCCTGCCCTGCCCTGCCCTGTCCTGTCCAGGTGCCAGTCGGTTTTCCCCTATGGGGTATTTTTGGTTTGCTTTGTTTAATTGTATTATTAATAAAGCCCATTCTTCTGCACAATTGAGTCCTTGCCTCATCCCTACACCCAACCCTGACAGTGAGTTGATAAAAAGCTAATAAGTAATTAAATCACAAAATAAAAATGTAATGTAAATTATTTAAACACTAGGACACTAAAATAGAAATGTTTTATTTGTCTACCTGCATGTCATTATGTCCATTAAGTGTCACTGAACAGTAAAAATGCAAATGTGTTGTTAAATTATTTAAGTATTAAAGTCCTCAAAGATATTTCATGTCAAAGGGGTATAGATGACAAGCATGTTTGGGAAACCCTGGGAAACCCATTACACCAACAAACATTAATTAACATTACATTTACATTTAGTCATTTAGCAAACGCTTTTATCCAAAGCGAATTACAATGAGGACAATGAAAGCAGTCAAAACTAACAAAAGAGCAACAATATATAAGTGCAAATGACAAGTCTCGGTTAGCCTAACGCAGTACACGTAGCAAGATGTATATATATTTTTGTTTTGTAG
The DNA here is from genome assembly GCA_018155175.1 of Sinocyclocheilus anophthalmus. Classification (NCBI taxonomy): domain Eukaryota; kingdom Metazoa; phylum Chordata; class Actinopteri; order Cypriniformes; family Cyprinidae; genus Sinocyclocheilus; species Sinocyclocheilus anophthalmus. Next base: position 29,006 of record JADLZN010008736.1, read on the forward strand.
GCAAACATTAATGCCTTGAATTTAATGCGAGCAGCTACTGGTAGCCAGTGCAAATTGATGAACAGAGGTGTGACATGCGTTCTTTTCGGCTCATTAAAGATTAATCATTAATCACAAATTGCAGTGGAATTTTTGGATTAATTTTAGAGGTTTGATAGAAGTGGCTGGAAGACCTGCCAAGAGAGCATTGCAGTAGTCCAGTCTGGATAGAACAAGAGCTTGAACAAGGAGTTGTGTTGCATGTTCTGAAAGAAAGCGCCTGATCTTCCTAATGTTGTATAAAGCAAATCTGCAGGACCAGGCAGTTTTAGCAACGTGGTCTGAGAAATTCAGCTTATCATCAATCACAACTCCAAGGTTTCTAGCTGTTTTTGAAGGAGTTATGATTGATGAGCCTAACTGGATGGTGAAATGATGATAAAGTGATGGGTTTATTGAAACCACAAGCAGTTCTGTCTTAGCCAGGTTGAGTTGAAGGTGATGGTCTGTCATCCAACAAGAAATGTCTGTTAGACATGCTGAGATGCGAGCAGCTATCGTCGGATCATCAGGATGGAATGAGAGGTAGAGTACAGTGTCATCAGCATAGCAGTGATATGAAAAAAACATGTTTCTGAATGACAGAACCTAGTGATGCCATGTAGACAGAGAAGAGAAGTGGTCCAAGAACTGAGCCCTGAGGCACCCCAGTAGCTAGATGTTGCGACTTGGACACCTCACCTCTCCAAGATACCTTGAAGGACCTATCTGAGAGGTAAGACTCAAACCACTGGCGTGCGGTTCCTGAGATGCCATTTTCCAATAGGGTTGACAGGAGAATCTGGTGGTTCACCGTATCAAAAGCAGCAGACAGATCCAGCAAAATAAGTATAGAAGATTTGGAGGCAGCTCTTGCCAGTCTTAGGGCTTCAACAACTGAAAGCAAGGCAGTCTCGGTCGAATGTCCACTTCTGAAGCCAGATTGGTTGCTGTCCAGGAGGTTGTTCTGTGTGAGAAAGGCTGAGACTTGGTTGAACACAACTCCTTCAAGTGTTTTTGCAATGAAAGGTAAAAGGGAAACCGGTCTGTAGTTCTCTAAAAGAGTTGGGTTACGAGTGGGTTTCTTAAGAAGTGGGGTTATACGAGCCTGTTTAAACGTTGAGGGAAAAACACCAGTGTGAAGGGATATGTTAACGATGTGAGTGAGTGCAGGTACAACGGCAGGAGAAATGGCTTGAAGGAGATGAGATGGAATAGGATCAAGCGGACAAGTAGTAGGATGATCGGAAAGGATGAGTTTAGAGATTTTGCCTCAGAGAGTGGAGAGAAGGATGAAAATGAGTGCATGTTTGCTAGTAAGATGTGTTTGACAGTTTGTGGTGAGGAAATGTTTTAAAGAGCATGCGAGATTTAGACGAATTGTTAATTTTGTTATGATAAAATGTCCTTTTAGCAGTGGAGACATTAACAGAGAATGAAGAGAGGAGTGATTGATATACATTAAGGTCAGTAGGATATTGTGATTTGCGCCATACTCTTTCTGCAGCTCTGAGCTTAGAACGATGCTCATGGAGAACATCAGATAGCCAAGGGGCAGAAGAGGTGGTACGAGCTGGCCTGGAAGACAAGGGGCAGACAGTGAGAACAAGACGTAAGAGTGGAGCAGAAAGTATCAGTAGCACTGTTAACATCAAGAGATGATAACTGTTCAGGGGAAGGCAGCAAAGATGAAACCATAGCAGATAGCCGGGAGGGTGAGAGAAAGCGTAGGTTATGTCGAAAAGTGACATGTGTAGGGGTATGTGTTGTGTCAGGAACCATGTTGAGGTTAAGAGTGAGGAGGAAGTGATCCGAGGTGTGCAGTGGAGTAACCAGTACATGATCAGTGGAGCAGTGTCGTGTGTAAATAAGGTCCAGTTGGTTGCATGATTTGTGAGTAGCCGTAGTTAACACAAGAGATCAAAAGATGCAAGCAGAGTGTGGAAGTCTGCAGCCTGAGGTTTATCTAGGTGGATGTTGAAGTCTCCAAGCATAACTAGGGGAGTACCATCCTCAGGAATGTTTGAGAGCAGCACATCTAATTCTTCCACAGATTTACCTAGTGGTCCTGGGGGTCGATAGACAACTATAAAATGGATTTTAAGAGGGTGGTTAATAGTGGCTGAATGTGATTCAAAGGAGCTGGTGATACTCAGAGATGGTAAAGGATAAAATTTCCAATCATTAGAGATAAGCATACCAGTACCTCCACCTCTTCCAGTCAGACGGGGGGAGTGGGAAAAAGAGAAATTATTGAAGAGTGCTGCAGGTGTAGCATTGTCCTCCGGTTTGATCCCCGTCTGTCAGCATCCTACCTCCTGTAGTTTGTCTCCGTGCCCGTAGAGGTCCCCTGTTTTTTCCTCTGCCTTAGTTCTTCCTCGTGTGGCCTTGTTAGCGTTATCCAAGTCACCTGCACCTTGTTTTCCCCAGTGTATTTAAGTTGCATATTTTTCCCTTGGTTCCTCAATCGGTTTTTGAGTCTTCGCCCTGTGTCTCCTACCTGGTCTCGCTAAAGCCTCCCTAGCTACCCCAAGTAAGGTTTCCTGAGTTTCTTTCTTTGGTTATAATTGTTCTCTGGTTTTGTTTTCTCCCCTCGTGGAGTTTTGTTTTCTCATGTGGTTTTTCCATTATTTTTGCTGTAGTTAATACCTCAGTCCGAGAAGACCTTTTGTTGTATTTTTCTTGCAAATACTTTTTTAAAAAATAAATCTACATTTCTTTGGCACCTCCTTTACAATTCTCTCTGGAAATGGTTATCCCCGCCCAGCTACAGGAGGGCTGTGATGGGGAAAATTAGAGCTCCTCCTACTAACGCCATCCTAGTGGTTCCAGCCACTTTGTCCTGGGAGGGCAACCAGCATCCGGTCCAGGCCATGATTGATTCTGGCGCCGCAGGCGACTTTCTGTATCTATCCTTGGCTAAGGAACTTGGGATCCCCACCCAACTCCTTCCTCATCCCCAGGCAGTTACGGCATTGGATGGCAGACCTCTGGAACCGGGCAGAGTAACAGAGGCCATCAAACTGAGGAAAACAGCTAAAATCGCCCTCTGCACACAGTCTCTTCTACAGCTCCGCTTTCTTGAGAAAACCACCAACTCGGTCATAAAGTTTCAAAATCGTAGTGTCCCTGCCTTGCAGACTGAGATTCAACTCGTTCAGTTTAGTAAAAATATCTGCTAGATACGCTAGTTTGGCAATCCAATTATTGTCCTTAAACAAAGTGGCAAGAGGGGACGCATTGTCTGACAAAAAGCAACACACCTTATTTCGCAGCTCGAACAGCCTATTCAGTACTTTGCCTCTCGAAAGCCAGCGGACTTCGGTGTGTAAAAGGAGTTCGGTGTGTTCGGATCCCATTCCATCACATAATCTCCGAAACAGACGTGCATTCAGTGGTCGCGACTTTATGAAGTTTATTGCCTTGACAGCGTCATTTGGGCTCATCTTCTTTGATGCCAGGGCTTCTCTGTGTATAACACAGTGTGTACACAGGATGTCAGGATTCTTCTGCCTTATGTGCGCGATGAGGCCTTTGATACGACCCGTCATTGACGCTGCTGCGTCAGTGCACACACTGGTACAGGATTTCCAGCTGATTTCATGTTCTAAGAAAAACGAATTAACAATGTTGAAAATATCCTCTCCAGTTGTTCTCCCCTCCAGTGTTTTGCAAAAGAGTATGTGTTCGAGAATGTCGCTGGTATCCACATATCTCGCAAAAGCAACCAATTGTGCCTGTCCAATGACATCAACCGATTCATCCAATTGAAGTGAAAATGATTCAACAGCCCTGAGTTTATCCAACAGTTGCTCAACTATATCAGTCCCCATCTTGTCAATTCTACGCGAAACGGTGTCATTTGACAACGGTACAGTTTTGATCTTGTCTGCTGCTGTTTTATCCAGCATGGTCTCAGCGAGCACAGCTGCAGCAGGAATGATCAGTTCCTCAGCCAGGCTAAATGGCTTTTTAGCTTTCGCCAAAAGTAAAGACACAGCATAAGATGCTTCGACTGCTTTTGCTGATGCACTTGTGGCTTTTTTCATGTTCTCTTGGCATGATGTAAATTCATGAAATTTTCTTCTGAAAAACTCCAGTGAGTTCCCGACCTGATGTGGGTGTTTAGTCCGGAGATGCCGTTGAAGATGAGATGGCTTCATTGCGCTGTTAGCTAACAGCTCACCACATAAAAAGCACAGTGCTGAGGGAGGGTTATGTGAAGTAGATGTAAATCCCTATGTATTCATCACGAAACTGGCGGTATTTTTGAGGCTCTGGTTTTGATTTTTTTTTTAGCATTTTCGTCTTCTCTCAGAGGAGCTTGTCCCCTTTTAAGAAGCCACCTGTTCATTTTATCGCAACCTCTCCTAACCTACATTATTTGGCGCGCAGACACTGCTCCTGATCCGGGTCTCAATAAATAACTCTAATAATTTGAAATGCATTTTAAATTTATGACTTTATTTTTAATGCAGTTTTGTGTAGTCCTAATTTCATATAAAAATACAATAACCTATTTTCATGATTTATTCCTAAATGTCAGTTTCCACTTTCTCTCACTTAGAATTAACCCCACGTTTCATGTCTCATACTAAACCTGTCTTGTCGTCTTTTTTTTTTTTTTTTTGGTTTGGGAGTGGTAGTGATAGTAGGGATCGGAAACAAGTAGTACGAATTGGTTATAAAAAATGCAAACAGAAGGGGAACAAGTAGTAGGAGCGATGATTAAGCATACTTATGTGACTTGCGGTCATGCCCGTAGAAGAGGAAAGCGGTTAGAAAGGGGGGGGGGGGGTCGATGGTCTTTACACTCTTCGGTCTTCACACGAGGAGAGTGAAAACAACAATGACATCACATGCCCAAAGTCTTTTAGGTTTTAAATTTTTTTGTCAGTTAATGAAGGTCACTCAGGATATGATGAAGACATAGTGTTTCACACCATCACCAGCGTTAAGTAAATTGTGTAATTATTTTGGTTCATACATGGATTAATTGCTTGAGAGGTGCTTTTTCAGTAGCATGGTTTGTAAATTTATTTACATGACATTTATATGTTCATTATATGTTGTGAATGTAGAAAGGAAAATTTAAGAGAAAAAAAATAGGAAGAAACAATACATTATAAATGATTTACTGCCATTGTGTGAATAGTGTATAATCATGTAATCCATAAAAAAGTAACTGTAATCTGATAACATGCATTATAGAATGTAATAAACTAATTACGAGTACTTGATTTAATAAACTACACTGACAGCTGCAATTAGATCCTGCCTCAACGACTTTTCCTTGTTACTGCAATCACCTTCTTATACTTTCTAGGATTAAGCATTCCTTTTGAGAAGCATGCAATAAAGACACTGTCCACAGTTTAGTTGGTTAGTGAACATGTTTCACAGTTCATTTGAAAAGGTACACTGAACTAATGTCATTTGACTGAGAAATGTAGTAAAGTTAGTAGTTTTTTGTTAATATGGGATGCACTGGGCATAACGATCACCAGTTAACTGACATAAAAATCAACTTTGTCTGCAGGTAGGGAAACAGACTGGATAGATGACCAGTTCATCACAAGACTAACACACACATTCCACTCGCACTCACACTTATGGACAATTCTCCTCATCACTGTTGTTTATAATGCTGAGGATGTCTGACCGTTTGCGATGCTGCAATGTTACAATGTGCCATTGACCATATATAACAAATGAGTGAACAAGTAATAATTTTCAGTCACAGCTTTAGTGTCTTTTATAATGTAAGGGTAAAAAGACTTCAGATTCAAGAGAGCATTTGATTGGTCTGGTCTGATGAGAAGATGAAGTGCAGAATGATGTCAGAAAAATCATTGATCCGTATAGAGACTGTAAGTTTTGAATGTATATATTTTATAAATGCAAATTTTGTCAGTGTTTCAGAGCACACCAGCTTAAAGATATCCTTAAAGGGATAGTTCACCCAAAAATGAAAATTTGATGTTTATCTGCTTACCCCCAGGGCATCCAAGATGTAGGTGACTTTGTTTCTTCAGTAGAACACAAACGAAGATTTTTATAATGGAGGTGAATGGGAATCACGGCTTTGAGAGTAAAAAAACACACAAACAAAACCAAATTAAACCCTGCGGCTCGTGATGATACATGGATGTGTAAAGACACGAAACAATCGGTCTGTGCAAGAAACTGAACAGTATTTATATCGTTTTTTACCTCTGATTCACGCAATGTCTGAACTGTTTGAACTGTCCTGAGCGGTGGCGTGTCCTCCTGAGCGCGTTCTCAACAGCAGGCACGTGAGGCGTCTTCTTCTTCTTCTTGCTTTACGGCGGATCGCAGACTTATAAGTGCATTACCGCCACGTATCTCTCAAATGGCAACTCTACCTACCCATCTATCTACAATCTCAATTAGGAGTGTCAATGGTCCATTTGAGAGATAGCGGTGGCGGTAATGCACTTATAAGTCTGCAATCCGTCGGCTGTTGAGAACACACTCAGGACAGTTCGGACATTGCGGTGAATGAGAGTTAAAAAACGATATAAATACTGTTAAGTTTCTTGCACAGGCCGATCGTTTCATGTCTTTACACATCAATGTACTGTCACGAGCCGCAGGGTTTAATTTGGTTTTGTTTGTGTATGTTTTTTTTTACTCTCAAAGCCATGATTCCCATACACCTTCATTATAAGAATGACAGACTTCAATAGTTTGAGTTAAAAATCTCTGTTTGTGTTCTACTGAAGAAACAAAGTCACCTACATCTTGGATGCCCTGGGGGTAAGCAGATGAACATAACATTTTCATTTTTGGGTGAACTATCCCTTTAAGGCTTACATATTCCTACTAAAGAAAAAAAAAAAAAAACAACAACAACAACATTTTGCTCAATTTTGATTTCAAACAATTTTGATTTCATCGGGACAGTTTAAAAGTTAAATGTAACTTTTTTAGTAAGTACTCTGGTGCAGCATCCAGAACTCTCTAATATTAGATCTCAGTGCGGAACTTGACAGTGGTGTTCTTCATCTTCTGTTTGTAGACCTCATCAAACTGTTCATTTTGTGCCACAGTGAAATTATTTTTCCAGTCTCCAACTTTACCTTTTGTAATGAAAAATAATAAAAAAAATAAAAGCAAGTGAAAGAACAGAATTTATAAGAACTACATTAAACTATTTAGTAGTTTATAAACCTTTTCTCATGAAGGGTGAGATCTTGAAGTCCATGACTGGGATAGTGGAATAGTTGGTCATTTTGTTCTGTTTCATGGCATCAAACTGAACCCCTTTTGTTATTTTCTCCCTCTCTTCAACTGAGGTTGACAAACCCAAGAAGGAACACAAATGTTCCACCTCACGTCCAGTGTCCTGAAAAAGTCATGGTACAGTATACACTTTTGACACATTAAACATACTGATTATACTCTCAATAAAAATGTTACTGAACTTACTTCCACCAAATCCTCATAGAACAAGTATATTAGGTTAGAGTAAGTCTGTTTTTTCTCCCACCATCCACTGACATGATCATACCAAGGGCCGAACACGTCTAGGATAAAAAAGTCTGATATTAAAATATATTAATCTGTGGCAACTTTCTTGATTCATGTAGGGGTTGCACATAATAGGGAAAATTTGTATTTGTACTTTCTCAATGTTCTTGTAGTGATAATGTTATATTTAATAAATTTCAAAATTAAAATATTTTCCCCTGATATTAAAATGGTTCAGAATTTAACTGGCCAGAAGAAAGATTATTTATTTAATTTATGTTTTTTATTTTATTTTTTTGTAACTTTTTTTTTTTGATTTGAAAATTATTTTACTTATTTTTTCCTTCCATAAAGTCTAAGAATGTCCAGTATCTGGTCAGGCTGTAACCATGTTGCATGCGATCGAAATGAATAATAAGAAAACATGCATTGTCTTTTGCATTCCGAGCACATACACAATCTAAAATGAGTGGGGAAAAAAATGAAGGAAGGAAGGAAATAAAAATAGTTATGTCACAGCTAAAATGTAAAGCCACACCAAATGTAAGAAATAATTTATTTATATGTAATAATGAAATAAAGAAAAATGTATTTATTTACCAACCACAACTGCCAAACATTTCACTTAAATAAAACTGCACTTCGATAACACTGTCTGTCACTCATTAAAACACAATTTAAAACTCTTATAAAATTAAATTAAATAAAGATAGGACATCTGACTAAAGTAAGTCACATAATAGGATAATTACATGCAATGAGTTTTTACACAACATCATGAATCATCCACCACAGAATGAAAATTATCACCTACAGTCAAAACATCACAGGGTGAAAGAAAAAAAGTGAAAAAAGTCCCATTTACTTTACCTTTGAGTTCTGCTCCCAGAAAGACTTGGGCACAAGCTGAACAGGTAAATGAGTTTTGATGAGGCGAGGAGAAGTGGGCAGATTATCAGCCAGTTCTGTCCCTGAAAGATAGTAATAAAATGTGGCTCTAAATTAAAGGGGTCATATGATGTGATTTCAAGTTTTCCTTTCTCTTTGGGGTGTTCAAGCTGTTCGTGAAAAGATAAGATCCCTAAAGTTGCAAAGACTAAAATCTCAAACCCAAAGAGATAGTCTTTATAAAAGTTAAGACTCAACCACACCCTCCTAAAACACCTCGTTTAAACACCCCCCCCCCACATGTCTACGTCACTGTGTGGGAAGATTTGCATAACGCCGCCCAAATGTTCACTCAAAGAACGAAGGCGTAACTTTTATTCTCGCTGGTATTGTTGCCGCCGCCATGTCGTGAAGACGCTGTGTGTTTCGTTGTGAACGCTAAACTACATTGTTTGGCCTTCCAAAAGAAGACACGACTAGAAATCAGTGGTTAAGTTGTATTTACAACACTGTTCCAGAAGAGTTCAACCCAAATATTCAGATGTGTGCAGCGCTTTTCATGGAGGACTAGTTCCTGATCCTGTGAGAGTAGACTACAAAGCCGGCTGTTCTGACTCAAAGACTGTAAGTAAGTTTTTTTATATTTAAAGGATTTGCCACTGATGATGCAACCCGAGTTTTTTTTTTTGGGGAGCAGTGTAGAGTAACGATTGGGTTTGTCATTTCCCGATCACAAATGCAGACATGGTTTTAGATTTACGCGGCGCGATGCAACACAATGCGAAAAAAGACAGTATAAGTCATTATAATCCATAATTATGTCCCACTGGATGCAACAAATGCCTAGTTTAAATGGGTTTTAATGTTTTTGGCTCATCCAACGTCATATGACCCCTTTAAAAGTATCCTAGTTTCATTGTGGTTTAGCCAAGACATGATTTCTTGTCTTCAAAAACAGGAGGCATGTGAATGCTTACATGAAACATTGAAATATTCGACAATTTTGTGTTTAGGTATAGAGTTTTCTAGATAGATTTGTCCAGACAGAGAACTTGCAGTTGTGTTTGCATACACAATACCTTTGTCTTGACTTAAAATTGTTGTGGGAAAAGCAACACTAAAGTCGTTAATAATGTATGATCATTATTTTATTATAATATTATAAATTAATTGAATAAATTTGTGGGTGATGTACTGTATAAGAATGACCATATTCTTTTGATTGGTGATTTTAATATTCATGTGTGCTGCCACTCTAAACCTCTAATGACAGTGAAGTATGACTTCACTAAAACTGAGCCATGGCATAATGCCACCACCCATTCACCACCACCCATGCCAAGGAAAAACTGCAAATATCCTACAAAATGCATAAAGACTCTGCTTTTCAGAAAGCTGTGAAATCTGCAAAGTCTAAATATTTCTCAAAATTAATTGCAAATTAACCATAGACCTAAAGTTCTTTTCTCTGTTACTAACTTTGCTCTGAACCCTCCTGTAAATGCGATCTCCAGGCTGTCACTTTTATTTTATGAAAGTTTTTTGACATTTTTGGCTTGTCTAAATGAAGAGAAAACGCATTTCTCTCAAAACATTTAAAAAAAAAATTGAAGCAAAGAACGGGGACATAGTCTTTAGCCCAAATGAAACAATAGGGACATATGTATAATGTATTGACCTTGACTACCTTGATCATTTCACTTTATCCTGTATTAAGAATCTAGGTGTGTTTTAGGATCACAGCCTAAAATGTAACTAACAAATAAATGCGGTGATAGGCTCTTGTTTTTTTCTTTTTTTTTTCTTCCAGTTACATCTTCAAGAGAAGATTGCTATCCATGCTTTTATTACTTCTCATGGACTACTGCAAATCACTTTATTGCGCGTACAAATCATCTGTCACTCATTTCCAATTAGTACAAAGTGTTGCAGCAAAATTCCTAAAAGGCCGGTGGAGAACAGATACTTTATTTTATTATATATATATATAGATTATAGATATAGATATATAGATTAGATTAATTATTTATTTATATTTATTTTTCTATATGTTCAGGAACACAGTTATCAAATATCAAATAATTTGACTCATTGGTATGATGTACATGTATATTAGATAAAAAAACATCTTGGCATGGCTCATTTGCTACAACAACAAACAAACAAACTGGATAATGAACATAAAATGCTAAAGACAGTGAAAAAAGTGAAGATGTGAAACTCTTATTATACTGTGGTCTCTGACCTGATGGTATCATTTTAAAACATGACTCCAGGAATGGCACTCTCGTATAGATAGGCTGGGAAGTCTGGCGCTCTGGAGCATCGTTACCAAAGTACAGAAGGTCTAGAATATATGACACCCAGGTGGTACCTATAAGGAAGAATGGACTGTAGGAATTATTGCATGATGCAAAACCCTCTATTAGTAAAACAACAACCACCAGAAAACATGAAAAAAAGATGCTTACAACTGTATAAAGTGATTATCAGTATAAAAGTATTACATGATTTCTGGATGGCTTCTGCCTTGCTGCATGTATCTGAAATCTACTGGAACTGTCTAAATCTAAGGTTTTAGAACAATTTAATTTTTTTAATAATTTACACACAATACACAATTTTGTTACATAAATGTAAAACTGTGACAATTAATTTGGCATTGACTGTGTCCAAAATCAGCCTCAATACCCCTAAATAGTGCACTACTTGAGGAGACAGACATTTGTAGTGGTGTCCGAAATCATAGTGGACATTATCAAGAGCACTTATTCGATCCCATAATGCATCGCAATAATGAGCGATGTACACTCAGTGGCTAGAAAATACCCATAATGCACTGTGAGGGTCATGCTAAAGGAATTCCCACATCTCACCAGAAGATGGGGCCTGCAGATGAATCATCCATTCATCCATTTTCCAAACTGGAGCTGCCAGTTTGCTAAGTTTCAAACAATTATAAAGCAGCAAGCACAAAAGCGACACACTTAGTAAGCACAACAGAAGACAACGAGGTTAAAGGGGTCATATGATGCGATTTAAATTTTTCCTTTCTCTTTGGAGTGTTACAAGCTCTTGGTGCATAAAGAAGATCTGTAAAGTTGCAAAGACTAAAGTCTCAAATCTAAAGAGATATTCTTTATCAAAATTAAGACTCTGCCACACCCACCTAAAATGTCTCGTTCTAACACGCCCCCACATGTCTATGTCACGATGTGGGAAGATTTACATAACGCCGCCCAAATGTTCACGCAAAGAAAGAAGGCGTAACTTTTATTCTCGCTGTAGTATTGTTTTTGCCGCCGCCGCCATGTCGTGAAGGCGCTGTGTGTTTCGTTGTGAAAGCGAAACTACTTTGTTTGGCCTTCCCAAAATGAGGCGAAATCCTTCTGCCCTGCCTGAAGCTATCCATGCTGTCGCTGAGAAATACATCAACTTCACCTGTCGAGATCGCCGGATCTGCTTTTCACCGTGGACTAGCAGTTCCCAGCCCGGGTCGTCACAATTGTGTTTTGTCCGCAAGCCGCGGACGCCCTCGTCCTCATCCGCCAGTCGCCGCTCACTCAATCCGGCCTCCGCATACTCTAGGCAACGGCTCTCTAGGCCTCCGGCTTCCGCTCATTCAAGGCCGCCGTGTGTGACACTGTGTTTCATTGTGAAAGCGAAACTATTTGTTTGGCCTTCCAAAAGAGGACGCGACTATAAATCAGTGGTTAAGTTTGTATTTACAACACTGTTCCAGAACATTTCAACCCAAATATTCAGATGTTTGCAGCACATTTTATGGAGGACTTTTTACTGATCCTGGGAGAGTAGACTAAAATGCTGTGCTGTTCTGACTCACAGTCTGTAAGTTAGTTTTTTATATTTAAAGAATTTGCCACAGATGATTCAATGTGAGTTTTGATCAGTGTAGAGTAGCGCTTGTTGTTTGGCATTTCTCTGATCACAAATGCAGACATGGTTTTATGTTTACATGGCGCGATACGCAACGCGTAAAAATACAGTATAAGTCATTATAATCCCTAATTATTTGCCCACTGGATGCAACAAATGCCTCATATATAATGGGTTTTAATGTTTTTGTATCGTCGCTCCAGCCAGACAGGGCGCACATGTGATGGTAAGGGCGTAATATTTCCATCACACGCTTGAGGTTCGGCCAATCACAATGCACTGGATCGCTGGCCAATCACAGCAAACCTCACTTTTCAGACCGATGAGCTTTTGTAAAAATCGATGCGTTTCAGAAAGGCGTGGCATAGAGGAGAAACAATAAGTACAGTATGTGGAAAATAATGTGTTTTTTTTTTTACTTTAAACCGCAGAAACACATTTCATTACACCAAATACAAAAAAAAATGTTCTTTTTAGCACCATCATATGACCCCTTTACACGAACTATATATATATGCTCACTATATTCCTAACACTGGACGCTCTGGTCGAGATGGCTTTAGCCTCCTCAGGACCCTACATTGACAATCGTTTTGTGGAGAATGGATGGATGGACCAGAATGTGTAAAATATAGTGAAGTCTGGCACAGTAACTTGTTTGTGAATAATGAAGGAATTTCAAGTTCATAAAAATGAAGTCCCATTCACATATTAAAAATAGACTCTACGGTGGAATAATAGATAATAATAAAACAATTTTATGAGGTATTTTGTCACCTGGGTGGCAGTGCCCTCACCTGCTTTGTGGGTAAGTGGCGTAGAAGTCATCATGTCTTGCTTTAAATGTTTTGACCTTTTCCATTTGTCAGTGAATTAGGTGGGTCATAAAACACCCGCAAAATCCAGCTAGTCAAAAGACTAGGTGGTTTCATCTAGAGGATTAAAAGTGCAGTTTTATTGTTGAGGGTTCGCTGCACGATCCGCATTATAAATTATCAATGGCCATAAGCATTCATGCTAAAACCCTTATCAGCAAAAGGTAGTTACGACACAACAACCACAACGACAATACATTCTAGTCTACAAAAATATTTGTTACATGCTATACTTAGTACCCTACATTTATTCATTTTTTTTATAGCTTAATTTAAACCTTTAAACAACAGCGACAACGACAACACCAACAACAACACCACAACACACAGATAACAAATGCCTTTTTAAAGCTTACACGGGCCATAAATAGTACATTTTTTAAATGTTTTGTAACTGTATATGGCATATAATCTTATCTTGTTTCACTAGACAACCTGTTAAAATTTCACAATTTCTGAAATATGTGGAAAATCTAAGGCTACATTGAATTGACTACATATCATTTGACTGTATACTTTATTACTCATCCAATTTTTTTTAAATAAATAAATATAAAATAAAAAAATTAAAAAAATTAAAATACATAAATATAGATTATAAATTAATTAAAAGTATTTTTTCAGATACTATATTTAAGAAATCTTTGTAAATCCAAATACGCTTTACAGGTTTAAACAGGTTTAAATTTTTTATACATGTTCAATGAGCCATATTTGTAACATAATTGTTTATTGGAAAATTATTGCATGTGCACCTGTGATGGTCCTTAAAACACTTTCAGTTTACAGGCGGACATTATTACAGTCCTTTCTACTGACTCTAAAAACACCCTAAGAAACAGGCCCTGATTCCTGATCATCTTTATGAATATGCTATAGTCGTGCTGCAGGGAGGTCATTCTACTGCGAGTGTCCCAGCAATAACCGCAACGTCTGTAATGTAAGAAGCCTAAGACAGAGCTACAAGGAGAGAGGAAAGACAGCTGATCGTCCCTGCAGTGTCAAACCACATGTCACCATGTGTCCCCCAAGATGTATTCAAGAACATGAAAGTGCCATGGTGAAAGAGTGGGGTAGTTTATATTAAGATGGGAATAATTTTTCCAAGCCAGTAACATTTTCTGGTTTTGGATAGTTTGACTGGCAATTTTCCATGCAGTAAATTACATCTCAATAGAAAAGATTCATAGAACACATTCATTCAGGTACACTGTAAAAATGATTTTTCAAAGTTCTGTTCTGTTTCAAAGTTCAATTCTAACAAGGCAATTCTATTTTAGTCTTTCAGCTATAAAGATTCATGTTTAATTTAATTTGTGTTACTTGCTGTTTCTTTGTAAATATTTTAGAAATTTACCTGCAATTTTTGAGCATAAATATAGTACCATTTTTGTGTGTGTGTAAAAAAGCCTTCAACTTTGAATAGTGCCATACTGATGTTTACACTTGTGAAACACAGTCATTTCAACATGACAAAACTTATCAAGAGGGATGACCTGTGCCATATATAATTAAAAACACAGAAAACTTTTGCTCATGTGAGCGTTAAGGATAAAACTAATTCCTTAATGTGTAAAACTTAGAACCAAGCTACTGATTGCACCTTGATAAATGGAGAAACTGCAACTTCTTAGGCATACTGTGCTTTCCATAGTGCCTTTAAACGCTGCAATAATGCAATTTTCTTGTGTATTTTCACACTTTCTAAACTGTATATTCCGCTCCCATTACATTACATTAGAGGTTTTTGTTTTTTCAAAAACATACTGATTTCTCATTTATAACATGCTAATTCCCGTTCCCAATTCCCAAACCCAAGCGTGAAAGAAACTGTTTTTGATTTATTAATGTGGTTTTCCTTAAAATACTTAAATATTTAATATATTTTACTCACTGATGATGAGTCAGGGATTTCCATTATGCTGATTCATTAACAACCGTTTTCTTTATCTTTTTTCCCCCTTATTTTTCTGCTTGATCAAATGTTTCTTGTAGCTTCTTCCTTGTTAAACTGCATTCCATAGCACCGGTAATCTCATTGTCGTCAGATCAAATCAGCTTATCTTATTCTTCTTCACTCTTCCCCTTCCATCCCTCCCTTTCCCTCCCTCCCCCCTACCCTCCCTCCCTCCCTCCTCTTCCCCTCCCTCCCTCCTTCTCTCCTCTCTGCCTCTCTCTCGCTCTCTGCTCCTCTCTAGCGCTCTCTCTTTCTCTCTCTCTCTCCCCCCCCCCCCCCCTCTCTCTCTCTTTCTCTCTCCCTCTTTCTCTCTCTCTCCCTCTCTCTCTCCCTCTCGCTCTCCCTCCCTCTCTCTCCTGTACGTTTGTACTCAACTCAACACCTTTAGGTACTTTCAGACAAGTAAAATAACACAAAGGACACTGACTAGGGCCCCTCAGACTGTCTTTTTGTTTGTTACAGAAGGAGTGTTGCTCTCAAAGGAACAGTGTGTGTTGAATCTGAGACTTGGAGAAATGAACAGGGCCGTAACACCAGTAGTCCAGATTCTTCCAGATTCCTCCCCCCCCCCCCCTAAAAATAATGATAAACCCAGGTAGTAGTGATGAATGTCCTTTTTGTTTCCAGAGGGAGACTGTATATCATACCTTTTTGTTTTGCAGTAGGCTTGATTCACTGTTTCAAGTTTTAACTGGTTTATTCAATCGTTTTGATGAGACTTTTTCACAGGAAGTGTTTATTTGTGGTTTTAAATATATTCGGAAACACCGATTCTGTTGCCAGTTGTTGAATTTTCTTCTAGGTCAGGCAAAAATGGCAATTTATGATACCAGGAAAATAAAGATTGAAGTAGTAACTTACAAATTGTGTTTTTTAACCTTGTGAAATCTAGAATTTTTATTGATTTCCAGTATTATAAAGCTATGGGAGATCTTATGCTTTTTGAAACAATTTGGTGTTATAAAAGGGCTCTGTGTGAAGTTATTGATGAGGATTTAGAGTTTGCAATTTTTAAAATC
Organism: Sinocyclocheilus anophthalmus; assembly: GCA_018155175.1. Classification (NCBI taxonomy): domain Eukaryota; kingdom Metazoa; phylum Chordata; class Actinopteri; order Cypriniformes; family Cyprinidae; genus Sinocyclocheilus; species Sinocyclocheilus anophthalmus. The sequence continues at coordinate 45,154 of JADLZN010008736.1, forward strand.
TTTGTGTGTTGTTAATTTGTTTTGGGTTTTGTATTTTGAGTTTTGTGCAATGTAGGGGTTGATTGTGTAATGTGTTTAAAAAAAGAATTGTAATAAAGGTGTGTTGAAATGCATCTATCTCTCTCTCTCTCTCCCTCTTTCTCTCTCTCTCTCTCTCTCTCTCACTCTTACTTTCACTGTACTTTGTACTCAACCTCAAACAACAGGTTATGTAAGTTCAGACAAGTAAAATAACACAAAGGACACTGACTAAGGCCCCTCAAGTACTGGCTTTTTGTTGTTACAGGAAGCTAGTGTTGATCTCAAAGGAACAGTGTGTGTTTATCTTGGAGATCTGGAGAAAGTGAACAGGCCCTTTACCCCAGTAGTCCCAGATTACTTCCAGATTACCCCCCCCCCTAAAAAAAAGCAAAAACAAAACAAAAAACAAAACAAACAAAAAAAAAACAACAACAATACAAACACCCTTAAAAACACTTAAGGAATGTATTGCACCATTGCTTTATTCTCAGCAGTAGACAATATTTGTTAGACTTTAAGCTGTTCAGAAATCATGGTTTGTACATACAGATATTATTGGAATTTATGACATTAATAATAATAATAATAAAGTTTACAAATTTGACTTACTTTAATTCTCTTGATCTGGTAATAATTTAGAAAATTCCTTATTATTTGCAGGTTTTCCTTGTCGTCTGGTGAGTCCTTTCACCAGCACTTGACCCCAAGCAGGATGTATTACAACACAATACAAGCATTGTTTTATTTTACCCAGTGGGTTAGTTGTTGTATGGTTCAAGGAATATCCTAAGGATAATATGCTAAGTGTTAAGGCAATAAAAACATGTTTTGCACCCAAATAACAATTATGTGTTGTTGCCATGTTTTTAGCAAGTATTTCCCTAAACTGACCACCCTTTACACAGACGTTGTAACAGTAGCTAAAAGTCAAATGTCCATAGAGGTACTGAATGATTAGTAAAGAAATATTTTTTATTTTTCAACAATTGAGTACTGCAAAAACATGAACAACTGGACACATAGTAAATTATTTGTTAAGATGTGTAAATAGCAGAAGTCTGGATTCACACTACAACAAACAAAATGTGAATAATGTGTTAACATGAATAGTGTGTGAAGTGCTTAATATTACCCCCCCACCACAACATTTGTAAATGTAAAAAATCACATTGGGTATTTTATGAATTGAAGTTTAATTACGTGTTAGCATTTAAATGTAAATCTTTGTATAACATGCCCATATGAATTGGAAGTTTAATGATATTTGTAACCATTTTGTTTACATTACATAATGATCCATTAATGATCTGTTCTGTCCAGCACAGTTCCGTTCTCTTCAAATAGTGTCTGTGCACTCAAGTCAACAATATTGCCAGAAATGAAGTGTTTAGTCAAGTGTAGTAAGTTAATGATTCATTAACGAAGTTTTTAATCATTGTAAACCATCTGTCAAATTAAATTAGTAGATTTTCAAGAAGTGCATGATCACATCAATTGAAAATTTAATAACATGTGTAAGCATTTGAGTTTACATTAAATAATGATCTGTTAATCATTATATAATGTTTAAGTTCATTAGTAAGCATTAAAAAGTACATTATCTCATATTTCTACCTATGTGAATATATGTTAACTAATGATCCATTAAACATTATATATTGTTTGTTAATGATTTTTTTTTTTTTATCGAAAGTTATTGTATGTTAAGTGTTTCTGCTGGTTTCATGTAAAAAATCAGCCTGTCAATGGCTCAAAACAGAGGAGCCAAATTTAGGCTTAAGTCAGACAACTGATTATTTATTTATCATTAAATTTTTATTCTGGTGCAAGATCCAGAGCTCTCTAATATTAGATCTCAGTGCGGAACTTGACAGTGGTGTTCTTCATCTTCTGTTTGTAGACCTCATCAAACTGTTCATTTTGTGCCACAGTGAAATGACTTTTCCAGTCTCCAACTTTACCTTTTGGAATGAAAAAGAAGAAGATAAAAGTAAGTGAAATGATTGAATTCAGAAGGACTAAAGTACTTAAATTTAGTAGTTTATTAACCTTTCCGCATAAAGGGTGAGATCTTGAAGTCCATGACTGGGATAGTGGAATAGTTGGTCATCTTGTTCTGTTTCATGGCATCAAATTGAACCCCTTTTGTTATTTTCTCCTTCTGTTCAGCTGAAGTGGACAAACCCAAGAAGGAGCACAAACGAGCCACCTCACGTCCAGTGTCCTGAGGAAGACATACACATCTAACATACCTTTCTGATTTTATGCTAATATGTTTGCTAAAAATGTCATTTTATATACTGAACTTACCTCAACCATATCCTCAAAGAACATGTACAGTAGGTTAGAATAAGTCTGTTTTTTCTCCCACCATCCATTGACATGGTCGTACCAAGAACCAAACACTCCTAAGGGGAAATTGTGGATGTTCTTCAGTGGCAAATTTCTTGAGTCAGGTAATATAAAGCAATCAAATCTTTTTACTCTCCCAGTGTTTATGTAGATTGTATATTTGTGTAAACATTATTTATATTCTCACATTAAAATGGTTTAAGCCATTTTACCATCATCTTGCCAATGACTTTTTGTGGTGATGACTGAGAACATTTTTATTCTGATTTTGCAGCACCACAAGTGGAAATATATCCGTCCCAGCTCAGCATGAAATGGCAAGGATGTAGTTTATTTTTCTACTGTGGTGCTGCGAAATCAGAAATGTTTTTTTCTCAATCTCAATACATATGTTCCCTTGAAGATTTTGTGATACTGTAAAAAAAAATTGAAGTAAGTATACTATGGTGATTGATCATTTTAATGATGTTGTTTGAGTCGTAATGACTCAAGACATTTTTTTTTAATTTTAAGATTTTTTTTGCTTCAACAAAGTGTAGAACTGTTAAGACTCGTGACACAAAACAGAAAGCAAAGAGAAGGCGAGAGGTTTACCATAATTTGCTAAAACCTAATGTCACTGACAAACACAGGTAAAAGTTCCCAGTCTTGCTACAAATGACATTTATTTACATAAGAGTAGCAATATACTGATGTATGGGTTTTAAATGAATGAATGAATGATGCATTTATATAGCGCTTTATTGTGTATTACTGTACACCCAAAGCGCTTTACAATCATGTGGTTATTTGAAAAGGCGTGTAGGAAAATACTATGCTCATCATCATGAAAACCATCCTCATGTCGCTACAGGTGTTCGACCAATACGATTAAGCACAGTTAACTAATTGTAGGCAGGTTATGGTCTGTAATAATTCTCTGTTGAGCGGTGCTCAAATGGAAAAGCAACTACAACCATGGAGGAACGATGGAGGAAAACGTGTTCATGTAATAGCCCACATTGGTTATTGACCATATATTAGTAATTTTTACTCTTAGACTTTAACAATTATTTTACTTACTCTTTCCTTCTATAAATGTCTGTAAGAAGGTGTTCCAGTCTCCTGGTTCAGGCTCTCCCATGTTCATTCGATCAAAATGAAAATAGGAAACGGCATTGTCTTTTGCATTCCGTGCTACATACACAATCTGAATGAGTGGAAAAAAATGACAAGAAACAAAATTTTCATTTTAATAAGCCTGTAATAGAGACTATAACTTTATATTTATGAAGTTTTAAGACAATAATTTTCCAAGCCAAACTGAGCTCACGGATCAATACATTCCTACATCTTCTGAATTATGTTTCAAGAGCAAAGCACTGTTAAATTAAGCACTGTACTATTAATTACTAATAATTAATAGTTTACATCTTTCTGAAGTTTACTTTGAGAAAGAGTAGCCACAAAAAAACTTTGTTTTGATTGCCTTTATTTAGCCTTTGTCTGCCTCTGTTTTTTTTGTTTTCTTCTACAGTTGTTAGGCCTCAGTGCTCGGCCTGGATAGCAGTTCTAAGCTGTTTAGGCTCTCTGTGAACCTGTCTGGGAAGCTGTCTTGAGCTCCCTGGAATACCAAACACTTGAGCTCTGCCCACTGAGCTTATTTTTTGACTTGGCCCTTCAGAAAAGGTAGGAAGGGTGCATACCAAGACTGATAGGGTATGTAGCCTGGGATTTGGTTGTAGGGAATTAAGCCACTGGTGCATAAATTAGCGATCAGGACTTCAATATCAGCCATTTAGGCAATGATCTTGTTTGATCAAGACACTGTAAAGACAGATTACAGTCACAGTGTGAATGAATATAATGTCAGAGACTAAAGGTTTATAGGAGAGAATTTATACCACGCAGAGACCCTTACAACCAAAACCATTTATTTTCCACCTGTGAACTTCTCACTTTTTGAAGCATCTGTCATCATAGGAAATCAACATGTGCTGTTGTGAATAATTAAAGGGGTCATAGGATGCTGCTAAAAATAAAATTATTTTGTGTATTTGGTCTAATGAGGTGGGTGGTTTATGCGGATGTTGTTTAAGGTTCAAAAAACACATTATTTTCCACATCCTGTACATTATTGTTTCTCCTCTATGCCCCGCCTTTCTGAAACGTGTTGATTTTTACAAAGCTCATCGGTCTGAAATGCAAGGTGTGCTCTGATTGGCCAGCTATCCAGTGCGTTATGAACTTGTGATTGGCCGAATACCTCAAGCGTGTGACGGAAATGTTACGCCCCTTACCATACTGTGACGCTGTGTCCCGGCTGGAGCGATGAAACAAAAACATTAAAACCCATTATAAACGAGGCATTTGTTGCATCCAGTTGGGACATAATTACGGATTATAATGACTTATACTGTATTTTTACGCGATGCGAATCGTCAGTGGCAAATCCTTTAAATATTAAAACTTACTTACAGTCTGTGAGTCATAACAGCCAGCATATTATTCTACTCTCCCAGAGCAGGAAACAGTCCTCCATAAAGTGTCTGCTGGACACATCTGATATTTGTGTTAACTGTTCTGGAACAGTGGTGTTGTAAAATCCAACTTACCACTGATTTCTAGTCGTTCCTCTTTTGGAAGCTAAACAAAGTATTCGCTTTTCACATGAACAGTTGGTCACACTTGCCTTATTGAGCGGAGGACGAGGCCTAGATACCGTGGCCTAGACATGCCAGAGCAAGCGGGCGGCTTGAAACGGCGCGGCCGGCCGATTCGATGAAGGACATCTGGTGGTTTGTCAGCAACCACATGTGACGACCCTGGGCTGGACTCCGCTTCGGCCACGGTTTGGGGGGGGTGAAAACAAAGCCGATCCACAGCGCAAAGTTGTAGTATTTCCTCAGCGACCACCACGAATCAGCTCCAGGCATGACGAAGAGGATATCGTCCTCTTTTGGAAGACCAGAAAAAGTAGTTTCGCTTTCACAATGAAGCACACAGCGCCTTCACGACATGGCGGCGGCAACAACAATACTACAGCGAGTATAAAAGTTATGCCTTTTTTCTTTGCGTGAACATTTGGGCGGCGTTATGCAAATCTTCCCACATCGTGAAGTAGACATGTGGGGGTGTTAGAACGAACCATTTTAGGTAGGCGTGGTTGACTCTTAACTTTTATAAAGAATATCTCTTTGGATTTTAAACTTTAGTCTTTGCAACTTTACAGATCTTCTTTATGCACCAAGAGCTTGTAACACTCCAAAGAGAAAGGAAAAATTGAAATTGCATCATATGACCCCATTAAGTGAAGCATCTTCGCATAGGATGAGGACACGCAGTCCTGCATGATTATGACACACCGATCCATCATAAAAGTACTACAGTGATTTGCCACGTCCCTTACCACATTACTAAATGAAACGAAGCCCCATTTACTTTACCCTTGAGTTCTGCTCCCAGAAGGACTTAGGCACAAGCTGAACAGGTAAATGAGTTTTGATGAGGCGAGGAGAAGTGGGCAGATTATCAGCCAGTTCCGTTCCTGTAAGTGAAAAATTAAATGTTGATCTAAATTAAATGTCCTAGTTGTCATTCTAGTTAGGCAACAACATACAGATAAATCATATAAAGTATATAAATAAAATTGGTCCCTCTTTTTCACTGGGATAGGAACCAGCAGCAAGGAATGTTTTTGTTCTAAGAGTGTTCCAAGAACATTATTTATGTTCTGGAAATGTTTTCAGTGGAAGGTTTTATTTTAGTTCCCAGAATATTCTCCTAAAAGGTGGGATAACATTCTCTAAAAACATTCTAAAAAAGTTATGTGATGACCTTCTATAAATGTTTAGTCACAACATTATTAGAACATTATCCCCTAACATTCTAATAAAGATTTAAGTGGGAAGCTTCCCATTGGACATTGGATGTAGACTCAAATGTTGCTCAGATGTCAAATTTTGGTTTAAAGTAAAAACCCAACCTTTGTTTGATGAAGCTCCAACTTCATTAAATAACTCCAAAAATAGCATTACCAGCTTCACTTATTATAAACCAGATTGACTTTATTTCTGTCATCATACACAAATTTTATTGAGATTAACAGAGGTTTAGATGTTGATGTCTGAAAGCAATTGTTTGGTTTGATGCCACCATTATTGTGATGAGTGTTTGCTTTAGTATGTTTATTATGGCAAAACTGCAAAAGAACATATGATAAGATGATACTAGTTGCTTGTTTGTCATCATGTAGCGGTCTGATTATTTGATTTCATCCAGTCTAATCATTTATTGTTATACTATAATTTATTATCATAAGTTATTTATTAGAGCAATGCAACAGTTCTACAGACTGAGATGCAGTAGAACTTCAATCAAATCATTTCAAGAATTTAAAAGACTAAAACAATTTTGTCACACAAACATCAAGAGTTAGTGTATGAATCTCTACAATGGTGACATGCTTCATGCTGCAATGTATTCTGGGTGTGTCATACAAAACTCATCCATGGCTCCCAGAATGCATTGCGGCATGAAGCATGTCACAATTGTTGAGATTCATACACTGATTCTTGATGTCTGTGGGTGTCAAAGCAATCAGTAAATCAATTTGATTTGTAAGTAAACATCAACTAGTTAAATCACTACATAATATCTTTAACATTAGCAGTTAACTAAAATCATTTGATCACATTTTTTTCCTTCTGTCATTGATATAAATACGTTTTGCTGTGTTTTTATTACGTCGCTCTGAAGGGTATGCAGTGGTTCGAATTCAGTTTCAGTTCAGGCCTGTCGTTAAAAGTTAATGCTCTATCGTGTTGGAAATATGTCCTACACCAAACCCACCCCAAACCTACCCGATGGTGTTTAGCAAATCAAACTGATATAAACACGCATTTGTTGATGCAACCGTGCCATTTGAACTCCTTATATGCAGATTTGAACTGTTTTGTTGAACCGTAGTTACACGAGATTCAAACCGGAGCTCCGCACCTCTCAACTGCGTCTCCGTACTCCTTGAGCTACCGAACAAACTTACTGTCTATGAAAACCCATAGATATGAAGCTGGATATGTAAGATGCTAACCTTAAAGCATCAGTTTTCAAATCTCCCAGCATATTAAAATTGTTTTGAAGTCATAATATTCTTCAAGTAATTGTGTGAAAATTACGCTTTATTAATCTAAACTCTGTAAATTTGTGTGAAAAGGAATAAAAGGTGTCAGAGTTTTACTGCCTCTAGTGTTCATTTTAATTGGAAACTGTAGTGATATGTACTTATTGGTACGTATTTCGCGTCTCGCAAAAATGTGCCCCCGGGTACGTTTTTGCCATGAGACCAGATTGTTTTATAATAGGTGAAGCGTGGTAATGCTGTTTTTGGAGTTATTTAATGATGCTGGAGCTTGACATCAAACAAAGGGAGGGTTTTCAGTTTCGACCAAAATTTAACTTCTAAGCAATGTAAGTCCACATCTAGTGTGATGGGAAGCTTTATTAGAATGTTAGAAGAAAATGTTGTAAAGATGTTATCAATAAACATTTTTAGAATTTTAGAATGCTTTTAGAGAATGTTCATTCTCTGGTTCACACATTCTGGTAAATAAAATAAAACTTGCAGCTGAAAACATTCCCAGAACATGAAACATTTCTAGATGGGAGGTGATGGGGTGGTGGAGGGATGCTGTGAAGTTGTGATGGTACAGATCCCCAGATAGCAACATAATGTCGGCCCAGATCCAGCACATATAGCCTGGAATGATGGCACTTGGGTGGACTGCTCCTGTTTTTTTTGCCCAGGTAAAAAAAAAAAAAATCCTGGGCCAAAAGCTAAACACAGCAAAGCCACATGTCACCCAATAGCAACATTTTGAAAATCTTCACCCTGGCAGTAGTTTTCAAAAATGTTCTGTTTCAGTGACCTGGTGCTGCGTTTGCGTGTGGACAAACGGCCAAACCGCATAGAAAAAGCTGCGGTTTTAAAAATAACCACGTTCGTGTGGACAGAGCCTTTGTGTGATGTTTTCAGCATGCAGGACAAACAATCAGTTTTTAAAGGAGTCAGCTGTGTGCACTGCAAGCGCTTCACAATGAAAAAAGTGTTGCTCCCATTTGTTTATCTCTGTCATCTGACTTTATTTGCAATGTTGTCATGTCAGATAAAAAAGCTCATACTACAATTTCAGCTGATTTGCTTGAGACAAGATATTAGTTATTTTTGAGGAAAGAGCAAAGCTGAAAACGCGCTATCCCAGATTACTTTGGCATTTGAGGAGTTGTTAGATGTGGTTACCTGAGCTGTGGTCAAAGTGAGTTTGGATTGGTGTAATCAACAACAGGGAGAGGCTTGCAGCAAAGTCAACAAATGCTTTCTATCAAGCAGCCGAACTCAGCCTCTCTGCAGACAAGGGTTGTCAAAAGTACTGAAATTTGAAAAATGTGATGATACCAGCATTTTGAGTGCTTAAGCAGATTCTTAAACACCTCTGATTGGCCATTGTGTTCATGTGCTCAATAGATATGTCTGTGATTGGCTTCAGTGATCATCGCTTCATGGTTTCACCGAGCACTTACAATTAAAACGGGAGCATTTGAATGCCACGTCTATTAGAGGATCCGTCTGTGAGCAGATATATTAGGGATTTCCCTTCCCTCTGAGGACTTACAGGTTCAATCCGAACAGAAGACTTCTTCTTAGACTTAAACCCTGGGCTAGTCAAAGTTTTCCTGTATCCTGGATCAGTCTATATTCCTAGGGGGCCATCTTCTACTACTCAGTTGATTATGCTTCATACCTTCTTCCCTCTGCTGTTTCAGCTGTCTGGGCTCGGAGGACTTACCTGGACCATTCTAACAAGTGACCTATTCAATTTTTGGTGTGCTTTCATGGTTACAACAAAGAGGCCACAAAGCAGCACATGTTCTATTGGATCAGGGCAACGTTCACACAAGCCTATGAGGCGTGTGGTTTGCCTTCGGGGTCAAGGCTCACTCTGCTAGGACTATGACTTCTTCCAAGGCGTTAAGTGTGCATCTTTACAAGATGTGTGTGCAGCGGCAGGCTGGGCCTCTCCACACACATTCATAAGATTCTACAGTTTGGACATGGATTCAACCCCAGGCTCTCGGGTCTTTTTGGGTTTATTTAGTCTTTGTTCACACAAATCTGTGCTAAGCATACTTATTCAAAGTTCTGTTGGGTAGACATTTTTCAGTATAGCAGAGTTGGAATGCTGTTTTCCATAGCATCTGCTCTTATATATGGCGATATATGGCAAGCTAAACAGACAGCACTTTTGACTGTGTGTGTTCTTCTCTGCCCGTGTTTAACTTTACAGTTGTGAATACACATGATCGGTTGTGCATCGTGCTACTGCCAAAAATGCTCCGCTCCCACCGGGCACTCTTCCAAGAGTGTGTCCATGTCTTTGCGGTTCCTGTTCCGCTCCCGCTCCCGCTCCCGCTGTTGCTGAGGTATGGTGGCGATTGAGATCACGGGGATCGCATATGGATTTAGCGAAAGGTCTCTCCCTTTCTCTGTCTTTTGCCCCTGGATCTAGCGCTCTCTCTCGGGGTTCGGAAGCCGGGTTCTGCGGTCTCTACAAGTTTCAGAGCCTTTTAAGCTTCCTGGTCTCTATGTCACCACGCCCGTGACATCCCGTCATTCCATTGGACTGATATCAGATATGCTTCAAGACCCAGTCAAGTAGAAATGTTGCTAAAGCATTTTTACGCCGCGTCTTGTTCACTTGGGGAACTAGGGTTACATGCATAAGCCAGTAACGTTCTCTTTCTGTCAGTCACTTTTGACGTCGCATTGAAGACCATTAAATTGAGAGCTCTCGCTTGAGAGATCTGTCTACTTCAAGTGTAAAAACTAAACAAACAATTTGCCCACAATGGCATGCGATAGTTGTATCCAGCTGCTGCTGATCACAGTGTGAGTATAAATAGTCGGCCACAGGTGCAACACGGTACTAAGCTTTTTGCTTCGGACTCAGTGGAATCATTGTTCTCTCTTGCCAAGCTTTGGTGTATTACCGAACAAGTTCAGCGTGCTCTAAGGGCGCTTCCATGTTGGTGGAACAGCACTACAGTGGTGGTCGTTTTTTCCCATGTCGAGTGGGTGCACAAATAGCGCTGCATCCCCTGTTTGTGGGCAGGAAGCCATCTCCCTTTCGCTCCGCACATGAAAGAGCTATTTTCCTAAAAGAGATCACCATTTTATAAAAGATGAATTTACACTGTGGTTCTGGATGCGTCGTTACCTGGTGCGGGGTGATGGCACTCAAGACACTGCCTCACGTGCCGGGGCATTAAGCATGCTGTCACTTGCGGCCTTGCGAGGGTGAGCCGGAGCTCTCTGGAGAGGAAGATTCCTTGAGGTTGGACGATTGGAGCCAGGTCCCTGTGTTCCACCTCGCGGGTAGATCTGTGGTTCCGCTGGTCCCACTTGCATGGTCTCTGGGAGCATGGCTAGCACTACCGTTACACAGCCTGTCTTGCTGGCTCCTTTGGACCATCAGACTCGGCTATGTGATTCAGTTCACCCGGCATCCGCCCAAGTTCAGGGGCATTCACTTCACATCAGTGAAGGTGGCCGATGCTCCTCTGGCGAGGGAAGCGAGATTAGAGCGTCTCTAGTATCTGGTCGGGGTTTTACAGCCCTTACTTCTTTGTACCCAAGAAAGGCGGTGGGTTAGGACCGATCTTGGATCTGTGTGTCTTGAACCAGGCCCTTCACAGGCTACCATTCAAGATGCTAACGCAGAAACACATCTTTGGATGCATCAATCCCCAAGATTGGTTTGCATTGATCGACCTGAAGAATGTGTACCTTCATGTCTGAATCCTCCCGCACCACAGACAATTTCTGTTGTTCGTATTCGAAGGACGAGCATTTCAGTACATGGTCCTGCCCTTCGGGCTTTCCCTGTCTCCCCGTCTCTTCACGAAAGTTGCAGAAGGGGGCTCTTGTTCCCCTGAGAGAGCAAGGTGTTCGTATCTTCAACTATCTCATCGACTGGCACAGTCTCGGGATCAGTTGTGTGAGCACTGGGACCTGGTGCCCAGGCACCTAAGGCAGTTGGGTCTTTGGGTCAACTGTGAAAAGAGCAAACTCTCCATGACGCAGAGTCAGACATGGCGGATCCAGGCCTCCTTTTTTCGGTATGGTGTTGGATTTGGACAAACAGATAGCAAGCCTTCTTGCACAGACACTGTGCAAAGTCAGTGAGGACGAGGAGCAGGTCTTGCTCGTTGCACCTTACTGGCCCAACCAGACCTAGGGCCTCATTTTTAAAATGTGCATATACACAGATTTCCACGGCAACGTTCATATTTATAAAAACGGTCTTTGACATGGAAAAGTACTTACCGCCACGTCAGGGTCTGAGCAGGCATACGCACTTTTCCTTGTGGCAAAGTCGGAGTACTGCAGATATTTGAACATCTAAGCTGCAATAATAATAAAAGCAGTGTACGTGCAAGCACCGAATTCATCATAAACAACAAAGATGCAGTGTAAGAGATCAATTGTGCAGTCTAGTCAGATTTTTTATTAACGGCAGTTTTTGCAAGATTAAACTGACCTTTTTAGTAGCCTAATGTTGAGAGTTCTTTGCTAGCTTTCTGTACACAGTTTATTCCATGTTGTTTTTTTATTATTTTATTATAGTGTAGCGTATAAGAATAGGCCTATGTTGTGGAATAACGGTTGTAATATATTCTATTCAATAACATAGTTAACTGTTTTTATTTATAACATCTGCTGCTTTGCCTCTGTGAAAATGAATATCGACATCAGCCTTAAACTTTGTTTTTGTCATTTACATCAGTTATATTCGTATAAAATACACTATATATTTTTGTGTCAGTACATTAATGGCAAATTTGAGCAGCATTAGTAAACTGTGTAAACAAAGAAATGCCAAATCACATGCAGGTTTTTCAGACCGGAGACCATAATCGTGTAATAATTTATTTTATGATGATTGAAACCGTCCAAACTTTTCTTGTCAATACTGTTTTTTGAGTTTGACTAAGTTTTGCAAGACTTTTGATAATAAAGTTTTTAGTTTCTAGCACGGATTTATGTAAAAAGTAGGACGACACATTATTAAATAAAAAAGCGTCCCCGCACGAACCTCTACCTCCGCCAGCAGGTCTTCAATTTCAGACTCAGTAAAGTTTTTTCTTTTCTTTGTGCTCTTCTTTCTCAAGCATAGAAATTCGGATATTGTTGTGTGCTTTTTTATATGGTAATGATATTAATTAGGGGGCATTTACAAGGCAGAGATCTGACACCAGTGATCTGTGCACAATTTCAAGATCATTTGCGATTTATAAAGGTTATAATAAATTTCTCTGAATCGCACTTACACACTTTTGAGAAATGATCTTAGAACAAATTTAGGACTATTTATAGGCAACATTTTATAAATGAGGCCCCTGGTTCCCAGAACTAATGCTCCTCGTGACAGCCCCTCCCAGGCGGATTCCTCTGATGAAGGATCTACTGACTCAGAGACGGGGCGCCCTGTGGCACCCGCGTCCAGATCTCTGGAAACTTCATGTCCGGTCCCTGGATGGGACGTGGAGTTTCTGAGTGGCCTACCCCAAGAGGTAGGTGACACCATCACTTCAGCGAGAGCACCATCTACGAGACACGCTTACACCTTGAAGTGGAACCTGTTCATCGAGTGGTGTTCCTCACACCGAGAGGACGCCGAATATGCCCGATCAGAGCCGTGCTGTTCTTTCTGCAGCAAGGGTTGGAGCGAAGGCTGTCTCCCTCCACCCTCAAAGTCTAGGTTGCTGCTATCGCAAAGCACAACCCCGTGGATGGTAAGATGGTGAGGGAAGCACAACTGGTCTAGGTCTTAGTAGGGCAACCAAAAACATGTTAGATATATTACATAGCACTGTGTTGAGTCGGTATCCTCTGTGTTTCACCCGCAAAGGGTAGAAGAAACGAGAGAGGACCGTCCTAGTGTTGGATTGCCATGGCAACAAATTGTGATACTGCTCCAGAGAGTTCCATATTGCAAAAATGTCGAGCTCCTCCATTCACCCTCGGCAGCCCGACGTGGCGGAGCCAGGCCTGCACGCAGATGTGTAAGTGGAACGGTAGAGGCTGGGTGCCAGAGGGTTAGTCACCCTGCAGGGGATCATATGGGTAATTCCATATCTTCACAGGACTGGCCTCTGGTGTGAGCCTGGCTATACTTTAACTTTAATGGGAGGAGGCTCGGCAGGAAACTGGATGGAAGGGGCAGCATCTATGGCACTTTAGTAGGGATTCCCCAATTCATCAGCCATCGCTGTGAAGTCAAAAGTTACCGACTGAAAGGGAATGTCTCAGCTACATATGTAACCCTCGTTCCCTGAAGGAGGGAACAGAGTCATTACGTCCCGCCACCACAGTTGCTGTACTACAACTGAGCAGCAGGTCACCGGTCGGCTCTGTAAGGATTCGTCAATAAAACACAGGAACATGTTCAAAAAAATCCGTTCTTGATAATTTCCCCATTTTTTAACACATACACTTGGCCATACATAATGGTAAATAAAAGAAAACTGCACCAACTATAAAGGAAAGAATTATGGAGTTCCGGTCAGATGTTAAACAGGTGGGATCCCAAGCCAAAAAACTCCCTTAACAAACAAAACCTAGCCCTTATATTACAAGATGGTCCTTACTGCAAGATCCAGGGGGCGTGGTTGGATCCAGATCCAACTCCTCCCACCTTACATATACCTAAACCTACCCGTCTCCAGCCCCTGATCTCTAAACCCACCCATTTCCACCCCGAAACCTACCCATCTCCACCCCTTAACTTACCAATCTCCACCCCCTAGATGTGGATCCAACCACGCCCCCTGGATCTTGTGTTCCGCAGTGAGGGGCTACTGTATATTACCGGGACCGAACCATTAACAAATGACAAAGGGTCACTCACACACAAATACATTCAAATGACTTAACTGCCTAAATTAGATGAATTCACATCGCATTTAGAACAAAATAAATAAAATTAATACCATCCATAAATCATATTCACTTATACACTATAACAAATCATGTAAATAAAGAACAACATAATTTGTCTCTGCTCGTAGTTACACCTTCTTTATTTTCTATTCTAGTCTATGTTGTTGCAATATCTGCAAATATTCACTGGAATGCACCAGCGTGCACTCCAGTGAATAGAAAATAATTAGGAGCTACCTTCCTTTACCTCGCATAAAGAAGAGAACATAAACTACCTAACTTAAAGCATAAATATTTAGACAAATAAACAAAACATACAAAAATAAATACAAATTTACAAAGGAAGATCAAACAATCAACTTATCAAAACAAACATTTAAATCAAATACATTTATGTGTGGCCTCGGTCATCACAGGCTCCTTAGCAAAAACCTGAGTATGCGTTGCACCTGCTGTATGCACTGTGGATTGTCTGCTGGTGTGATTTATAAGGCTTTAGACCAGCAGTTTTGAGCAATTTTACCATACAATGATTGCTATGGGCACCTCTGTCTACCACTATCCCATTTTCTATGGATGCGCATCGCAATCAATGTATCACAACTTCAGAGTGTATCACAGTCCATGCAATGTAAAATAATTATTAATTGTGTTATCTAGAACTGGCTAAACACACAGGACACACACACCCACACAACCACACCACACACCACCACACACACCACATATCTATATATATATATTATATATATACACACATTAAAAAAATTAATTCCATAAACACTCATTATACTGTGGTCTCTGACCTGATGGTATCCCTTGAATAAATGACTCCAAGAATGGCACTATCATATAGATAGGCTGGGAAGTCTGGCGCTCTGGAGCATCGTTACCAAAGTACAGAAGGTCAAGTGTATAAGAAACCCAGGTGGTACCTAGACAGTGTTAGAAACATAACAACCGTCAAAAAATTATGAAAAAAATCTGTGCTCTGAATTTTGTGAAATTTTCTGAAAATTTATGTCGGCATGTCATTTCATTTCTGCTGCGGTGCCCAGGGAGCATTTGGGGGTTCAGACGCCTTGCTCAAGGGCACTTCTGATGTGGGTAATGAGGGTGGAAAAGAGCATAGTTGATTCACTCCCCCCACCTACATTTCCTGCTGGTACTGAGACTCAAACCTGCTACCTTTGGGTTACAAGTCTCACTCTTTATTAGGTCACAACTGGGTCTAGATTGTCTTAAAGCAAGTCGAGGAGATAGTTAGAGTGGCCAAAGTCTCTCCAAGGATCACAGATGGTAAACTTCAGAAAATAGTTGATCCTCGGTGTCAGAAAGCCTAAAAATGATCAAACAGCACCTACATCACTAGATGTTGTTTGAGCAACACATTCTCACTCCCAACTTGTCACATATTGATGCTTGGTCAGGACCCCATGGCGTCACTTTTTGACGCACAGGGTACCCCTTTAGCGTAATTTTTCGACGTGCAGGGCCCTCCATTGCTTTAAATAAGAAACCCTTGGCGTCAATATGCCAACGTGAAACGTACTGGTAATTTTATCGTCATGATTAAATTATATATTGGGTAATAATATTGCCATTATTGCATATAAGTTGGGGTGTGATGTTTCAATGTAAACAGTTACAAATGTTTCATTTGTATTACACTATTTAAACAACCCCTGCCCCTAAACATTTACATTTACATTTAGTCATTTAGCAGATGGTTTTATCCAAAGCGACTTACAAATGAGGATAATGGAAGCGATCAAAATCAACAAAAGGGCAATGATATAGAAGTGCTATAACAAGTATCAGTTAGCTTAATGCAGTATACATAGCAAGGGTTTTTTAAAATATAATAAATAAAAAGAAAACAGATAGAATAGAAAAAGAATAGAGCAAGCTAGTGTTAGAGGTCTTTTTTGCTTTTGTTAATTGTGTAATAAATGTAAAGAAAACAGATAGAATACAAAAAAGATTAGAAAGCAAGTGTTAGTTAGTTTTTTTTATTTAAAGAAAACAAGCAGCAAATGAATAGAGTGCAAATCTAAAAGGGGCAAGTTTTTTTTTTTAAGAATATAATTAGAATAGAGAGTGCTAGAGTTAGAGGTTTAAATAGAGATGGAAGAGATGTGTTTTAGCCGATTCTTGAAGATGGCTAAGGACGCTTATTTTTCAATTTTCCTATTTAGCGCCCAAACTCTGTAATAACCTACCTAACATTGTTCGGGAGACGGACACACTCTGTCAGTTTAAATCTAGATTAAAGACCCTTCTCTTTAACCTGGTTTACACATAACAAACACACTAAGACATTTTTAATATTCAAATCCGTTAAATGATTTTTAGGCTGCATTAATTAGGTCAACCGGAACGGGAAACACTTCCCAAAACACCCGATTTACTTGTTGCATCGTAAGAAGAATGGCATCTACGCAAATATTACTCTGTTTTATTCTTATTCCGAGGTCAACATAGCCATACGGATCCAGTCTGTATCCAGACCAGATGATCACTGCAGTCACCCGGATCCAGTACGGATCCAGCCCAGATGGTGGATCAGAACCTAGAAAGGACCTCCACAGCCCTGAAAGACAGCAGAGACCAGGACAACTAGATGAGCCAAAGATACAGATACCAGTAAAGACCTGGTATCAGACGGCCACAGGCCAAGTCAAAGGAGCAGTGGAGTCCTTGCACAATGTGACTTTGCTGCAGCCTGGAATTTAACTGTTGGTTTCGCCTGGCCAGAGGAGAACTGGCCCCCCGAATTAGCCTGGTTTCTCCCAAGGTTTTTTCACAATTTCTGTCACCGATGGAGTTTTGGTTACTTGCCGCTGTCGCCTCTGGTTGCTTAGTTGGGGCCGCTTAATTTCTGTCAATATTGTCGGCTTGATTGCACAGATACTATTTGAAGAGAACTGAACTGAGTTGGATGATGACATCACTGAGTTCAATGATGAATTGCCTTTAACTGAAAAATTTGTGTTTACTATGGTCATTTTGCATTATTGACACACTATTTCCTAATAATGCTGTACAGTTGTTTTGACACAATCTGTATTGTTAAAAGTGATATATAAATAAAGGTGACTTGACTTGCTGACTCAGCTGCATAGCGGAGGTTATGAAACCGACCAACTCCAGGGTAAGGCTAAAAGCAGCCAAATCTATCAAACATCATAAACCGTCTTTTTAGGCAAGAACCAGACATGGGTGTCATGTAGGCTAAAAAAATGTTTAATGGGACATATTGCATTATTACCACTACCTAAGAATTATACACTTTCTAAAAACCTTAGAAATGATAATTAGATACGTTTCCTGTCCACAGTTATTCAAAAACAGGGAAATAAATTTAGATAGAAAGTACATTATCTAACATTGATCTATCGCGCGTAAGCACTCTCAAAAAAAAAAAAAACACGTTATAAGCACTGAGCTGTTACACTTGAAATAATCTCTTACTTACATTCGGATTGGCCATTGCATTACTAAGCTCAACAGAATCGTGTGTGATTGGCTATAATCCGCAACACTGTAAAAACGCCTAAAATTAAACAAGGCGCAACGTGAGCAGATCTTAATTTAATGCCGCAATCGACACTATCTATTCATATTCACTTTGTTAGCAACAGACGTAATAGATTTAATTTGTTAGTGCAAGGGCATTTTTGTCATTTAGTGGCATTTTTGCCCCAAGTCCCCCTAAGCCTTGCCCAGCCTTACACATGCTCCGCCTATGCTCAGCTGCTAAACCTACCATTTGTCAATAAAACACAAGATATAACAGGCAGATACAACTACCGTCATAATTTATTCAAAAAGTATTAATATTACAAGTCTTCCGAGGCAAAACGATTGATTTGTGAGAGGAATAGACACGATCGCCGTCTCCGTCCGCCGTAAAGCTCATCCTGTGTGCTGCAGTGTCTGTGCACATCTCTGCGCAAATTAAAAAAATGCCGCCAGAAGAAGCCTAAAGTCTTACGTCAGCCTTGGTTGTGAAATGCTATTGGCTCTTGTGTGTCTCGTGACCGATTGCGTCATACTAAGGGGAAGTCGTGGCCTAATGGTTTAAGCGTCGGACTCATAACACAAAAGTTGCGGGTTCGAGTCTTGTACCGGCAGGGATTGTAGGTGGGGGGGGGGTGAATGTACAGTGCTTTCTCCCACCTTCAATAACACGACTGAGGTGCCCTTGAGAAAGGCACCGAACCAACTGATCCCGGGATCGCCAGCATAATGGCTGACCACTGCTTGGGTGTGGGTTTAAACGGTTTGTGTGTGTTCACTGCTGGTGGTGACACTTTGGATGGGATAAATGCAGTAGCACTACTTCGAGTAGGGTCACACATTACTTGGCCCATGTCACGTCCTTTCACTTAATATGGTCGGGAGTATCTTTTTGAACAAAATGGGAGCCAGTGTTGCCAATTTAGCCATTTTGTTGCTAGATTTAGCAACTTTTCAAACTACCCAAGCAACTTTTTTTTCAAAAAGCACCTAGCAACAAATTAAGCTATTTTAAAAGTTATTTGGTAACATTTAGCAACTTTTGATAAGTGACTTAAACGATAAAAGGGACACATTTTTCATCTAAATTACACAAAAAAGAGGAAACCAAAGATGCCTAGAAGTACACACATCACATGAATTAAGTTAGCTGCTATTTGCAATTGTTCAATTTAATAATAATTGAATAATTTGATAATTGTTCATTTATGATACACTTTGTTTGTAGCTTGTACTTGAGTTTGTTGATCAGTTAGTACACGGCAAGAAAAATATCTAGAAAAATGAAAAAAAGGTAGTCATTTTCCAGGACATTATCCATTATCCATTGTAACCTGTAAACTGAAAAAACACAAAATACAATGCGTAATTTAAAATGCAGGTAAAAAACCCTTGAAAAATCAATATGGAAAATTCCTTCATAATAACATCGTAGATTGTGCCCTATTTTACAGACTTTTCTTAGAGTGTAGCACACTAACTAACTACACTGCTTAAAAGTATAATTGTTCACAGTGTGTAGTCTTACAAGTTTACTAGCTAATAAAAAAAAAACTTAAATTGTAATCGTTCAAAAATGTGAAAGTGTTAAATAATTCAATGTTGTATTTAAAATTAGTTACTTATATTTTAATATTATATTATGCATTTATAATATTTTATAAACACATCTAAATTAAAAAAAATATTTTTTTTTGATGATTTGATGCAGTGACACAATTTTGCATCGTGATTACGCAATGACGTCACCGCGCAATGACATCGCGCCATTTAGCAACTTTTAGCAACAAATCAAACTTCCTTTAGCAACTTCCCCTGAAAAATTTTGGCAAAACCTGGATGTGAGCACGTTACGGAGCGGGTCATTTCAGAGAAATAAAACCTTATGTTTTACTCTCTTTCACCATAAAGACGTATAGCTTCAGAAGACGGGGAAGTCAACAGGAATTGTTTGAATGATTGTATATGATTGTTTATGGTCAGTTTTTGCAAATCATACCTGTGACGCCTTATGTTTGCCTGTTACATTTTTATATGGTTCAGAAGTGGTAGGTTTAGGGTAAGCACCAACATGATACACTTAGAATGGTTGTCTTTGATATTTGTCTGTGTTCTCAAAAACTATTTCAGGCAAGCATAAGAGAAGGACTCAGAGATGCTATCCAAAGGAATGTCAAAGTATAAATACAAAGCATTAGTAATTATGGCAAAATATATTGGAGAATCTCATGTTACAATTGATTTGATAAGGTTGATTACGGTTTGTGAAGCTTTTAAATAAATGATCAAATGGATTAAACAAGCAGAGATTACAGTATTTTCACAGCATTCTTTGACTATTTGTCAGGGAGAGTCCAGCCTCGTCAGGTCCAATCATCTCACACACCCGTTCACAACTAATCAGGAGTACTAATCAGCCGCATCTGTCACCACCTCATCAGCACTAGTTTAAATGCACAGCCACTACAGTCACACTTCGTCTGGTCTTGAGTCCACTACGTTACTCCTTACCTGACTCACTGAACCAGGACTCCATCCTGATACCTTCCTGTCTCTGTGCCATCCTCTTCAGCCCGATCCACCAAGGAACCCTTCATCACGTGAGCCCGATCCCTTCCATTCCATAGACTGTTGCTCTAACCCGTTTGCTCTCCATCTCTCTCTCTCTCTCCCTCCCACACAATGTTCAAAAGCTATGTAATACCTCTCGTGCCTGGAGACCTCTGTACTGTGACAGAAGACCAGACCACAACTTACCCACCTCATGGAGCCACAACCACCGAACCCCCATCACTGGAGGATTTAATCCAAGCCTTCCATACACCTGTTGTGTCTGCCTCCCACAGTCCCATGGCACGGCCCGCTAACTTTTCCGGTGAGACGGCGGATTGTGGTGGCTTCTTATTACAATGTTCCCTATACTTCGAGATGCAGTCACAAGCCTTTCCCAATGACCGCGCCAAAGTGGCCTTCATGATCTCTCATCTCGCCGGCCGCGCTCTTCACTGGGCCCAGTCCATGTGGGACAGTAACAGTCAGGACCTTCGCACTCTATTTGCATTCACCGCCCACTTCAAGGAGGTGTTTAGTCACACTGAGATATCTGTGCATGACCAGCTCTTCCGTATCCGGCAAGGCCTCCGTGAGCGAGTATGCCATTAAATTCCGCACCCTGGCGGTGGCGAGTGGATGGAACGAAGTGGCCTTACTGACTGCGTTCCGGCAAGGGCTGAACGCCGACATTCGCCTCCAAATGGTGATATTTGACGACACCGTGGGATTAGAGAATTTCATCCAAAAGGCTATCAAGATCTCCCAACATCTCCTGGCCTGTACCCCGATCCAGCCACCCGCCTCACCGAGCACATCCGCCTCACCGGCTCCAGCACCAGAACCCATGCAAGTGGATTCGTATCATCTCACCCATGCGGAGGATAACCACCGGACTGTGTCTGTATTGTGGGGAGCAGGGACACGTGATTCGCTCGTGTCCTATCCGTCCCTCACGACCCTTGGTGAGTACTATCCAGCTCAGCCCTCAAATTGCTACCCTGACTAGAGTGACTGTATCATTAATTGCATCTCACCAATCCCTTTAAGTGCAAGCCCTTGTAGACTCTGGTTCTTCGGTGAACTTCATATCCCGTAACACACTCCACTGCCTTCAACTAAGACCACTGAAACATGCCCATATCCTCCCCATTCAGGGAAAGCCGTTGGGTCGTGGGAAGATCCAACTATGCTCCCCCACCATCACGCTCCACATAGGGTGCCTTCATGAGGCGACCATCTCGTTTCTGGTGCTGGAAAATTCCACAGCGGAAATCATCCTGGGGCGCCCCTGGTTAACCCAACCCGCACCCATCATTAACTGGAGCACCAACGAAGTTATTCGCTGGAGTGAGTACTGTCAGCAGCACTGTATGTCCCAAGTTCGTCCCGTGTCACCTGGTTTCCTCCCTGTCTGTGCTACCTCCATAGAGAGCGCCGAACCCACCGAACATCACAGCATTCCCTGTGAATACCGGGTGTTTCAGGATGTGTTCAGCAAGCGGGCCGCAATGAAACTACCACCTCATCGGTCGTGGGACTGTGCCATAGATTTGCTGCCTGGAGCTCAACTACCTAAGGGTAGGGTGTACCCGTTGTCCATCCTGGAGCAATGGAGGAGTATATTAAGGAGGCTCTCCAGCAAGGCTTCATCCGGCCCTCCACCTCACCGGCCGCTTCAAGTTTCTTCTTTGTGGGCAAGAAGGATGGAGGCTAGCGGCCTTGTATTGATTACCGAACTCTCAACTAACAAACAGTGAAATATCTGTATCCCCTTCCACTGGTGTCGGCCGCCCTAGAGGAACTTCGTGGAGCTCGTATCTTCTCCAAGCTAGACCTGCGAAGCGCCTATAACCTCGTTCGTATCCGCCAAGGTGACGAGTGGAAGACTGCCTTCATCACGCCCACCGGACACTATGAATACTGCGTTATGCCGTATGGCCTATCCAACTCACCTTCCGTATTCCAGGGCTTCATGAACGAGGTGTTCCGGGAGTTCCTCCATCATTCTGTGATCGTTTATATCAAAAGACATCCGATTTTCCGGAACGGGCCACAGATAGACACCACGTGGAGCAGGTCCTTCAACAGCTGAGAAACTTCCACCTATATCTCAAGCTGGAGAAGTGCGAGTTCCACCTTTCCACCACCAAGTTCCTCGGATATGTGATCAGCCTCCAGGTTATCCAGATGGATGACAAGAAGGTCCAAGCCATTCACAACTGGCAACAACCCAAGACCGTTAAGGATCTCCAATGCTTTCTAGGATTCTCAAATTTCTACTGTCGTTTCATCCACCATTTCAGTCAGCACGCAGCCGCCCTCACGCCTATGCTCCGTAATAAGCCCAAGTCTCTGTCCTGGACATCCACAGCCCTCCAAAGTTGAGGAATTGAAGGAGGTCTTCTGCACCACTCCTACCCTCGCACTGCCCGATCCTGCAAAACCATTTGTCGTGGAAGTAGACGCTTCCACCATAGGAGTCGGAGCGGTGCTCTCCCAGCAGTCTGGAGAGCCTCCATCACTGTGCATACTTCTCCTGCAAGCTTTCCCCGGCGGAGCAAAACTATAATATCGGGAACCGCGAGCTACTCGCCATCAAACTTGCTCTGGAAGAGTGGAGACATTGGCTGGAGGGAGCTCTTCATCCCTTCCAGGTTATCACTGACCACCGGAACCTGGAATGTCTTCGGGAGGCCAAACGCCTCAACCCCCGTCAGGCACGATGGGCGCTGTTCTTCACCCGTTTCCAGTTCGTTTCCCGAAGAGAGATCATGGGTTCGTAGAGATGATGTGCTAGATCCCTTACTCCTCAGTGACTTCCATGATCGTCACCCAGATCGTCCCGCTCTCCGGAGCCATGGCAGCGGGCGTCGGGAGCCGCCCGTGGGGGTACTGTCAGGGAGGCCTCGTCAGGCCCAATCATCTCACACACCCGTTCACAACTAATCAGGAGTACTAATCAGCCGGAATCGGTCACACCTCATCAGCATAGTTTAAATGAACAGCCCACTGCAGTCAAACTTGGCTGCTGAGTTCACTTACGTACTCCTACTGATCATGATGAACCCGGATCATCCTGTTACCTGCCTGTCTCTGTACCATCCTCTTCAGCCCGATACTAGAAGGAACCCGTCATCACGTGAGCCCGATCCCTTCCATTCCATAGACTGTTGCTCTAACCCGTTTGCTCTCCATCTCTCTCCCAGCACCTGTTCAATAAAGCTGTTTACTTTACCTCTCCGTCCCTGGTCTCCTTCTGTACTGTGACACATATTTATCAAGGGTACCAATAATCCAGACCACGACTGTATGCTGATTTATTTTGTTTCATGCTGTAACACTTTTTTTGTTATAGTTTTTGTGATCGCACTCAAATTTGATACAAACAAAACACTGCGGCAATTAATTTGAAAATGTTCAAAGTGAATATTTTCTGAATTTTATTTATCAAATATATAGTTTTAATTGTCAGTTTGGGAATAAACAAACAGAACATTGGGGATTGCCATTCCAAAGCACTATTTTTCACCCACAAATTAACACTAGTTTATTCTAACAATTTTTTGGTTGAATGACTTAAAGTTGAGGTAGAGAAATCTCTCAGGTTTTATTATAAATATCTTAATTTTTGTTTTTAAGGTGAACAGAAGTCTTAAGCCTTCTACACACTACACGATTTTAGCAATCCCATAAGATTATTACAAATCACACATGTGCAACATAGATCTAATAAACTTGGGTACGACATGTAGCCTATGCAGACTGTACGACGATGATGCCTATAGTGACTCGTAGGCTACAATGCAAGTTACAATTGTAGAATAAAACATTATTAGCATGCACTAGTGGTAAACAAAAAGAGCCTGCCACAGCCAGTGTGGCCGGTGTCGTTTTTTTTTGTTTGCTGCAAAAAAAAGAGGACAAGCTGTAAAAGTGGACGTTAAAGTGCTTCTATTATGGGTAATAAAATGTTCATATTTTGATTTTGGAAGTCCCCAACAACCGGTTGACATGCAGGCAAGGTCAAAAGCACTTTCATTGTCATATATGCATTTATTATTACCTTATTTGCTCAACGACTCCCAAACGATTTGTTTAACGATTCATTTTTTCCAAAACCTCTTTGCATGACGATGCCTCTACGTCTCCTACCAGAGTGCTTCCGTGCAAAACAGTGAGAGCAAGTACATTACAGTTGATTACCGTTTTAAAACTATGGTTATTTGTCGTACAAAAACGCATTCCATTGATTCGCTACAGGAGGCTTTTGTTCACCACCCGGAGCCGTGTGAGACACATTTTATGGATGGTTGCTTTTTATTTCACTTCTTTTGGACGAAGCACTGCAACACCCGCTGACTGCAAAGATAGAGCTTGAAAGATCAAAGACAATTTTTAATATAACTCCGACTGGATTCGTCTGAAAGAAAAAAATCATATACAACTAGGATGCCTTGAGGGTGAGTAAATAACAGGCTAACTTTCATTTTTGGGAACTAATTTTAATTTCATCTTGCCTGTAATGCCTGATAAAGCAGCTTTTGTGAGCGCAGTGCTGCTTTGTTTACAGCTTTTACCGGGGGAAACAGCTATTTTACCGCTCCAAAACCTAGTGGCAAATAATGAATTTGCACTTTCATTCAAACCAACACGAAAAGACCAACAAGTGGGCGGGCAATATGCTAATGATTTATGTTGACATCAACATGAAACGGCTGGGATTCGTTAAAACGATCCTTTATGATTCCGAGTCGGAATCTTTTTTTGAGAGGACAATAACTTTCATGGTGCACGTTCCAGATTTACAACTTGAAGGAGTTCATAATTAGCGTTGTGTACACACTGCATGAACGAGTAATCCATCTAGGGCACTTTAAATATTAGGTTTTGAGTAAGGCAGTTTGAGTTTTAACACCATGCTGCATTGATCAACATGCCATTTCATGTTGCATTTTATTGATGGTCGTAACCGGGGTCGTGCACGCCAAACACACGTGCCATGAATTTCTCCCCTGTCCGAAAGATCGCAGGATATCTGGTTGCAAGACCTTGACAATGGCCGACTTTGAACCTGTCTCACTGTAAAACGTTGGACCCATGACCAGGAAATTATTAAGGAGCCACGATCACAGAACTCTCCATGATTGTTTTCCACAATGCCAATCTTCTTCTGGAAGACAAATGTGCCGTGTGTCGAAGGTTCCGGGTTGGAATACTGTTACAGGAGGGGTGAGTAAACGATGACAGGATTTGACATTTTTGGACGAACTATCACTTTAATAATTAAAGGGATCATGTGATGAGGAAGCAATTTCGCCTTAAAAAAATAATACACTATGAAAAGCTTTCAGAACTCATAAAGAGCAAAGGACAGTTTTAAAAGAAAATATATTGAAATGTAGCAGGGTCAGACTAACTATATGTGCATTTGGGCACATATGCTCCACTTTTAGGGTGGGCCATATAAATCCAGTCACCATGAAGTAATATAAAAGGAGCATTAGAGATTCATTATTCTTCCTAAACACCAGAATAACTAACTTTAAGAGTAATATGCAGTGAAGGGGTCATATCACATGCTGACTAATTATTATTATTATTTTTTTTTACAAACTGTAAAGTGCCCTCACCTGCTTTAGGGTAAGTGGCGATTAGAATGTCATCAGGTCTTGCCTGAAAGTTTTTCACCTTTTCCCAGTTGTCGGTGAAGTAGTGGGTCATAGAAATTCCCTCAAAATCAAACAGCTCTGGTCGATTAGTTAGATTTATCTGTAATATTGAAAGGTGTCAGTTTAATGTTAAAGCTACACAGCAGTGAATGGTCATTAGAAAGTCAGCATTGGTTTATAACAGTCAATGTGAAAAGATTTCAGAACTCATAAAGATTTCAGATTATCAATTAATATGTAATACGTTTTGAAATAAATCATGTATTTCACTGTCATCACTTTCATGAATAGAATTATATTTTATGAACAGAAGTACATATGTTGAATAATGACAGGGATATTCTTATGATGTGAAGCATTAAAACTTCTATTGTGTATTTACATTGTATGTGTTTCAAAGTCATGTTGATAGCTAAATGATTTATTGTTTATATCTTGCTAGTTCTTACTTCCAAATATTCACACCCAAAGGTGAATGAAACAGCTGTTAATACAGGGGTCTCCAACTGTCTAACCCTTCTCAAACAACTGAACCAGATAATTAAGGTTTTCAGGATTAGTTGATGATACAGATGTGTTGGAGGACAGTTGCAACTGAAGTTTGCAGGACTGTAGCCCTCCAGGAGCAGGATTGGAGATCCCTGTGCTAATCTATTAATGTAGGTCAAGTATTTCCTCAACTATCCTAAAATACTTCAAAGAAATATATTTACTTACTGATGATATGTCAGGGATTTCCATTATGATGAAAAGGTGTTGTTCCTTTAAGTCGGTTTTCTTAATCCTGCTTTTTTTCTTTGCTCCTGCTTCTGCTTTCCTCAAATGTTATCTTGCAGCTCTTCCGTGTTAAACTACATTTTGCGCTGTCATGCAATGCTGATGTCTACAAATCACAGCTTATCTTATCTTCAGAGTGCTAATTAAGAACAACTTACATTGCCCCAACAAATGAAAAAAAAAACGAAAAAAAAAAACCCACCAACATTTTTAAAAGCTGGCAGTTAATTGCAGTTAGATTTAGAATCTTAGGAAACCTAAAAAACATTTAGTGATCGTGTGCGATATGAAATCCTATACCTGAGTAATTCCTGAGCAATTTTCTTTCACAGTAATGATACAGTAAGGATCACAGTATAGAACTTTTTTCGAAATTATGTCTCTAGATTACTACTTGAATTTAAAGCCTTATTCTATATTACTTATAGGATGCTACATGCACTTTTACAAGTTGTTTGAACTGAAACGTGTGTTGGCAGTGTGTGCACACAACCACCCTATAATGATTAAAATCCACCCCGTGTTTTTAAAAAATCTGGTTAAATATTTACCTCTTTCTCAAATCGATCCGATCTCAGATGCCTGTCTGTGTGACGTCACAGAGACAGGCCCCTCCCACGATAGTTTGATTGACAGTAGCGTTTCAGCAC
Source organism: Sinocyclocheilus anophthalmus (assembly GCA_018155175.1). Lineage (NCBI taxonomy): Eukaryota > Metazoa > Chordata > Actinopteri > Cypriniformes > Cyprinidae > Sinocyclocheilus > Sinocyclocheilus anophthalmus. The sequence continues at coordinate 72,675 of JADLZN010008736.1, forward strand.
AGACTGGACTGGTGTCTTACCTCAGACCCGACCTGAGTGAGCTGTCATCAGTCCGCCATTGTTTCACCGCCGGAGCAGATGTAGACAAGAATGACTCTTATCCTGAGTTCCCTGCACATTTCAAAGGAAAAATGGCGTTCGGGGGGTAAAATAAATTTTTTTTTGGCGGTGTTCTCCTGGTACAATTCACATTCCAAGGCTTAAATATCATGTTATTGGGGTCGCTTCAACCTGCTGACATAAAAATCAACCGGCGGCAATCGCAACATTTCGGATTTGGCAGCACTGGTCCGCAAACTACGTTTCATATAACTCCTCCCCGAACTTCCCGCTGCCCTGTATCGTGCTCTCTCATTGGCTGTAGGTCATCGCCGATGTAGTTTTTTCAGTCAGAACTCATTGTCAAAACGCGGGATTGTGCATCGCCAAAGATTTCCACGTGTCGCGACACGTCTGCGATTCCTCAGATCGCCGTCTTTGATAATTCACACTGCATGTATTTGTCACTCGTGAACTAGGCACCGCTTTTCCTCCGTTTCGGCCTTTGCTGCGATAGTCGCACAACCTTTCGGTGAGTGAAAAAGGCGGCTAAATTGTGCCGTGTGAACTCGCATAAGCGTTGAGTGTTCTGTTGTTGGATGTAATACGACACATAGCAGTCGTCCTTTACTTCCGACACTTAGCCTGAACTCGCCGTGAGTATTGTTTCTGAAAAGATCGCCCCGATCTACAATTCTCGGATGTTCTCGCGATCTTCGGGAGTCCAGCCTCATCCCCCAATACGTGAGTATACGTATGGTATGATCTTTGCAAATCGGCCTGTTCCTAATATGTGGCTAATTAGCAAGTTCTCACGATGAATGCACTAAATAAAGTCTCTCTGAGAGCAGCTTGAAGAGAGTGGCGGGGTCAGCAGAGCTCATTAACACTTAAAGGAAACTGCTACAAAACGGCTTGCTCTGAAAAAACAGTTTTTGACAGGGTAAAAACTGTGTTATTTTACACTACCATTGAGAAATTTTAAAAAACAAAGTATGTTATAGGCTTTTCATTAAGACCATAAAGAATCATATAAACTTGTGGAAAATAGGCATCCTATGACCCCTTTAAATGTTTTGGAAAATGCTACATTTAACACTTCATCAGACTTTTCACAACCGTTAACCAGTCACTCCCATAAGATACTCTTCACCGTTAGATAAACATTGGTTTGCACTTATTTGACGTACGTGTACTGACATGTCCTTACAGTGTACTTACAGGTACCTACCCAGCAGTTAATGGGATATAAGGTACACCTGGGGTAGGTTTGTTTAGGTGTAGGCTCAGAATGTATCCAGCCCAGATGGAGGATCACCTAGAGATGACCTCTACAGCCCTGGATGTCAGCGGAGACAATGCCAGCTAGATGAGCCCCAGAGACAGATCCCAGTGAAGACCTTGTCTCCTAGACAGTCACCGGGACAAGACCACAGGAACCAGAAGCCAACCTGCTGGTTTCGTCTGGTCAGAGGAGAACTGGCCTCCTGACTGAGCCTGGTTTCTCCCAAGGTTCCTTTCTCCATTCTGTCAAAAATGGAGATTGTGGTTCCTATGCACGCGGCGCCTCTGTTCCTTTGCTTAGTTTGGGGAGCACTTATTTTACCAGCAAATGCGTTGCCTTGACTTGCCCGAACTATTTAGCTGAACGGAGCTGATGCTAGCACATCACTGAATTCCTTCCCTTTAACTGAAAATTGAGTGTTTACTGTTATCCTTTTGCATTATTGACACACTGTTTTCATAATTAATGCTGTACAGTTGCTTTCACACAATCTGTATTGTTAAAAGCGCTATATAATAAAGGTGACTTGACTTGACATCGGAACAGCCTGTAAAATATACTGACATGTTCTATAGAAACGGTCAGGCTTGTTTCTGCCGGCCATAACTGGTCGAATCTTCGCTCTTCCGTGTGCTCTCTCTGAAGTCTCATTCATGTATTCGTATTCATAAAAGTGGCACTGATTTATTTGCGAGCAAAATAAACACAATATACTAAAATTTAAACAGTGTTAATTTTGACAGCAAATTTTGAGTTAGTTTTAGTCATAGTCTTTTGACTAAAATGTAATTTATTTTTAGTCATATTTTAGTCATCTGAAATGTTTTTAGTTTTAGTCCGGGAATACCCGCACGATTTGAGTCACCTACTTACCAAAGACGCAAACTGCCCTATAATTTACCCAAACAATTATAATCGCATGTTTAACCACGATGAGACATCATAGCCATCGGCAAAGTCAGACGATCTGCCCGAGGTGAGACTGCCTCTCCGTGTTCATGAGCGCGACGTCGCTGACGCCGGTCCAACTCTCCCAAAACATCCAAATTTTCACATAACGTTATCTTATTAACAACGATATTTGAAGTCTAAACACGTACAGTTCTCAACCTAAAAACTCGTAAAACTACATTACTGACCAACACAGTAATATTTTAAATTTAGGGGATTGGGGATGTCCCCTGATAAATACCCTCGAGGTGAGAAATACTGGAAGCTGATACGCACTACAATATCTCACGTTCTCAACCATCAGTTTGAGACCAAACGAACTGTTTGTTATAATATATATATATACGATATATAATAATTCTTAATATATATAGATTTTCAATCTCTTCTAGACCGGCGACCTTTTATGCATTTATGCAACCAGCCCCTGAAATAAACAATTGAGACATGCTAAATGTGCAGTGCTGGGTGCTCCAGGAATGTGGTTGGAAACCATACCATTACTTCATTATCATTAGCAGTTAATGTATTACCATTAGTGTATCATAGTTAGTTCTTGATGTTACAACACATTTTTTTTTATATTTAAAAATGAATTAGTGTCGGCGCCTCGTGGTTACATACGGCGCAACTGTGCTCACGGCGACCCGAGTTCGATTCCCGTCTCGAGGTCCTTTGCCGCTCCCTCTCTCCTCCTAATGCTTTCCAGTTGTCTCTCTCTATTGTCCTATCTATAAAAGATGCATAAACCCCATAAAATCATCTTTAAAAAAAAATTATTAGTGCATGCCAAATTTACAGAAGTCACAATTTAAATAGCTTTAAGGGTAATGTTTGTGTCATTAACTAATGTATACACAACCTTACTGTAGTGTTATATACTGGTCAAACAGCAATCATACAGTGTTTCCATACATAGACTATACCTACACAGGGGCGGTAGTGCCCCCTGTCAACAAGCTTGGCCCCCCAAATTTGGAATCATATTACACCAAAGGATTTTGGGTGAAATGCAGTTTATGTAAACTATATAAAAAAAGAAGAAAAAAAACATCCACAGCTGTTAAATTTTAATCTGCATTCTCTGGCTGGCACAGAGCCAGAGACATCCCTTTTACAGCCCTGTCCCATATAACTATCACACACTATTCTTTGAGCTTGGATGCACTAACCTCAGAGGCGTCAGATGAGTCAGTCACTAGAAACCGCTGTTTTGGTTCCTGTCGTGCAGGTTTACTCGCTGGCTGACTGAATTCTCTGACTAATTCTCTCATCAGAAACAACAAAGTGAAGATTTACGAATGTAAGATATTAATTTCACACGGTAAACAGCTTTAGAGATTATTATGGAAGTTTTTGAGAGTGCTTAAACTTGCTAGACTGAAGTGAAAAGTTCTTTGATAATGTAGACATTCTTTGCTCTCTTTCTGTACTATGGAATGTATGCTAATGAGTAACTTGCCAGTTTTATTAAATTCACATTAATACTAAGTTGTATTAAAAAATATTTTATGCTATGACACCTATATCTGGTACTTAAATAAAAAGATGGATTTGTATGCCGTTAATGATTACATATGCCTAGCGTTTTTGCCCATTGCCACTAACATAATTATAAAGTGCAAAAATGCATATTACTTACCCATATATTGATCATCTTATATATTGTTCTGATTCTATTTTGGGATTTTAAATTTACAACACCTCTATCATTATAAGTGTATCGTTTCAGTTTGTTTGGTCCACTGAACACTTGAGCGCCAGCGGTGTGAATTACACCATGCCAACCCACCCCAATGCCTAAAATCAGTTGTGGCGGGTAACGCTGTACCCCTAACTAGCCAATTTGGCGGGTTACTTTTCGTAAGTTATGTTCACTCATTAATTTCTTGGGGAAGTTCATGCAAGCCAAATCTGCGCAGGTTTAGCGCAAATACTGAACTCGTGAGACATCGTGACATTATCGAGTATATTGCAAAAGTTAAACAAAACACACCTACAGAGGCACACATACGTGACGTGATGAAGTCTGGTTAGACCAACACACACAGGCTTTAGTGCGCGTGCGCATTTAGAGAGGTTATTTCACTGCATGATTCAGTCTATTAATATGCATTAAGAATTATCACATAATTCAAGATAAGGGGGCAGGAAATGTATATATTTATACCACTTCATATAGTTAATAAATTTCACACGAAGAGTGCAGTTTTTTTCTTAAAAAATCAGCATGGTTACAAATGTGATATTGATTTTATACAACAGTTCAATAAACAATAAGTTAAAGGGGTCATATGATGCTGCTAAAAAGAACATTATTTTGTGTATTTGGTGTAATGAAATGTGCGGTTATGCGGTTTAAAGGTAAAAAAACACATTATTTCAACTATACATTATTGTTTCTCCTCTATACCCCCCCTTTTTGGCAAACGTCTCGATTTTTACAAAGCTCATCGGTCTGCAAAAGCGAGGTGTGCTGTGATTGGCCACCTATCCAGTGCTTCTTTTTTTTGTGAATGGCCAAATACCTCAAGCGTGAAACGGAAATGTTACGCCCCTCACATACTGTTGATGCCGTGTCCGGCCTGAGCGATGATTCAAAAACATTAAAACGCATTATAAACGAGGCATTTTGTTGCATCCAGTGGGTACATAATTATTGATTATAATGACTTATACTTGTCTTTTTACGCGTTGCGTTGCACTGCATCATGCCGCGTAAACATAAAACACTGTCTGCATTTGTGATCAGAGAAATAACATGCGTGGCGGTGTCCGCTAGAGTGAGCTGAGCGTCAGGTTGAAGAGAACGGCGCGGCCGCGCGCATTTCGACAAGGAGGCGTGCGGAGACAGTGTACGCTCCGGGCTGACTCCGCTTCGTCCACTGTGAAAGACAATCCGGCGATCCACAGCACAAAGTTGATGTATTTTCTTTTCTCGTATTTACTCAGCGACCAGCAGGATCAGCTCCAGGCATGACGAAGCTATCGTCCTCTTTTGTAAGGCCAAACAAAGTATTTTCACTTTTTGTACAACGAGCACCAGCGTCTTTACGACATTGCGGTGTGAAACAAAAATACTACAGCAGAATACAAACGTCTCCCTTTCTTGCGTGAATTTGGGCGGCGTTATGCAAATTTTCCCACATAGTGACGTAGGTATGTGGTGGCGTGTTAGAATGAGCCGTTTTAGGATGGCGTGGTTGAATCTGAACTTTTATAAAGAATATCTCTTTTGTTTTGAGATTTTAGTGTTTGCAACTTTACAGATCTTTCTTTATGCACCAAGAGCTTGTCACTCCAAAGAGAAAGGAAAAATTGAAAAACGCATCATATGACCCCTTTAATAGCAAGAGACTTAGGGCTAACGTTTTAGACATCATATTGGCTGTTTTTGCGCTATTTCGCCAACAAATATCATTCCAAACAGCCACAGCACTGTTTTGCGTCTCTGACGCAAAACAGTTTGTTTCGTTCCTGAATGAATCAACCATTTAAATGATTCGGTTCAATCACAATGACTTATTAACAGTGACTTGCTGCCACTTACTGGTGGTTTAAATTTCACATTTATATTTTTTTTAATAATTTCAAATGTCAGTATTCAACATTTCATGTTTAAATATCAAAACATTATTTATGCACTTGTAACTGCAGGTTAAATGCATTCATGTCCATCTGAGCTGCATTAAACAGTGTGTAAACACATCTAAATGCCACTTCATATGCAACTTCTGCAAAGATAAATTTTATTGATACTGATTTCATTTGTTTAGTAACAGCCTAAATGTATTATTATTATAATTGACTGATTAAATGTAAGCATTTGACTAAAAAGATGATGTACACTTTTAGAAAAAAATCGCTTTATAAAGTTAAAAATGCCCTTAAAAGGTAAAAATCTATTTAAACTTATTGGAAAAGATTAATTTCTATCACTGATGTGAACTGACCACACAGAATATGCGAATATCAAACTTTAGAGTCAGCTTTCCACGTAGTCTTATAGCACACAAGAACACCTCCAAAATAGGCGTCGAATTATCTTGTATCGTAAAACTCGAAAATATTAGATATTAATGTTTTGTCAATATCGCCACCCCTCTTCTTACACAAAATCATTTGCAACGGTTGCTTTGTCACGCCCCTTTGTTGATTTTCTTTTCGTTGGCGATAGAAGTGTATTCATCCCGGTAACGGAAATTAGTAGCCAAAGGGCGGTGATGTGAAAAGTTAATTTCAATCCCTGATGAGAGCCCCCCTTCCCTCGTAGCGCTATGAGCATGATGTCCCTGACACTACAATACAAAATTATTTGTCAAATAAATGAAACATGATGAAACATTCATTTTAGATGAAATGCTTATAGATTATAGAAAAATTCTATGGATCCAGAGTAATTGAACATGGTGAAAAATGTCTGAATGAATAATACTGAAAGTAGGTTAAAGTTAATTTTAACATTTTGCCCCCTAAAAGCACAAGTGGCCCCTGTCTGCACCCCCCCGGTGACTGACATCTGTGTATTATTCTCAGTAAGATGTCCTATTTTCAATAGTGGATTACTGTATGTCAGATTGTTTTGAGTAGACATTTTTGTACAGTTGGTCACACATTTGATCATACAGTGACAGTAAGTCTAGGTCAATGGTTAAAATAGAGTCATTCACAATGTTAATACTTGACTAGGTGTAATAAAGCAATACTAGAGTGAACTTTGCCCAGATAAACTGTAATCCTGGTATTAACTTACAAACAAAGCCATATAATATCACCACTTTGTGCTATTTGCATCATTGTGAATATGTTAATTTCCTACCCTTCCTACATAGTGCCTTTCACTATACTATACATAAAAGGTTATATATAAAACCTAAGTATCAGTCTTTATATACTTCATGACAATTCAGCTTATAAATTCTTATTAGGTGGTGGTTGTGTATCAGCCTTCCTCACCTAGCAAATCTCTGATGACCTTACATCTTGGCTTTTACTTCTGGTGACTCCTGGCAGGTTGCAGTTCTGGAAAATAGTGGCGCTTGAGATTTTGGTGATTCACCACTGAATTCTTCACCTTAATTCTTTTGCAGCTAATATGCATCTTTTCTTCTCAGACAGTTTTTTGAGACCCTGCTGACTATTGTTAACAAAGGATTTAATTGTAAGATGGTCACCCTTTAATTCCACAATTTCTGGAGAATTGCATCCTTCTAATTTTTTTTGTAATTTTTGAGTAATTGACCAATTAAGTGAGTAATTTTGAGTAATTACTTGAGTAATGATGTTTGAATAATACTGTTTGACAAATTTTTCAGTGTGAGTTAAATCTGCATATAAATGCGGGATTCATTCTTGAAATTGCAGTGGACGGCACAAAAATATCTGTCAAACTAGGTGTGTATCACAAATTTCAGAAGCACCGTCAGGTACACTCTAAAAAAAAAAGGTGCTTCAGCGGTTCTTCAGCAGTTCTTTGGAGTGGTTAAGGTGTTATATAGCACCATTTTTTTTTTTTAGAGTGTAGGCTACTAATGCCAAATAATTCATTATACATATACCAATATAAATAACATAATGATTAAACGTTTAGTTTTAAATGAATGAATTGGTTGTAAATTAAATAATTTAATTATTAACAAAAAGAGAAGGACAACTGAGTTAGGTATAGCTTAAATTTGTTGATGTGACAACTGTCAACTTATTAATTATATGCATATATGTTGGTGCATTTGTCAGCATCTGTTGTGGTTAAGCACACAAAGACGAAGATACAGGCAAATAGTCTTTAATAAATTCAAAGATAAATCCAAGCTCAGATAACCAAACACAACTTTAACACAAACGGTAACTGACAACTGAATAGCAACACAAGAGAAACTTAAATCAGTCATAATGAACAGAATGGCCCAGATGGTGGATCAGGACCTAGAGATGACCTCGACAGCCCTGAATTTCAGTGGAGACCAAGACAACTAGATGAGCCCCACAGACACTAATCTAATTTACTGACACACATGCTGCTGTTCGCAGGCATAACCAACTGTATTTATGTGAACTTTGTGTGTTTTTGACAGTTGACGTGAAAGAGCTGGCTTTCTAGGGTAAAAAGTGTTTTGTTTGTTGTTCCATAGCTGATAACCGAGGCACCTAGCCGTAAAGCCACAGCCCTTCTCTGGAAAGGGGCGGGGAATAGCAGCAGCTTATTGCATTTAAAGACACACATGAAAGAGGTATTAACCCAAAAAGAGGTATTAACAGCATGGGATATTAGATGTTCTGTGGTGTATTTTGAGCTGAAACTTTACAAACACATTCTGGAAACAACTGAATATATACATCTTGTAAAAAGGGTAAATATAGGACCCCTTTAATTTCTGTAGTTACGTCTATTTTATAATTAAACTTGACCCTATCCCTTAAACCACTCTTACTCTAACTCTACCATAAAACGTGTCCCTATTTTTAACTGTATCACACATCTATAGCATTAAAACTGTTTTGTAATACAGGAACACAATGAGTATATTTAATAACAGTTACTTTTTAACATAAGTACATATTAGTTAAAGACACCTAATATAAAGTTTGACCTATTGTTCATAAAAAACACAATTTAGATGACTCTTCACAAAAACACAAATTATTCTTGTGTAAAAGTTTTTAAAATAGCATCAAACAATGTGCCTTTAAGCAGTTTTATTTCAAGGCACAAAGTACAAGTTAAGCACTGGGCTAGCGGCTATCCTCATGATGTAAATGTGTTTTTTTTTCTGATGGCATGAATGACGTGTTTTCTGTTTAAAGCTGTTTTGATTTTTTGTTCTATGTTGCAAAAGCTCATTAACAAACATCAGTGCATCCTTAATGATGAGGAGAGATATGACTATTTTCATACTCATAGACTTTCTAAAAAGTTAATGTTATTTGTAAGCTAACTATTTGCATTCATAGTGTCTATAGTATAAAAATGGCATTATAATACATTATAGACAATCTAGTTCCTGTGCAGAATATCCTTTCTTAGAAATCTGTGTGACACTGGTTGTGTAATGTGAGACTTGTGTGACATATCTATATTATTGACAGATATGCCAAAGCATTTAAATTGCTGCAGGAACTGGGTTAAGCAAATTGGATGCATATGTAAAATATATGCGAATAACCTTCCTGTTTTAAAGGGGTCATATGATGCGATTAAAATTTTTCCTTTCTCTTTGGAGTGTTACAAGCTCTTGGTGCATAAAGAAGATCTGTAAAGTTGCAAAGACTAAAGTCTCAAATTCTCAAAAATCCAAAGAGATATTCTTTATAAAACTTAAGAGTCAACCACACCCTCCTAAAACGGCTCGTTCTAACACGCCCCCACACGCCTACGTCACAATGTGGGAAGATTTGCATAAAGCCTCCCAAATGTTCACGCAAAGAAAAAAGACGTAACTTTTATTCTCGCTGTATTATTGTTGTTGATGCCGCCGCCGCCATGTCGTGAAGACACTGCGTTTCGTTGTGAAAGCGAAACTACATTGTTTGGCCTTCCAAAAGAGTGACGATATTTCTGTGCTTCGTCATGACTGGAGCTGATCCTGGGTCGCTGCGGAAACTCAACATCAAAACGCTGTTAATAGCCGGATCGGCTTTCACCGTGGACGAAGCGGAGTCCAGCCCGGGGTCGTCCCATGTGGTTGCCCCAAGCCCTCCGGACGCTCCTTCATCGAATCCACCAGCCGCGCCGTTCTCACACACCGCTCCGCTCACTCAAGCCTGCCGTGTGTGACGCTGTGTTTCGTTTTGTGAAAGTGAAACTACTTTGTTTGGTTTTCCAAAAGATGACACGACTAGAAATCAGTGGTTACGTTGTATTTACAACACTGTTCCAGAACGATTTAACCCAAATGTCCAGATGTGTGCAGCACATTTTATGAAAGACTGTTTCCTGATCCTGGGAGAGTAAACTACAATGCCGTCTGGTCTGACTCACAGACTGTAAGTAATTTTTTAATAAAGACATTTGCCACTGACGATTGTGAGCAGTGTAGAGTAGCACTTGTTGTTTGTCATTTCTCCGATCACAAATGCAGACATGGTTTTATGTTTACGCGGCACGATGCAAATGCCCAGCGTAAAAGACAACGTAGAAGTCTATCCCGTACTTTATGTACCCACTGGATGCAACAAATGCCTCATTTATAATGGGTTTTATTGCTTTTGTCTCGTCGCTCCGGCAGGACAGGGCATCACAGTATGGTAAGGGGCGTAACATTTCCGTCACACGCTTGAGGTATTCGGACAATCACAACACACTGGATAGCTGGCCAATCAAAGCACACCTCACTTTTCAGAACAATGAGCTTTGTAAAAATCGAAGCGTTTCAGAAAGGCGGGGCATAAAGGAGAAACAATAATGTACAATATGTGGAAAATAATGTGTTTTTTAACCTTAAACCGCATAAACACATGTCATTACACCAAATACACAAAATAATGTTCTTTTTAGCAGCATCATATGACCCCTTTAAGGTCACTGTTTCCCTAATTCAGTAGGATTTTATGAAACAACAGATAGTGTTGCAGTTTTTTGCCTAGTCCATTGGAAATCTATGAATTGATGTTTTCAGCATTTTCAGCCTTAAGGGAGGGCATTAACTGTATTTTATTCTCAAAATGTGATGTAACACCACAGTAATCGCATTAACATTCATAAAATCTCATAATGTATACACATTGATCTTTTTTTTACTTCCTCACCATCTCTGTACTGAGAAACCTTTGGGACTCTAATCCACCTATAAAACCACTGATGAGAGCTCAGAAGATTAGTTTGTTTCACAAGAGTTTGATTTAATTTGTTAATTTATGTATGAGGCGAGGAGATGTTTGTGGTGTAATGCTCTACTTAACTGATTGACATATGCGTCGTGAGTTTAGATATGGAATTAGGCATTTGAATCAGTGAATAAAGTGGTTTAAGCAAATAGAAATGTGTTTTAAGCAAATTAAGAGTACTATATGAGTCTCACTTCTCTCAAACGGCTAGCCACTGCACAATTCCTGTTTCATGACCAGCGGTTCATCTTAAAACATGCTCCTCATTAAAATTTGCGTTTTCCTTTTGTGTTTTACCAGTTGTTACTTTTTCAAAATTTCTTGGCCACATTCCACGTCTGACTTCAGCTTGGAGGGAGATTATTTATTGGGTGGCCTTTTTGCATTACATGAAATTGACCAAGTGACACCCCTTTTCACTCAGGAGAACACTGAATGTTTCAGGTAAGTAAAGACCTTTTACCAGTCTAGGGTTATCGCTACACAGTATTTTAAATCGAAAAAGCATCTCATATTTCTAAACTGAATATTCAATTACATGCGAGTAATTTTCACATTGGTTTTTTAGGCACAGTACCTCTGCATCTGGCTATCAGATGTTGCAAGTGATGAGGTTTGCTATTGAAGAGATTAATAACTCCACCACTCTTCTGCCCAATGTTTCTCTGGGCTATGAAATTTTTGACCACTGTTCTAATACAAAGAACTTCTGTTCAGTTTTAACTTTTATCTCAAAGAAAGGCTCAATAAAACCTAAAGAAAAACTCAAGTAATTGCTTTAACAGGGCCATACGAAAGCACAAGCACTATTACTATTGCACCACTGATTACAATGGGCCTTATACCAATGGTACATTTAATTTAATTTTACAAAACAAAATACCTAAACACATATTTCCTACTCTTTATTCAGAAATACCAAGTTACTATATAATACTACAGTAAATGAATTGTTTATAATATTGTGATTTCTTCTCTTTCAAAGGTGAATTATGGAGCTTCTAGCTATGCATTGAGCAATAAACTTCAGTATCCTTCTTTTGTAAGAACAGTTCCTAGCAACAAAGACATGATAGAGATGATTATTCACATCATACGGTGGTTTGGATGGAACTGGGTTGCCTTTCTTGGTAGCCAAAGCAATTACAGTTCAGATGGACTAAATCTGTTAAACAAGTATATCAGCAATACTGGCATTTGTTTGGCCTATCAAGAGGCTTTTAGCCAAAGGGCAAACTACAGTCTAACACTTAAAAAGATTGATATGCTCAACATCAATGTCATTGTTGTTTTCGCTGTACCACAATATGCAGTAAACATAATCAAAACAGCCATAGGAGAGAATATCCGAGACAAAGTATGGATTGCGAGTGAAACCTGGGCTATGAATCAGCAGCTTCCAAGAGAGCCAGGAATTGGAAATATTGGCACAGTCATTGGCATTACAGAGAGATTGTTATCTTTGCCTGGATTTGATGACTTTGTCTATAAAGACAGGAGAACAATTAATGCTTATAGCGCTGACAGTGACATCCAGAGTGAGAGTAAGACATGTAATTAAGATTGTGATTACTGCCCATTGTTGACCGCAGAAGAGATTATAAACGAGAATCTCTCATTCTCCTTCGCCATCTATGCTGCCATATATACCATAGCTCATGCATTACATAACATTCTGACATGAATGTATGCCCAAAAAACACAAAGGCCAAGTCATACATGGTACGTGAATACATTTAAATTAATGAAAAGATTTTGCAAAGTTTTGATTATTAGATAATAATAAGTATATATATATTTTTTTATCATTTATGCTATTATGTATTATTAAATAATTACTAAATAAATCAATAATATTTATGCTATTCATGTTATAATATTATTATTATTTGTTAATTATTTGTCTTTTTTATTTGAACACACTTCACCATAGCTTATGAGAGAAATGAAGAAGCTGGACTTTCCACTTAATGACCGCGAGGTGAATACGATGACCAACTATGAATCCAACCATCAGTTATGCAGTGCCTGGCAGCACGCTGCATGATGGAATTTTTGACACGGCCCAAACCCAAGAAACTTGCTATTTTTATTTTTATTGCTGTTGATATTAAAACAGCAACCGGAACCACACACAGAACAAAAGGTGATTTGGTCATTGTTGACTAGCGACACACTGTGGCAGACCAATGACATTCCTCCTTTTTTTTTTAGCTGAGATTGACTATAGATAGAATAGAACCCAGGAAGAGACCATGATTCATCTTTTAGAGGGTACCTCATCTTTCCCCAATGCTTTCAGTGCTCACCCTTGAAAGTGTAGGGGGAAATCTTCCCCTTTCATCTTCACAGATTCCTTCGGTCACACTTTAGTTTAGGGTCCAATTCTCACTATTAACTAACTGTTCACTACGACTTTTGCCTCAATAGACTCCTAATTACTGCTTAGGAAGTTAGTGAGGTAGTTGTTAAATTTATGTATGGGTAGGATTAAGGGGTTTACAATATGTCCATACAGAATAAGACATTAATATGTGCTTTACAAGTACTAATAAACAGCCAATATGCTATATGCGTGTTAATAAGCAAATAGTTAATTGTGAGAACTGGTTCTTAAAATAAAGTCTTACCTTACTCAACCCACTCCACCTATTCTCATTCTCTGCCTTTTCCTCTCATTTATTATATTTGCTCTTGGTTTTCTCAGATGATCCCCTTTATGCAAAGCAAATGCAAAGTAAATTCCTTACTCACACATAAGATATCAATTTGATGCAAGTGAAAAAATGAAGATGGCTTTAGTTTAGTTGTCTGTTAGCTGATTGATAGCAGATCTGATAAATTTGTGTGTAGTGTTTATCTAATTGGTATTTTTTCATTTTCATTCCATTTATGGAAATTACATAGTGTTCAGGCTGTGTTAATTGTTTGAGAACACTGATCTTAGTTACAAAAACTGTAAATATAATAACATTTTCCGTTCCTTAAAGGTTCCTTTCTCAAACTGCTCTATTGAATGTAAGCCAGGATATTCAAGGCAACCTGAAGGTTTTCATAGTTGCTGTTTTACTTGTAAAAAATGCCCACATAACAGCTACGTGGATTATTCTCGTAAGTACCTTAGTGGGAGCATAATGTACCTCTTTGCCTTAAAGGGGTCATATGATGCATTTCAATTTTTCCTTTCTCTTTGGGAGTGTTACAAGCTCTTGGTGCATAAAGAAGATCTGTAAAGTTGAAAAGACTAAAGTCTTAAATCCAAAGAGATATTCTTTATAAAAGTTAAGAGTCAACCACGCCTATATCTAAAATGGCTCGTTCTAACACGCCCCCACATGTCTACGGCACGATGTGGGAAGATTTGCATAACGCCGCCAAAATGTTCACTCAAAGAAAGAAGGCGTCACTTTTATTCTCGCTGTAGTATGTTGTTGGGCCGTGGCCGCCACCCGCCATGCAGTTTAAATGCGAAACTACTTAGTTTGGTCTTCCAAAAGAGGACACGACTAGAAATCAGTGGTTAAGTTGTATTTACAACACTGTTTCCAGAACAGTTTAACCCAAATATCAAGATGTGTGCAGCACATTTTATGCAGGAATGTTTACTGATCCTGGGAGAGTAGACTATAATGCTCTCTGGTTTCTGACTCACATACGTAAGTATGTTTTTTTAAAGGTTTAGTTCACCCAAAAATGAAATTTAGCTTGTGTTTTACTTACCCTTGAAGCATCCTAGGTGTATATGACTTTCTTGTTTCAGACGAATACAATCAGAGTTACATAAAAAAAAATGGCCTGGCTCTTCCAAGCTTTATCATTGCAGTCAGAGGGTGTGTTGCAGTGAACAGTCACAATCGTCAATAAGTCACGCCTTCAGAATAACGTCCACAGACGGCTCCCTGGGGGCTGAATAACGGCCCCCTGTAGCAAATCCAGAGTTTTTGTATAACAATATTCCATATTTTCCACGTAAAAAACCACTTTTCCTCATTCTTTAGCTGTCATAGCGGATCCTTTCCGTCAGAAGGCGTACGACGTAATGTCAGCGCCCGCACCTCGGGATATGGCTCGGCTCGCGAGTTTGTTTATAGAGCAAAGGAGCAAACTTTCCTTACTTGTAGGCAAAGGAAACCATTCTCCTCTTGTTTTTAATATCGAAATCCTCCAACATTTTCTTTGGTAAATCTTCGGTTTGCACTTCCTATTCGGACCGGCGTTTTGTTTTGTTCTGCTCTCTGCATCGTCGCTAATCACAACAACGCATACGTGCTACACATTGCTCACGGCTTCTGTTGACAGTCAGCAAGAAGTGGAGGAAAAGTGATTATTACGTTTTGTATATGGATATTTTTCTTACAAAAAATCATGGATTTGCTACAGGGGGCCTTTATTCATCCCCCGGAGCCGTCTGCGGCACGTTTTATTATGGATGTGCGCGCTTTATTTTACGACTTGTGGACTGTTCAACTGCAATACCTGCTGACTGCAATGATAGAGCTTGAAATATCAAAGACAATTTTTTATATAACTCAAACTGGATTTGTCTGATAGTAGAAAGTCATATACACCTAGGATGCTGCGAGGGTGAGTAAAACACAGCCTAATTTTCATTTTTGGGTGAACTAACCCTTTAAAGAATTTGTCACTGACAATTTAAACGTGAGTTTTGAGCAGTGTAGAGTAGCGTTTGCAGTTTGTCATTTCTCCATTTCTCCGATCACGAATGCAGACATGGTTTTATGTTTAAGCGTCGCGATGCAACACAACGCGTAAAATAAGACGTAATTATGTCCCCACTGGAGCAACAAATACCTCGTTTGTAATGGGTTTTAATGTTTTTGTCTCGTCGCTCCGGCCTGGACAGGGCATATGGTAGGGGCGTAACATTTCCTTCACACGCTTGAGGTATTCAGCCAATCACAATGGACTGGTAGCTGGCCAATCAGAGCACACCTCACTTTTTCAAACCGATGAGCTTTGTAAAAATCGACTCGTTTCAGAAAGGCGGGGAATAGAGGAGAAACAATAATGTTCAGTATATGGAAAATAATGTGTTTTTTTAACCTTAAACCGCATAAACACAGGTCATTACACCAAATGCACAAAATAATGTTCTTTTTAGCAACATCATATGACCCCTTTAAGCATCTTCAGTCAATTCTACCACTAATATTTTACTGGAATTAGGATACTTTTTGAAATGTGAAAACAAAATATTTTCCCACATGTATTTACTATTATAATGGCTCTTGGTTAAAATGGTATTACTTAACATTCATATGATTTTATTTATTGTTTTTTTCAGTGGACCCCTATACCTGTTTTCCGTGTTTAAAGAGTGAATGGTCTGATGAGAGCAGTACGACATCTGAAATATGTACTGTTGTCTATCTTGAGTTTGCAGAAATATCCTCTGTCATTGTCATGTTTTCTGTCACATTCCTAATTATTCTCCTTATTGCCATACTTTGCCTTTTTGCCTACAACGTCAACACACCAGTGGTAAAGTCTGCTGGTGGTAGCATGTGTCTCTTTATGTTAATGTGTTTGATTATGTCTAGCATAAGTGTGTTCTTTTTCTTTGGAAATCCTACATTTGTATTTTGCCACCTGAGAAATGCCATATTTGCATTTTTCTTCAATATTTGTATTTCCTGTTTGACTGTCGTTCCTTTCAGATGATCTGTGTCTTTAAAATGGCTGCTCAGTTTCATAAGGTGCACAGCCTTTGGGTAAAGCACAACGGACAGTGGCTCTTCATTGCATTTTCTTCTTTCATTCATTTAATTTCTTGTGTGATATGACTCGTGGACTTTTAAAGACCAAATTTTGCTCATGTGTGAAATGGGGAACGCAATAACCTTCACCATAGTCGTGTTTATAAGTTGGTTTCTTGGTTTCCTGTGTCTCATATTTTCTTAAATGGGAAGAGATCTCCCAAACAAATTACAGTGAGGGCAAATCAACAGTGTTGGGCAAGTTACTTCCAAAATGTAATACATTATATATTACTAGTTACTGTCTTTTGAAAGTAGGTAGTTGCATTACAATATTACTGTCTCTGAATTGTAATGCGTTACACTACTTTTGAGTTACTTTCACCAAAATATCCACATAAATATTACAAAATGCCAAAATGTAGTTTATTGCTGCTCATTCTACATCCAGTGGAGGGTAATGTGGTAGGTCTATATAGCATAAAATTATAAAATCATATTTCGATACCGGTATAGGTCTACATTAATGTTACGTTGTAGCCTAGTTTAGGTTAAATACAGATAAGCACAAACCGCATTATTACATTCATAAATAACACCGGTAAATAAAGCGAAGTGTAATATACAAACAATAAACACAATACCTAGCCTATAGGCTATTTTGAACGGTTTCAGAAGAAAACAAGAATGAAAAATATAAGTTGCTAAACAATTAGGCTGGCTAATTCAATGCGAAACTGAAAGCAAATGGCGTTCTCGGGCAGTCTAGCTCTCTCATTCGGCATTAATCCATTAAATGTGTCCATATTTGCGATGTATTTGAATGCAAAACTATTATTTATTATGTAAACCAGGCTTACTTAACGCGCTTAAAAAACATCCTCTTCACATGAGCAAATGTGTGTTTGGCCTGAGCTCAGGCTGAACGGCACGGATTGTAACTACGCAGTACGTATTATTTAAATTAACCAGTGTATCTATATGTTTGGTTGACTACTTTATTCTGAAAATGAACAGGCTGCAATGTTTGCAATGCTGTATGTGTGTGCGTGAGGCGCCGGCGTGATCGAACAGCGGAAACAACAAAAAAATACTCCGTAATTTTTGGTCATACAGATCATTCGAAACTGCAATGTTTTTACTTTTATTTCTGTCATCTCGGTTTCCTTTCCGTGGACTTTCGTAGAGCGCTGCGCCACACAAATAGCCTATGAACCAAATCAGCAGCATATGTCTCAGTCTTTTCCTTTCGTTTTGTTAATCTGTTAATTAGTCTATTTAAGTCAAATATTTCGCATATTTATTCATTTTATAGATATGATTTAATAAAAACAGATTTTGTTACTTTTAGTTAAACAAAATTTTTGTTGCTTGGCTGCGCTCGTCCACCACTTTTTTTTTTCTCTTCTCCGACCCCGCAGCTCTCTCCGATTACTCGTGCCATTTCTCCAAGTGGATAGTTTGGTGTAGCACATATTGCACCTGACTATGCATCCTTTTCTCAGACGAACTGAAAATAACAGGAGTGTGTCCATCTCACAAATGTAGAATCCGTCTCTGCAGTCATCTCAACCAAATTCCAGCAACAGAAGATAGACAGACTATTTTACCCGCGGAATTTTTTTTCTCTGGTGCTGTTTTGCGGTGTTGGTAAATTCCCCACTTAATTTTGAGTTAAAATGTTGTTGTAACTTGCGTTACTGAGATTGTAACGAGTAATAATATTACCCAAATTTTATTAGTAATGCGTTATATTACTGCGTTACAGCAAAAAGTAATATACTATAATATTATTACTTTTGTAATGCGTTACTCCCAACACTGCAAATCAATAACCTTCAGTCTAAGTTTGTACTATCTGAGTTGGATTGTGTTTCCCAGCATAACTCTCTGTCAAAAGCAAGGACAATCATACTTCTGAATGCAATGGCCCAGATGTCTAATATATATGACATTCTCTTGTTGTTTCATACCAAAATCTTTCATCATAATATTCCAGCCGCAAAAGAACACTGTCGCATCTATTCAGAATTACACCCAAACCATTAGTACGACTTAGACCACAACAA
This sequence comes from Sinocyclocheilus anophthalmus, assembly GCA_018155175.1. Lineage (NCBI taxonomy): Eukaryota > Metazoa > Chordata > Actinopteri > Cypriniformes > Cyprinidae > Sinocyclocheilus > Sinocyclocheilus anophthalmus. Next base: position 91,559 of record JADLZN010008736.1, read on the forward strand.
AGATGCATATAAAGTATGCATTTAAAGTATGTTTAAAGTCAATCCATTTACACCTAGGAATGTTTCCTTGTTACATGTAAAAAAAGAGAACAAGTTCAAACCCTCCATAACGTACTAAGTAATCAATAGATAGGATAAATAGATTTGTGAGGTTTGGATTGCCAGTCTTGTATGTTTGATGCCACATTTATTGTCCATCCAAACCTACATTTGTAACAGTATATACACTCAAAAAAATGCTTTAGTCTAAATTTGTTTTATGTTGCATACAAATTTTCCATCCATTTAGATTACATAGTTTTAACATAAACAAATCAATAAACTTAATGTCATATGCATCAGTCATACGTGAATGAAACGGGTAAGATTTATATAATAATTCACAGCAAAGTTCCCACACTGCTCAGTGTTCATGTGTTTCCACACTACAGAGTGTTAAAGTAGCATTGAAGCAGTATTGGACTTTAGAAGATAATTATGTGATGATTGAGCATTAATGATGAACACCTGCTGTTAAAAAGCAGAATCACTGAAGGAAAGAGAAACACAAGAACTACAACTGACTTCAGCCACAGCCGATGAATCAACTGAAATAAAACACATTATGATCTCAGCAGAGAACAAACAGCACAAACAGCATCACCAGCTTCACTTATTTTTAAACAGACTAACTTTCTTTCTGTCATACTTCTAGAGAAGCTCTTATTGAGAATTAACAGAGGTTTGTATGTTTTATTAATTTGTTTGAAATCACCATTAAGGAGATACGTGTTTTATTTTGTTGGGTTCTTGAACCTTGACATTTTTGTGTTTTCTCTGGTTGCTAAGACTGTGTGTTTGAAAATCACATTTAGCTTAGCCACCAAAGACAACAGCAAGTTGTTTGCAGGTGATCCATCTACCTCATTTGAAATCCATTTACTTATTACATAGATGTTATAATTCATTTTTTATAGTTTCAGACTAAGCAATATTATAGAAATCAGATAACATGACTAATATACAAAGCACTTTGTGGAAATAAAGTTTTCTTCATTTACAATTGAGAGGCCACAGACCTCAAGAATCAGCATATGAATCTCAACAATGGTGAAATTCAACAAATCTTCATGTTGCAATACTGTTGTGGGTTTTAAATCATCCTCTGCTGATATCTTTGAGAGAGTTAATGTCTTTTATTTAGATATATTCATCTTATAGGCTGTGGCTGGAATTCAGTTGTAGTTCTTGTGTTTCTCTTTCCTTCAGTGATTCTGTTTTTTAACAGCAGGTGTTCATCGCTAATGCACAATCATCACATAATTCTCTTCTTAAGTCCAACACTCTGCTTCAATTCTACTTTAACAGTCTGTAGTGGGAAACAATACTGAGCAGTGTGTTGGACTATGGCGTGTGACATTATTGCATCACTCTTTTCCGTTTCATTCATGTATGCTGATCATATAAATCACATAAGTTTATTGATTTGTTTAAATATTTACTCTTAAATTGATGGACAATTGGTAGCCATTGAATGACAAAAAATTTAAATTAGACCGAATCAGTTTTTGGTGTATACTATCCTTTTCATTTACAAATTCTTATAAGCCTTAAATTAAAAAATGAATTTGCAAAAAGGTATGTCTCCTTTGCTCGTACTGGCTGAAGAAACTTGGCCCTTTTAATACAGTGAATTCACAAATACTTGCAAAGAAAGGTTAAAGATGCATAGATCGTTTTGTAACCCCTTTATTTGGTGTTATCTGCATGTGCATTACCTATAGCAAACAAGAATAATTTCATCTCACGCGTTAACAGTTTATTTTCTGAGGTTTCGCCGGTCTAGATGATGGTGTTCACTGGGGTCTGGCTCTGTGGCTCTTGTAGTTGTCCTGTTCCCTCCGCTGAAATTCTGGGCTGTCGAGGTCATCTCTAGGTGCTGATCCACCATCTGGTCTGGATATGGCTTGATCCGGGTGACTCCGTGCCCATCTGATTTGGATACGACTTGGATCTGTTGGCTACGTTGACCACCTCGGAATAACCAAGAGACAGACTAAATTAGAGAAATGCCCTTCTTCTAACGATTACACCAGTACAGCGGGTGTTATGGGAAGTGTTCCAGGTTCCAGTTCACCTACTTAATGCAGCCTAACAATCCTTTAACGGGTTTGAGTAATATAAATGTGTAAGTGTGTTATGTGTAAGGCAGGTTGAAGAGATGGGTTTTTAATCTAGATTTAAAACAAGGAAATTAATATTAATCATGAGATATAAATGAGAAAACCATAAATACAATAGTCTATTTTTGTCTATTTCTGAGGGATTTACAAGCCTGTTTCGACTGCACTGATTGAAGTGTTTTTGAAGCTGCCGCCACCAATCTGGATGAGATCACAGATACTGTAACTTCATATATCAGTTTCTGTGAAGACATCTGCATTCCTGCCAGGACTTGTTTTACTCCCACCGATGACAAACCATGGTTTTTCACGTGCAAACTATACAGCTCCGTTAGGCCAAGAAGTGCTTCAGAATGGGACCGAGGCCTGGAATAAACAGGCCAATACACCGGCAAAGGGAAAAATTTTTTTTGTTTTCCCAAGAAAGTGCAAAGAGGAATTATTCTGAAAAGCTAAGGAACCAATTCTCTTCCAATGACCCTGCATCGGTGTGGAAAGGTCTGAAAGACATCACCAACTACAAGACACCATCCCTCAGTACTGTGTAGAATCAACAACAGGCAGACGATCTGAATTAGTTTTATTGCAGGTTTGAAAAAAACACTCTGCACCTGCTGTGAATACCTCTCTACACAACTATTAATACCTCCTGCAACCCCCCTCTCCACCACTCTTGCACTTCAGATCAGCGAAGATGATGTGCGCCATGTCTTTAGAAAGCAAAAGAGAAAGAAAGCACCAGACCCAGATTGTGTTGCAACAGCCTGTCTGAAATCCTGTGCTGACCAGCTGGTCCCCAGCTTTACACAGATCTTCAACAGATCACTGGAGCTGCGCGAAGTCCCTTCCTGCTTCAAATGCTCCACCATCATCCCTATCCCAAAGAAACCTGAGGAAACGGGAGCTCCTCAGGGGTGTGTTCTCTCCCCACTGCTCTTCTCCCTGTACACCAACGACTGCACCTCTTAAGACGCCTCTGTCAAGCTCCTGAAGTTCGCAGATGACAGCACATTTATCTGCCTCATTCAGGACGGTGATGAGTCTGCCTACAGACAGGAGGTTAAAGAGCTGGATGTCTGGTGCAGTCTTAACAACCTGGAGCTGAACTCGCTCAAAACAGTGGAGATGATTGTGGTCTTCATGAGAAACCCCCCTGCACTCCCCCCACACACCATCATGGACAGCACTGTAACGACAGTGGAGTCATTCAAGTTCCTGGGCACCATCATCTCTCAGGACCTGAAGTGGGAAACTCACATAGACTCCATTGGTAAAAAGGCCCAGCAGAGGTTGTATTTCCTTCGCCAGTTGAGGAAGTTCAACGTGCCACAGGAGCTGCTGAAACAGTTCTCTGCAGTCATTGAATCCGTCCTCTGCACGTCAGTAACTGTCTGTTTCAGCTCAGCTACCAAATCTGACCTCAGAAGACCACAGAGGATAGTCCGGACTGCTGAGCAAATCACTGGTACAACCCTCCCTACTCTCCAAGAACTGTACTTATCCAGAGTGAACAAACGGGCTGGCAAAATCATTCACATCCAGCCCACTCCCTCTTTGAACCATCTGGTTGACGCTACAGTGCACTGAGCACCAGAACGTCCAGGCACAGGAACAGTTTCTTCCCTCAGGCAATCCATCTCATGAACACTTAGCAATAAACGTGTAATACACAACACTACTTATACATTTATTTATTTAACACACATACTTATTTACATTTCGAATTTCCTCATAATATACCTGCACATATAAAATTGTCTATTGTAATATACTTGTACAAACAACATTGTCAATCTGTATATTGTTATTCCCTATTTACTTATTCTATTTTTATTCTTTTATTACCTGTTTTTGTTCTGTCACTGTCATTCTGTTGCACTATGGAAGCTTCTGTCACAAAAACAAATTCATCATATGTGTAAACATACCTGGCAATAAAGCTCATTCTGATTCTGTATCATGAAATAAATCAGGAATCTTGTTTTGAGTGAAATAATAAATATATTTAAGCATTTACAACATGTGAGTTGAAAATGGCTCAATATTTGGCAGATATTGCATTAAAATCACCCTTTTTAATCATGCATTTGTAACTGCTTGTAATGACTTATAATATATTTGTAAATTAATTAGACATATATGAACCTTAATGTAACGCGTTACCAACATCAAATTATTGAACTTGCCTTGTTAATTTAATGTTTTGTACCTGTAGCGAATAAGCTCATGGGAAATATGAATAATTAATCATAACTAGTTATTTAATTATGAATATTTTAGATCCGCTGTTGATATTTAGCTGACCTCTCAGGGTCACCTGTCTTGTCAATTCTAAGAACGTTAATTTCCTGTTAAAGGAAATAACTTTCTTACTGTACAATTTTACAAAGAGCTTGTAGCATAAATCTGCTTGATTAAGTGACTCCAGTTATAAGCATACAATGAACCACATCACGTGTGATACAAGTAAGGTTTTATTAACTACATAAACACTTAGACTAGTCTAACATACACATACACACATAAACTGGTCTAACATCCTACATAAACACATAAATTGGTCTAACATACACATACACACACACATGCACACACACGCAATTTTTTTACAGTTTGTATAGGAAAGGGTTAAATCTTAATGCAGTAAAGAGAAGATAAATAACAATATGAAACTATGGTACCATTTGATACTCAGCAGATCTACAGCCTGAAGGAAACATCAGTTTCTTAGTTCAAACACACCTTTGTAAAGGTGTAACTGATACTTAATGTATCTATTGATAAGACTAAGTTTGATACTTGCATGTTTCATCTGTCTGAAAGAGAGGTTTGATGTAATCTGAAGTTTCTAGTTGATCTTTGCTGAAGTTGGTCAATGAAAAGAACAAGTTTTTATCAGAGGGATCTTGACTGAATGGAAGGACAAGGCCGAAGGCCTGGCACAAGCTTAGCGTGTCTGGAGCGTTGGAGCGTCCTTAATAAAATATCGAAACCTAACAGAACCACCCCCGACTGGGTGGTCACATGAAGTGCGGTCCTTAAAGCCTGCAAAGATTCCAGCCTCCAAGATGTGCTTTCCAATGAGGAAGTCCGTATCTCAATGTGAGTGCCTGAATACTGGGGCTTAATTTGGCCTTTGTTTGAAAAGCATGTATTTGCATATGAACTCGGATAAAAAATTAATTAAGACTCTTCGAACACTATATGTTGCGTAGGTGTCAACATACAATATACACTCTAAATTTATCATCCGAATACGAATTCCATAGGACAAATGGTAGAGTGATATATTGTAAGCTGACAGGAGTGTGTTTTCGCGTATAAGCCTGTATACCTATACAATTACCACAAAAAGACAAAACAATACAGATTAAAAATAATATACACAATGAACTGAAGGATATGTGTGTTTCTTTCAAAGAAAGGTTTTCCTATTAATTATTTAGCAAAGAAAAGTCCTTCCCTTGTGGATTTTCCCTATGGGCAAGGAAGCGATTTTCTTCACCTAAATTCCAGGAGGTCGTAAATGTATCGGGTGTCAGGGTTACCATGGAACCAGGGGCCTGTTCGGCTTCCTGGGGTGTTACAGAGTATTTGTTAAATCTAGCTAACAAAATATATATTGTGTGTTTGAGTGGTCCAGACGCTACACCTGACCCACGTTTACCATGGTAATGGCTCAAACAATTGCATGGCATTCAAGCATAAAAAGGAACATAGAAGACCATTATCAGAAATACATTGATATGTATACAAATGAAAAAAACATTCTCATTTTATATTGTAATAAACATTTGGGTAATTTAACATACCTTGTTAATTTAATGTTGTCACCTGATCCACATTTACCATGGTAATGGCTCAAACAGTGACATGTAGATGAAGAGAGTCAGTCATAGAAAGAAAAAACCAGTATCAGAAATACATCAATTTTACGGTGTATTCAAATGAAACACATTCTGATTTTACACAGAAATATATGAAAAAAAAAGTTTTTGTGTTTAAATTAAACTGAAGTTGATGATTTTTGCATTTCTATAGAGATTTACATTAATGGGAAGACTTTGTTCGTGCTACTTGTACACAAGAACTAAAGACTAAAAACACACTATACTGTGTTCCAATGTATGACATCATAATAGTCATAGAACATTCATGTGCAAATGATCATGACTGCAGCTCAATGTGTCCATTTTACATCATTATAATGTTTCACACGGTCTACTGTTGTACAATCCTACCAAAGATCTCTAAAACAGTATAAAGCACAAGCATGTACTTCTGGGACACACATCCCTGATTAAATGGTCATCTTCCACAGTTCTTAATATGGGGGTTCAAACAGTCACATGTAGATGAAAAGAGTCATTGAAAGAAACATAGAAGACCAGTATCAGAAATACATTGAGTTTATGGCGTATACAAATGGAAGACATTTTGATTTATATGGTAATAAACATTTGAATTACTGAACTTGCCTTGTTGTCACATGGCCCATATTTACCATGGTAAGAACTCAAACAGTGATATGCAGAAAAAGAGTGTCAAGCATAGAAAGAAACATAGAAGACCAGTATCAGAAAAACATATTTTTCTTTTTTTTTCATGTATAAAGATGAAAAATATTCTCATTCTACTCTCTAAAAAAATGGTGGTAGATAGCACTAAAAGCGATTCTTTAGCTTGTAATCATAGAGGAAGCATTTTTAGTGCTATTTAGCACCTTTGTCAAATGGTGCCATGTAGAACCATAAGTGGTGCCATATAGCACTTTTTCATCAACAATGGTGCACCAATCATAACTCCTCAATGGCTCCCAGCATGCATTGCAACATGAATAAATTATGCAGCTGCATTGTCTTAGTATTTTCTTTTATTATTACTATTTGCTTTTATTTTTGTTGTGACTTTTTACTGCCCTGTTTTGTGATGTTCAAAAATCATATCAAAATTATCAGAATATTTTGTCACCATTGCTGAGATTCACATGCTGATTCTTCATGTCTATGAGTGACAGACTTGAAATCTCTTTATAACCCATAATTCTAAAAGTGGTTTATACAATTTTCTCACATTGTCACGTAGTATCGTAGATCTACAATAGTATATAACTCATAAAAGAACTACAGATTTTGATAAAATGCAACCAGAGACTCAGACGCATGAAATGTTTTTACCATAAGTTCTTTACCATCACATATGTACTTTATAAACACTATTGCAACAGCCAAAGAGAAACTTATAACTTAAAATTAAAGTCAAGGGTCAAGAGGCAACTAAAGCAAACAATATTCACCAAAACGGTAAATTGAAAAAAAAAACCCCATCTAAACCTTAATTCTCAATAAAGAACTTCTGTTTTAGATACTCCAGAAATAAAGTCAAACTGGTTAGTAATGTGTGAAGTTGGTGTGCTGTTGGGGAGAGGTCCTTTTCATTCTGAGGTGAAAAAGTCTCATCTGGGGGCCCTGGAATATTTCCTTATGGAGGCCTTGGGGGCAAAAAAAAATTATATCTTCAAGAAATATACCGTATTTTAATGTTGTATGAACCCTTTCCCCAACTAAACTAAGAGACTAAGAGAGAGTTAAAGAACCTTTAAAGAACTATACAGGGGCTTACAGGTTTTACGGTAGTGGTGCTATATAGCACCTTAACCAATCCAAAGAACTGCTGAAGAAACTTTTTTTTAAAAGTGATAGTAAGAACATTTGGTAATTTAACATATATAAGTCCTAGTCTAAGCATTCTGTCTCTGTCGGGTCTACGTGTGTGTTCTCCTTCGTTCCTGATGTGGATTAACCCCTGTGTTTCTAATATTAAAGACTGTTAATGCCACTTCGCGTCTTCTTCGTTCCTCCTGCACAGTAGTGTGACAGTTGCTTACCAGAAGCTACTCTGTATCTTACTCATGATACTCTTCAAACATTCTGATGCCTATCCAGCAATGATTAAAATTGATATCTTTTGTTTATCAAGATGAAATTATCAAAATGTTATTTTGAGGGAAAAAATTCTATATTAGTTACCTGTGAACCTTAATGTATGGTGAACCATTTATTAATTAATTATAGATGTTAGACCTTTGAAAGTGAACCTTAATTCAAACATCTTTGAACTATTTATTGAGTTATGAACATTAATAACCTTTGAAAGGGAACCTTAATGTAAACTGAACATCTGTGAACAATTTATTAATGAGTTATAAACGTTAATAAACTGTTAAAGTTAACCTTAATGTAAAGTGAACACCTGTAAACTATTTAAAACGGAATGATATGTGAAGGAAGTTTTATACTAATAAAGTTACTTATTTAAATTTTAAAGGTGTTCATTTTACATTACGGTCCATTTCACAGGTTACTAACATTTATAATTCATGAATAAATGGTTCACCATACATTAATGTTTAGAGGTCATAATATGATTTTTTCCACCCCAAAATAAAGTTTGATAATTTCATCTTGATAAACAAAAGATATCAATTTTTAATCATTGCTGTGGATAGGCATCATAAACATAAGTATCATAAACAGAATATCATGAATAAGATACAGAGCAGCTTCTGGTAAGCAACATAATAAGAAAATGAACACGAGTCATGAGATATATATATATAAAAACATAAATGCAATGGTCTATTTTTACTGAATCATGAAATAAATCAGCCTGTTTTGAGTGAAATAATAAATATATTTATTAAGCATTTATAATATGTGAGTTAAAAATGGCTCAATATTTGGCAGGTATTGCATTAAAATCACCATTTTTATTCACACATTTATACCTGCTCATCAATTATTTATAACACCCTGGCCTAGTCAATGATTTAGAGTGCCCTCTATTGGCCAACCAGTCGTAGTGTAGTTTTTTTTGTCTTTTGCACAGACTTCAGAATATTCATCTTCAGGATCTTTGGTCTGCGTGTTTCAGACAAGGACCTTCTCTGTGCTCTAGGAGTTCAGCACTCCACAGTACTTTGTGTTCAAGATTGTTTAAATGGAATCCAACTCCAGGAACTCCTCCTTCCCACTACAACATGGCCCAGCACACCCAGTGTCTGAAGCCATCAGACTTATTACATCACTGTGCAGAACATAAATATCACCTCTTTCCAGAGACCTTGGCATTAGTGCAATTGTTAGAATATGATTTTCTAATTTGCATTAGATTTTGAATAATTGTTATCTTTTATATAACAAATAATAATTCAGTTTAACAAATGGATGAGAAACAACAGTTCCCTATCGATACTTCACTCGTACTGCGTGTGCTAATACGCTATGGGGAAAACTAATTTTTCTCCGATGACTGAAGCTTTTTCAATAACGTAGTGTAACTGCATGGCCATTGGTTCCTGCAGTGAATTAAAAACGAACCAATGGCTCAGCAGCGAAGTTGCACGAGCCTATGGCAATGAAGCCCACCAGAGCCCACCAGAATGGGCGGGGCATCTGGCTATATAAGCAGGCACTCGCCATAGGATCCTCAGATTTCTTCTTCTTCAGCGACGACTGCAAGATCTTCACTCAACGTGACTCGAAGCCTTCGCTATGAACAAGCCTCGCAGCGGATCAAGACCCCTTCCTGCTCGGCTGACTTCGCCACTCTTCAGCCGCCTTCATCGTCTGCAGCAGCTGCGGTCTTCCGGTTCCCTTGCCGCCATCTGGCGATTTTTCTATCAGAGCAAATTTCTAAGAGCAAATTTTCTTGCTGTTGTTGCAAATGCCGCGCCGTTACTGTCGCTCGTGCAGGGCTCCCCTGATTAAAATTGAAACGCACTCGCTGACAAACACAGCGAGTGCGTTTCATGCTTGGGCGCCGGAATGTCCTCATTGCGAGGATATGAGTATCGCCTCTCTGCACTCGCGGTTAGCTTTCATTTCAGAAAGTCACTTTTCAGAAAGGAACTCTCGCTCGGAGACAAGTCAAGTCAATTGAAGTCAAGTCAATTCAACTTTATTTATATAGCGCTTTCAACAATACAGATTGTCAAAGCAGTTGTACAGAATTAAATAGGAAAATAGTGTGTCAATAATACAAAATAACAATAGTAAACACTACATTTTCAGTTAAAGATTCAGTTAAAGAAATTCAGTGATGTGATCATCCAGCTCATTTCAGTTTAAATAGCATCTGTGCAATCAAGTCGACAATAACGCTGGAAAATAGGTGTCCCCAACTAAGCAAGCCAGAGGCGACAGGAACCAGAACTCCATCTGACAGAATGGAGAAAAAAAAACCTTGGGAGAAACCAGGCTCAGTCAGGGGGCCAGTTCTCCTCTGGCCAGACGAACCAGCAGGTTGTTCCAGTAAAGTAGATTGTGGGAGGGACTCATCTTTTCCTGCTGGTCTCTGTCCCGATGGTCTGTCAGGAAGAAAGGTCTTCACGGGGATCTGCCTCTGCAGGGGCTCATTGTTGTTCTGCGTCTCTGCGAGCATTCAGGGGGCTCTCGAGGTAATCTCTAGTCCTGATCACCATCTGAGGCTGTCCAATGCAGAACAACCACCCAATAAAGCATACAATAATCTAACCTTGAGGTCATAAAACCTTGAATTAACATTTCTGCAATTGACACTGAGATCATAGGTCGTAATTTAGATATATTATTAAGATGGAAAAATGTTTTTACAAATGCTAGAAACGTGGCTTTCCAAGGAAAGATTGCTATCAAATAGCACACCTAGGTCCCTAACTGATGACGAAGAATGATAGAGCAGCCATCAAGTGTTAGACAGTGTTCTAGGTCATTACATGCAGATGATTTAGGTCCGATAATTAACGTATTGGCCCACAATATAAGACGACCCTGATTATAAGACCCCCCTTTTTCCAGATGTACCTTTGGAAAAAGGCTTTTTAAAAACCAAATCTTTTTTTTTTTCTCAGTAAAACACATTTTGACTTAAATTATTTTAATATTGCATATTTTTCCTATTTTAATTTTTGTTTTGAACGTATGGTAAAAAAACTGGTAAAATGTACCAACAAACAAATTTAAAAAATATACACTTTTTGAAAAAAAAAACAAAAAAACAGGTAGGCCATCTGAATTAGGACATTTAGACTATCCATCTAATAGTAGCCCACCAAAATCATATTAACAGTAGAAGTTAAATCTTACTGTAGTCTACAAATCTTGGTACTGTCTTACGTTTTAAAATCACAAAAGGAGTTTGGTCCCATCAGGCTAACATGACAGTCACGGACTCATGCAGCTGTAAGGTTTTCTTTTTCTTTTGTTTTTACTCGTGATCTTTACAACACGCATTGCATTATGTATTTCATGGCACACTCGTTTTATGCGTATTTGGCGCGACCTATTGTTGTGGGTGTATTATTTACATGTCAAAGTCTAGACCCTGAATAGAAGACGACCGCGTTTTTTCAGATGTATTTCCAAGAAAAAAAAAAACATTGTCTTATATTCGGGTCAATACGGTAAACACCTGTTTTTTTCAGAATTTAGCAGTAAGAAATTACTAGTCATCCAGTTTTTTATATTAACTATGCATTCCGTTTTGCAACAGTGAAATAACAGTGAAAGCTAACACCGTGTTTCCTGATGATATCTCCCAAGGGTATCATGTAAAGTGTGAAGAGTAACGGCCTTAGTACTGAGCCTTGAGGTACTCCATGCTGCACTTGTGATCGATAAGATACCTCTTCATTCACTGCTACGAAGTGATGGCGGCAGATAGGTACGATTTGAACCATGCTAACGCACTTCCACTAATGCCAACAAAGTTTTCTAGTCTATTCAAAAGAATGTTGTGGTCAATAGTGTCGAACACAGCGCTAAGATCCAGTAGCACTAATAGAGAGATACAACCACAATCAGATGATAAGAGCAGGTCATTTGTAACTAATGAGAGCAGTCTCAGTACTATGATACGGTCTAAATCCTGACTGGAAATCCTCACAGATACCATTTTTTCTCTAAGAAGGAATATAATTGGTGGAGCAGGCAGACTAGGGAGCCATGGTGGAGCGACCAGAGACCATTAGCCCCCCAAAAAAATTCTTGGGGGAAAATTTCAGGTTCTGAGGCCCTCCCTGGGCTTGACTTGGGAACAGGAGCCCACTCTGGGCTGGATGTGGGAACAGGAGCCTTCTCTGGGCTTAATTTCTTTCTCGGGAAAGAAAGAGTCTTTCTCGGGGCTTGACTTGGGGACAGGAGCCCTCTCTGGGCTGAACTCGGGGACTGGAGCCGACACTGGAGCGGACTCAGGGGCTGGAGCCGACACTGGAGCGGACTCAGGGGCCGGCAAACTTGACAATGGAGCGGCCAGTGGGTTCGCCTTGATTTCGAATTCATTCTACAAAGGGGAGATCCCTACGGGTGAGGGTGGCGAAATTTTCGGCGGTTTCCATGACTCATGGTAGCGTTCCCCTTTTCTTCTCCGAACAATCGATTTTCCAGAAAATAACTGCACCAGTCTTCTGCTGTCCAATCCTTGTACTTCCTGCAGAATTTCAGTCTGTCCTTGACGTTTTTTTCTTGGAGAGAAGTGGCTTCTTTGTTGCCCTTCTTGACACCAGGCCGTTGTTCAAAAGTCTTGGCCTTACTGTGCGTGCAGATGCTCTCAGACCAACCTGCTGCCATTCCTGAGCAAGCTCTGCACTGGTGGTGGCACGATTCGATAGTTGACATGTGCTGCTGATATGATTAGTCAATTAATGTTAGCTGGCCATTTTGTGTCAGGATCAAAAAACAGTGAATTAATTTTTTTTGTGAAAAGTTAATTTTTTGGCAAATGAAGCTTTTAGCAATTATTTAAAAATGCATCTGATCACTCTAGACCAGGGGTGGCGAACTTCGGTCCTGGAGAGCCGCAGCCCCGCAGAGTTCAGCTCCAACCCTAAAAAAAAACTCACCTGCCTATAGCCTTCATAGTAACCCTTCAGACCTTGATTAGCTTTTTCAGGTGTGTTTGATTAGGGTTGAAGCCAAACTCTGCAGGGCTGCGGCTCTCCAAACCGACGTTCGCCACCCCTGCTCTGGACAATCATCTAGAAACAATGTGAATAAACACCACAACACCTTAAGCAGCAAACTTTGAAAACACAAACTAGGTCACTGCCAAAACCTTTGGCCATGACTGTACAAACATTATAGGGGATTTATCATTAACACTTGTTTCTCTGGATAAGCACCATTACTTCAAACGAGTTATACTTGAAGCCCGCCCTCTGAGAAATACGGAAAATATTGTTCTAAATTGTAGCAACACCTCCAGGTGAAAGGGTCTCTATGTGCTGAGAAATTAACTGACTTCTGTGACATGAGGCGGCTAGCAGACGGTCGGTTTAGCCAGTCTTTCTGCTTCCTGACCTGGGCCCCATTAAGTCAAATACAAACTCTAAGAGTATGTGCCATATTTCTAGAGAGAAGAGTGGCACCACCCCAGGAGGGATGAAGACCATCTCTTTTCAACAGGTCAGGTCTGCTCCAAAAACTTGTCCAATTGTCTATGAAACCTTTGTTATTCTGCGGGCACCACTTAGACATCCAGCCATTGAGTGAAGACAGTCTGCTATGTATCTCGTCACCCCGGTAAGCAGGGAGGGGACCAGAGCATATTACAGTGTCTGACATCGTATTTGCAAGGAGACAATAGCAGGAGAATAAGACATTACTCATCGTGATTGATGAATGATTCTGACTTACCAATGTTGTTTGATGAACCTGTGAAAAAAACGGAGCGAGAGAAAAAAACTGGAGGGAGGGAGAGAGAAAAGAAACTGAGCGAGAGAAAAAAGAAAACGGTAATAGATGCGAATAGAAACACAAATAGAAAAACAAGTGAGCCCATGCCGGCTGAGCCCCCACGTGCCTCACTCTCTCCTCATAGAGAGATTTCTCCTGTACTCTTCGCTCACCCGGACCAACGTCCCTCTGCGACTGCGAGCGATCGGTCTCGTTTGGTGGGTGCGAGCACAATGACAGCATGTCTCTGGTGACTTCAGATGCGGAGGAGCTGTCGGGCTCGTCTTTCGACTCCGCCCCCCTGCCGTCTGCAGAGCCCAGAGCAGCCAGCACAGGCATGGATGCCAAACTGTTCCGCGTCCTGTCTAAAGCTGTGAAGGAGCTGGGTTTGGAGTGGTCTCGCCAGAAGAGCCCACCCGCAGCCGCCTGGATGAATGGCTCTTGCAGGGGCACTGTCAGGCCCCTCATCAACGGCCTTCACCATTCTTCCCAGAGGTCCATGACGAGATCACCAGATCTTGGTGCGCCCCTATTCGGCCCGCCTACGTGCCTCCTCTTTGTCCCCATTCACTATTTGGTCGACGGCACTGAAGAAAAGGGGTAAGATAAGCCACCTCCCCTGGATGAGTCAGTGGCCGCGCATCTCTGCCCGCCACCTCTGCGCGCCACCAAGGTGACTGCCCAGGCGATAGCCAGGTCAATGGCCAGTCTAGTGGTGCTCGAGCACCACCTATGGCTGACCCTTACGGAGATCAAGGATGTGGATAAGGTCCCCTTCCTCGACTCCCCGGTCTCCTCCCAGGCAATGCGACACTTCTTGCCAAAGTGCTCCAGTTCTGCAGCTGCCTCCAGTCGCCCCAAGACGGCGCCAACTCAGCAGACTGCGAAAGCCGCCCCTCCAGCAGCTCAATCAGCTTCTAAGCCTGAGCCAGGGACCCCGGCCCAAGATAGTGCTGCACCCGGTGCCTCAGGTGTCTTCCTGATCTGCGGGACAGAAAGAGGAAGGGGCCAAGTCTCGCTACAGCCGGACTAGCCCCCAAGCGGCCTCTGTTGTGCCTCCAAGCACCCCATTCAGTTCCGGATGCAAATAAAACGGAAACATTTTCAAAAAGAGAGCAAATTTCCTCTTCCTCTTATTACGAGCTTTGGGTCCCCACAAGGTGGCCTGTTACTCGAACTAATCCAACCCCTGGCAACACGGGCCGAGGCCTGAGTGTCAGACTGGGTCTTGGGGATAATAAAACGAGGCTAAACACTTAAATTCGCCCGAAGACCCCCACAATTCAGCGGCGTGGCCTCCTCCTCGGTTCAGAGCAGGAACGCACACGTCCTGAGCGCCGAAGTGATGAATTTGCTGCCGAAAGGAGCCGTAGAAACGGTTCTCCCAGCTCAGAGCGAGTCAGGCTTAATCAGCTGATACTTCCTCGTCCCCAAAAATGATGGCGGCCTAAGGCCCATCCTCAATCTCAGACACCTGAACCGTGCCCTCATGAAACGGCTGTTCAGGATGATTACATTGAAACAGATCCTCTCGCAAGTGTGTCCAGGGGACTGGTTCTTTTCGCTGGATCTGAAGATGCCTACTTCAATCAGACCACAAAAGATTCTTGAGATTCACTTTTGAGGGAGTGGCATATCAATACACGGTCCTTCCCTTTGGACTGTCCCTAGCTCCTCGCATTTTTACGAAGTGAATGGATGCTATGGTCTTTCCCCGCTGAGACAAATGGGAATCCGCATTCTGAATTTCTGCGACGACTGGCTCATTCTGGCCCAGTCGGAGGACGAGCTTTCACAGATCTCACAGATCCATTCTCCTCAGCCACTTTGAGTGCCTGAGACTCAGGGTCAATCTTGCCAAGAGCATGCTGTCCCCCAGCCAACAGATATCGTTCCTGAACAGTTTGGCCCCTTGGAAAGACCCTCAGTGGATGGAACGGGGCATGCCCTTGGGCATGGTCTGCAGAAGGAAGGTGCTCTCGACAGACGTTTCCAACTCGGGTTGTGGAGCGCTGTGCTACGGCAAACCGGTTTTCGGCCACTGGTCGAAAGAGGAGAGTTGGCTTCACATAAACTGCCTTGAAAGGCGGATGCTGGCAGGATGTTTGGGCCTTCACACCTTTCTGCCAGACCTAAGGGGACACCATGTTTTAGTCCATTCAGACAGCATGACGGTGGTGTCCTATATAAACCACCAGGACGGTCTCTCCTCGAAGCGCCTATTCATTCAGGTAGAGCGCCTCCTGGAATGGGCTCAGCTCAACTTGCACTCACTAAAGGCAGCGTATATACCGGGCAGGTTGAACCAGGGGGCAGACATGCTATCTCGGCGTAATGTCCCCTCGGATGAGTGGATTCTCCACCCACAAACGGTTTACAGAATCTGGGAGACCTTCGGCAAGGCAGAGGTTGACCTCTTCACCTCAGAAGACAACTCTCATTGCCCAACTTATTTTTCAAAGTACAGGGATGCGTTGGCCCACGACTGGCCCAACCTCCTCCTTTACACTTTTGACTTAAGTGGTCTGTCTTCTCCGCCTCGTGTACAGCCCGTGGCACAGACCCAATTTCCTGCAACATTTCTCAGATAATGTCCTTCCTGTAAGAGCTGTTGGATAAGGGTCCTTCCATGCTCAAGGTCTATGTAGCAGCCATAGCAGCCTCTCACGCTCCTATAACTGGCCAATCGGTGAGCAAGAACAACCTAGTTGTTCCGTTTTTGAAGTGGTCTAAGAGGCTCAAACCGCCTCGCCCCATCACTGTCCCTACATGGGATCTGCCCATGGTGTTGAGAGCTCTGAAGAGCCTTCCCTTTGAGCCGCTACAGTCTGTTGAACTTCGTCTTCTGACACTAAAGACCGCTCTGCTACTCGTGTTAGCATCGATAAAGCATATGGGAGATCTGCAGGCACTCTCTGTGAGCCCCACCTGCTTTGAATTCGTGCCTGGCGACTCCAAGCTCGTCCTGAAGCCAAGGCAAGGTTACATACCTAAAGTGCTTTCTACTTTGTTCAGAGCACATGTGATAACTCTATCGGCGCTTCCTCCTTCGGAGTAAGACCAAGAGTTGAATTTACTCTCCCCCGTCAGGGCATTGAGAGTTTATATAGAGCGTTCTGCCCCGTTCAGGAAGACGGAACAGCTCTTCGTATGCTTCGGTGGCCGCACCAAAGGGTCTCCAGTCACGAAGCAGAGGCTTTCTAAATGGATAATTAATGCTATTGCGCTAGCGTACTCTTCTTTGGGCCTACAATGCCCCATGGGAGTAAGAGCCCACTCAACTAGAGGCGTCACCTCTTCCTGGGCTTGGTCTAGTGTTGTGTCCATTGCAGAGATATGTGCCGGCGGGCATTCTGGCGGGCTCTGGTGGGCTTCATCGCCATAGGCTCGTGCAGCTCCGTTGCCGAGCCGTGGGTTCATTTTTAATTCACTGCACGAACCAATTGCCGTGAAGTTACACTGCATTATTAAAAAGGTTTCAGTCATCGGAGAAAAAGGACGTTCCCCATAGCGTCTTAGCAGATGCAGTACACATTCCCATATCTCAGGGAACCGAGGTTACATTAGTAACCGAATAAGTTTTTATTACATTTGTGTCTTCCTTGTGTTGATAGTACACAAGTGGATCTACAAGTTAATATCTCACAAACAAAATCTTACAAATCCTTCAGGTTCATCAGATGACGAAGTCCATCCTATTTACATGATTTTTATTTATTAAACAGTCTTCGTTTATTGTAACTAAATTGTTATTGTGGAAGCATACAAGCTGGACCTCGTTTATAAATGGAGGAAGGAGTCATTTGACACATATCAGTGGTATCCAGGTGAGACAATTAACAGCTTTTACCAATTATTTACACCCCAAAATTAGAACTAGAAACATAATCACTGAAACCTGAAACTTACATACCAAAACCCTAAACCAAGTCTGCAAAATTGCGGGAAAATAAGGGAGTATTACGTAAGAGGGAACCCGAGATGAATTAAACATCAAATAAAGCAAAATGACAGGGAACAAAAAAATAGTAAATTAGTGATCAAGTGCCATGTTAAATACAGTAGCATCTGAAAGATTTTTAATCAGTTAAATAGCAGAAGTTATTCCTCCACCAAATGCGTGTGACATCATTAACAATGGCCCTATATTGTTGAACTAATGTGCAAGATGGCGACAAGTGAGGAGGTAGTTTTGAGAAGCTGAGGATAAAAGTTGTTTCCTTCACCTCAAATCGTTCTTTTTTTTTTTTTTTGGTTGAACTAAGTGACCAGTCAGACTTTTAAATGTAAGATCTATTATCAGTCCACTAATTAATCTGGACTGTTACAATAACTTTGAACTTTGCAACTACACTGAACAAAATTATAAAAGCAACACTTTTGTTTTTGCCCCCATTTTTCATGAGCTGAACTCAAAGATCTAAGACTTTTTCTATGTACACAAAAGGCCTATTTCTATCAAATATTGTTCACAAATCTGTCTAAATCTGTGTTAGTGAGCACTTCTCCTTTGCCGAGATAATCCATCCACCTCACAGGTGTGGCATATCAAGATGCTGATTAGACAGCATGATTATTGCACAGGTGTGCCTTAGGCTGACCACATAAAAGGCCAATCTAAAATGTGCAGTTTTACTGTATTGGTGGGTCCGGGGGGGTCTGAAAACCAGTCAGTTTCTGGTGTGACCACCATTTGCCTCACATCTCATTCGCATAGAGTTGATCTGGTTGTTGATTGTGGCTTGTGGAATGTTGGTCCATTCCTCTTCAATGGCTGTGCAAAGTTGCTGGATATCTGCAGGAACTGGAACACGCTGTCGTATAAACCGATCCAGAGCATCCCAAACATGCCAATGGGTGACATGTCCGGTGAGTATACTGGCCATGCAAGAACTGGGATCTTTTCAGCTTCCAGGAATTGTGTACAGATCCTTGCAACATGGGGCCGTGCATTATCATGCTGCAAACATGAGGTGATGGTCGTGGATGAATGGCACAACAGTGGGCCACAGGATCTCGTCACGGTATCTCTGTGAATTCAAAATGCCATCAATAAAATGCAACTATGTTCCTTGTCCATAACATACGCCTGCCCATAACATAACCCCACCACCACCATGGGCCAATCGATCCACAACGTTGACATCAGCAAACCACTCACCCACACGACGCCATACACGCTGTCTGCCATCTGCCCTGTACAGTGAAAACCGGGATTCATCTGTGAAGAGAACACCTCTCCAAAGTGCCAGAAACCATTGAATGTGAGCATTTGGCCATTCAAGTTGGTTACGATGACGAACTGCAATTAGGTCGAGACCCCGATGGGGACGACGAGCATGCAGATGAGCTTCACTGAGAAGGTTTCTGACAGTTTGTGCAGAAATTATTAGGTTATGCAAACCGATTGTTGCACCAGCTGTCCAGGTGGCTGGTCTCAGAAGATCTTGGAGTTGAAGATGCTGGATGTTGAGGTCCTGGGCTGGTGTGGTTACACGAGGTCTGCGGTTGTGAGGCCGGTTGGATGTACTGCCAAATTCTCTGAAACGCCTTTGGAGACGGCTTATGGTAGAGAAAGGAACATTCAATTCACGGGCAACAGCTCTGGTGGACACTCCTGCAGTCAGCATGCCAATTGCACACCTCCTCAAAACTTGCAACATCTGTGACATTGTGCTGTGTGATAAAACTGCACATTTTAGAGTGGCCTTTTATTGTGGCCAGCCTAAGGCACACCTGTGCAATAATCATGCTGTCTAATCAGCATCTTGATATGCCACACCTGTGAGGTGGATGGATTTTCTCGGCAAAGGAGAAGTGCTCACTAATACAGATTTAGACAGATTTGTGAACAATATTTGAGAGAAATAGGCCTTTTGTGTACATAGAAAAAGTCTTAGATCTTTGAGTTCAGCTCATGAAAAATGGGGGCAAAAACAAAAGTGTTGCGTTTATAATTTTGTTCAGTGTAATTGTTAACTCATCGAGACAGCACCGAATTGCGGAAAAGCGGAAAGAGAGGGAGAGTAAAGTCAAAGACAAGAGCATAACAAAGCCTCTACAAAGATGAAGAACAAAAATGATGAAGTGCATATTTGTGGCACTGACATTCAAACAATGCACTCATATGTTGCGCAAGGCGCTATAATTCCGTGTCTCTGAAATTCAAGAAAACATTTTGTGTTGCATAATTGAAAGATTCAACAGATTAGGGGAGCTCTTAAGCTTTGAGCACTGAAGCTTTGAAGAAAACGACAGAATTCCTCTTCAATGATGTCAAAAGATTTCAACGATGACATGAAAAATGTGAAAAAAGATATGAAGATGATCCATGAGGTCAGTGATGTACATGGTAAGAAAATGTCGGAGATCGATTCAAGGCTCAATGAAGTAGAAAGATACAAAAGAAGATTTAATCTGAGATTGTACGGTCTGGCGGAACAGGCAGGTGAAGACAGGTGAAGGCGCAGGTCGTGGATATCTGTTATGAAGTTCTTCCAGAGCTCACCAGCAAAATACAGAGGCATTAAAATATAGAGGTAGATATAGTAACTTGAAGGAAATGCCACGAGAGAGAGAACCGTTATCATTCAGTTTCTGTCCAGATCCTTACGAGATATGCTTTGGAAAGCGGCAAAATCCAGCGCCTATTTGAAGTCAAAAGAACTGCGATTTGGAGAAGATTTAAGAACTATGGACAAAGCAATACGTAAACAACTGTGGCCGAAAGTGGAGCCTGCTCCTCAGGGTCAGCACTAGCTGTAGGCAGAGCAGGCGATTGCCTAGGGCCTCGGGCTTTGAGGAGGGGCATCCATAACCGTAGCATCCCCTATACGCTAGTCCACCAGTAAAGACAGGCAGCAAATACTAGCCTCATTGTTCATTAGATATAGTTGAATTGTCACTTATCTGCAATTAAACCAATTAAATGTTGCTGTTTCAAAGCGGATCCTGCCTTCTGAACGTTTTCCATAACGAGCATGTTGCGCCTGTGAATCAAACGGCTAAATAGGCACGCAAAGAAGTACTGCTCCTAGCGCAGGTGTGTGAGTTGTCATCATCTATATTAGAGTGATCGCAGTGTATTCTAAATATATACTTGTTCTGTCGATCAGCATCATTTCTGGACAGATTATTCACTGCTTTATTACTACTTTGTTACGAGTTTAAAAGAGTGCGAGCGCACCCAGACGCAACACTTTGAATTTATACAATGAATGACATCGCGTCGGGAGCTGACTAGCAAAATAGCTACAAGTAAAAGCAAAGAAGTTTGTGTTCAAAGTTAAAAAGCAAACACACAATAACATTTTTTTTATGTTTCAAACCAAGGTATGGAACGATATTCCGGACAATTTTCAAATAGAATAGAAAATTGTATTTTCAATTGCGTTTTCAATATTTGGACGCATAAATTGTGACATAATCCAAATGCAATTGCAAATCCTGCATTAGCGTTTGCATTTTCGCTTTCGCGAACGCACAGTGACTGCCAAATTTCAAATGAAAAAGCAAAGTCCATTTGCTACTGTATTTCCCATGTCTTAGGAGTTACGAGCCTGTCATATTTAAATAGCAATATTAATTACCACGTCTGCTTTTTCACTCTCGCTGCGTCGCGCATGTAAACTGCCAAAACTCAAATGGAATCGCAATCCTTTTGCATAGGTATTGTCTACATGGAAAGCTGCCAATCAATGTGAGGGGGCGGGGCTATACTAGGGGGTCTTTGCGGGTCTGTTGTGTTCGGGGAGGTGACCTAAATACAGACGACAGGCCGTCAGAATGCTCTGCAGAAAGAAGAAAGAGAAGAAGACCACGAAGAAGTGAGTTATTGCCAGGTATGTTTACACATACGAGGAATTTGTTTTCATGACAGAAACTCCACAGTGTAACAGAATGACAGTGACAGAACAAAAACACAGATAATAAAAATTAAAATAGAACAAGTAGATAAGGAATAGAAACATATAACTGACAATTGTGTGTGCAGGTATATTAAAATAGACAGTTTTTTTTTTTTTTTTTATGTACAGGTACTGTATTTATGTTCAAATTTGAGGTGTAGGCTGAGTATGAGTGTTAGATAAATAAGTGTTTGAGTGTATAAATAGTGTGTGTTCCATGGTTATTGTTAAGTGTTCATGAGATGGATTGCTTGAGGAAAGAAACTGTTCCTGTGTCTGGTTTTTCTGGTGCTCAGTGCTCTGTAGCGTCGTCCAGATGGCAACAGTTCAAAGAGGGATTGTGTTGGATGTGAGGGGTCAGAGTGATTCTGCCAGCCCTTTTGCTCTCTCTGGACGAGTACAGTTCTTGGAGAAAAGGGAGGGTTGAACAAGTGATTCGCTCAGCAGTCCGGACTACCCTCTGTAGTCTTCTGAGGTCCGATTTGGTAGCTGAGCTGAACCAGACAGTTAATGAAGTGCAGAGGATGGATTCAATGATGGAGGAATAAAACTGTTTCAGCAGCTCCTGTGGCAGGTTGCACTTCCTCAGCTGGCGAAGGAAATACAACCTCTACTGGGCCTTTTTCACAATGGAGTCAAAGTGAGTGTCCCACTTCAGGTCCTGAGAGGTTGTGGTGCCCAGGAACCTGAATGACTTCACTGCAGTCACAGTGCTGTCCATGATTGTGAGTGGGGGGAGTGCAGGGGGATTCTCCTGAAGTCCACGGTCATCTCCACAGTTTTGAGCGTGTGGAGCTCCAGGTTGTTGAGACTGCACCAAACAGCCAGCTCTTTAACCTCCTGACTATAAGCAGACTCGTCACCATCCTGGATGAGGCAGATGACTGTAGTGTCATCCGCAAACTTCAGGAGCTTGACAGAGGGTCTTTAGAGGTGCAGGCGTTGGTGTACAGGGAGAAGAGCAGTGGAGAGAGAACACAACCCTGAGGAGCACCAGTGCTGATCGTACAGGTGCTGGATGAGAATTTTCCCAGCCTCAATAGCTGCTGCCTGTCTGTCAGAAAGCTGTTGATCCACTGACAGACGGAGGTGGGCACGGGGAGCTGAGATAGTTTGGGCAGGAGGAAGTTTGGGATGATAGTGTTAAAAGCCGAGCTGAAATCCACAAACAGGATCCTCACATAAGACCCTAGTCTGTCTAGATGTTGCAGAACACAAAGCAGTCCCATGTTTACTGCATCGTCCACAGACCTGATTGCTCTGTAGGCAAACTGAAGAGGATCCAGCAAAGGGTCCAGTGATGACCTTCAGGTAGGCCAGCACCAGTTTTTCAAAAGACTTCACGACCACAGATGTTAGAGCCACAGGTCTATAGTCATTAAGTCAAGTAATTTTGGGTTTCTTTGGGACGGAGATTATGGTGGAGCATTTGAAGCATGAAGGAACTTCGCACAGCTCCAGTGATCTGTTGAAGATCAGTGTGAAGATGGGGCCAGCTGGTCAGCACAGGATTTAAAACAGGCTGGTGTAACACAATCTGGGCATGGTGCTTTCCTTTTCTGCTTCCGGAAGACCTAGCGCACCTCTTCTTCGCTGATCTGAAATGCAGGTGTGGGGGAGAGGGGGGTTGCAGGAGGTGTTGCTGGAGTGATTGTGAATGGTTGTGTGGAGAGGTGTTCAGGGGGGGTGTGGGGTGTTTTTTCAAACCTGCAGTAAAATTTGTTCAGTTCGTCTGCCAGTTGTTGATTCTCCGCAGTTCTGGGGGATGGTGTCTTGTAATTGGTTATTTCTTTTAGACTTTTTCACACTGATGCCGAGTCGCTGGAAGAGAATTTAATCTTTATTTTTTCAGAATAATTCCTCTTTGCCACTCTGATCTCTTTTCCAGTGTGTATTTAGCCTGTTTATACAAGACATTATCCCCCTTCCTGTAACCATCTTCTTTGGCCTGAAGGAGCTGTCTGAGTTTTGCAGTGAACAATTGTTTGTCGTTGTTGTAGGTTAAATGATTCCTGGTAGGAATGCACATATCTTCAAACTGATATAAGATGTTACAGTCTCAGTGAGCTCGTCCAGATCGGTGGCAGCAACTTCAAAAACACTCCAATCAGTGAAGCCAAAACAAGCTTGTAAATCCTGCTCTGCTTCATTAGTCCATTTTTACAGTCCTTAATACAGGTTTAGCGGATTTCAGTTTCTGCCTGTAGGTCGGTATAATATGAACCAAACAGTGATCAGAGAGCCACAAAGCTGCCCATGGAACAGAGTGATATGCAATCTTTATCATGGTATAACAGTGATCCAATATATTACTGTCTCTGGTGGGACATGTGATGTGCTGTCTGTATTTTGAAAGTTCACGGGAGAGATTTGCTTTATTAAAATCCCAGAGAATGATTAAAACAGAGTCCAGGTGTTTTTGTTCTGTGTCTGTGATCAGATCAGCGAGTTTCTGTAAAGCAGTGCTCACGTGTGCTTGCGGAGGAATGTAGACACTGACGAGAATGAACGAGCAAAACTCCCGCGGCGAATAGAACGGCTTACAGTTAATGAAGAGCACTTCTAGATCTGAACAGCACATCTTCTTTAACACAGTTACATCTGTACACCACCTCTCATTGATGTAAAAGCATGTCCTGCCGCCGCGTGATTTCCCTGTTGATTCTGCATCGCGATCTGCTCTGAACAGTTGAAAGCCCGGGAGACTCAACGCACTGTCCAGAATGGTGTCTTTCAGCCAGGTTTCCGTGAAACACAGAGCAGCAGAGTTAGAAAAATCCTTATTTGTCCGGGAGAGCAGAAGGAGTTCGTCCGTTTTGTTGGGTAAAGAGCGGAGGTTCGCCAGATGGATGCTAGGCAACGGCGTTCTGAATACACGCTGTCTGAGCTTCACGAGCGCGCCACCTCGCTTCCCCCGTCTGCGCATCCTGAAGCGTTTGATCAGCGCCACAACTCCCCCGACAACAATGTCCAGCAAAACATTTAGAAATAGTGAAAAAAACGGTTGAAATGAGGGTGGTGTTTACTTCCGAATGTCCAGCAATCGTCTCTGTGGTGAATGAGTGCAGGGAATAACTAAAGACAGGACAAACTAACAAAAACATAAAAACAACTGCGGAGCACGCCACGGAGGCAGCCATCAGCGTCGGCGCCATCTTCAGAGGCAATGGAGGTAATCGGTAAAGGCGCCGCTAAAGGCAGCTACCAATCAGTTTCACACCTGTGTGAACGAACAAACAGTGCAACCTTCTTGGCACAATACATAATTATGTATTTTTTACCCCAAATGTAGGGATTATCCCCTGCTAACAGCGGAGCCACAACGGTACGCACAATAGATCAATATTCACTATAAACCAAACGCTTTCACCTGTCTCTGCATCTCTCCCTGTTTACTCTCACTCACACTTTTAATCCGTAATAGAGAGCGTGTCAACTGCATCAAGACCTTTTACCGGTTGCACTGCACTTGATGCACTTAAGCAAAAAAAAACTAATCTATACTTATTTTCCACCATACTTTATATTTTATTCAACAGTTTTAAATAATTATGGAGTTCGCGTCCCGTACATGGCACCAAAGCGTTGCGCCTGCCTCAAGATATTTCGCTATTTACAGCCACTGGACACCGCAATTGATGAACGTGATTTTTTATGTCATCTTGCCTTGGCTGTGGCGTGTTCCGTGACAGCTGCACCTAGATCTGACTGATGAAGTGTCATCTGGGGCAGGCAGAGTAAAAGTAGCAGCGTTTTCTGTTTTGTCACGTGCATCAATTGGAGTGTAAACAGACTGAGAGATCTTGAGGCAGGTGCACATAGGCTATTAGATAGGAATAATATATAGGTGGCAAATAGGTAAATACATGTAGATTTGCTCTGTTTGTTTGCTTAAGTGCAAGTGGAGTGCAAACCCCCCCCCGGAAAAGGTCTTGAGGCAGGTGTGACACGCTCTATATTACGGATTAAAAGTGTAAGTGAGAAGTCAAAAGGAGAGAGAGCAGAGACAGGTGACAAAGCGTTTGCGTTTATAGTGAATATTGACCTACCCCCTTGTGCGTACTCCGTTGTGGCTTTACCGCTGTTAGCATGGTGGATAATCTACATTTGGGCGTTTGGTCTCAAAAAGCACTCCCATAATATATGTAATTGTGCAACCGATCGATTTTGCACTGTCCCTGTTGTTCACACAGGGTGAATACTTTGATGGTAGATGCACCCCACTTTAGAGAGCATTTACGATTACCTCATTGTGATCAGAGCATACGGCACGGTCGTCTGTGAGTGACGTCACCTCCCAACACAAAAACGCCCCTAGTATAGCCCCGCCCCCTCACATTGATTGGCAGCCTTCCATGCAGACATCGGAAATTAAAATGCAAAAGGAATTGCGATTCCATTTGAGTTTTGGCAGGTTCCATGCGCGACGCAGCGAGAGTGAAAAAGCAGAAGTGGTAATTAATATTGCTATTTAAATATGACAGGCTCCATAACTCCTAAGACATGGGAAATACATTTGCAAATGGACTTTGCTTTTCCATTTGAAATTTGGCAGTCACTGTGCGTTCGCGAAAGCGAAAATGCAAACGCTAATGCAGGATTTTCAATTGCATTTGGATTATGTCACAATTTATGCGTCCACATATTGAAAACGCAATTGAAAATACAATTTGCTATTCTATTGGAAAATTGTCCGGAATATCGTTCCATACACAGCATCTCAGATGTGGTATAGTCTAAATCAGGATGATGGTTAGATAACTGCTGGAACAGACCACTATAATTCAGTTTCAATCTAGGCTAACTAGAAAATATATTTTTTGCTTAGTAGTGAGCGCTCTTTCTTTCCACTTGATTTGTGTATATATTCATATAAGGCTTAACAATTGCATACACAATATCATATGATTGATCAAATCATTCAAACTAAAATACATGATCACGTTAAGTCACTTTATTTAGATAGCGCTTTTATCAATACCGATGGTGTCAAAAGCAGCTTTACAGTATAATAGAAGATAGTGTTAATAATGCCCCAAAGGACAACAGTAAACCACTCAATTTCGTTAAGTCCAGGCATCATTGATATTCCGTGATGTCATTTTCCAGCTCAGTTCAGTTTAAATGTAGGCACGCTCTGTGCGAACAAGTTGACAATATCGCTGAAATTAAGTGTCCCCACTATGCACCACGTCAACACGTGAGATCATTGCGATGATCACAGGACATAACACCATTCCATAATGTGTACTCACAGGTGAGTTAATGTGAGTCCTTGTGAATTAAATGGTGAGCAGGGTTGAGAGGAGGCAGTTCAAAATTCGGTCAACGAAGGTAGGCTTTTATTATCCTGATTTTCAACACTACACAGGGATATCACAATTGCTTCTCACAGTTTCAGTGCACACCAGCTAACAGTTTTTTGTTATAAGAACCTTCTCCAAACAAACAACTGACTTCCAGACACAGCCTTCGATGAAATCAACTGAAATACAAAATACATTAAATCTTTCGTGATCTCAGCAGAGAATGATTAAACAACTCCACAAAAAGCATCACCAACTTCACTCATTATTAACCACACTCACTTTATTTCTGTCAGACATCTACAAAAGCGCTTATTGAGAATTAACAGAGATTTAGATGATGGGTTTGTTTCATTTGGTGTCACCATCAAGGTGATTAGTGTTTGGGCTCTTGACCCTTGACTTTATAACAAAGAATACCTAAAAAGAAACTACAACCAGGTGATATCAGTTTGGTATTGATGATAACAACACAATCTTCACCCAGATTCATTATGCAGTCTTTGTGAGGAGTTATTAATCTAAAATTTGTAATTATAATAGCTCTTTGACTATACAGTGCAGGATCCAACAGTGTAATACATTATGAAGGATTTTAAAAGCATGATAAATCACAAGTATTTTGAACTGCGTTGTCATTTAAAAACAAAGAGAAACATCAAGAATCAGTGTATGAATCTCAACAATGGAGACAATCAAAAGCTTCACGCTGCAATGCATGCTGGGTACCAGGCCTCTTGCAGTGAGGCACTTTGACTACATAGTATGAGCACACATTGAGGGCACTGTGAGGTAACACTTTTAGCTCACTGTGACCTCAGTAATTGTATCATACACTTTGTGTCAGATTGGTGATTTATGACCTGATTTATGATCTCTGTCAGCGTTGATTGACAGGTTGCCATATGTCAAATGTTTACATGGTCAGATTTATGACCTGATTTATGGCTATATGATCCCTCTGTCACCCTGACTGCCATGTCACCCATGACGTCATTATCACCTGAACCCCCACCCCCTGCCCGCAACAAGTGGGCGCGTGACAATCAAAAGATAACCCACCAAGTGGTAGCTGATTTGAGTTTTAGCACTCCGGTGTATTGATTTTCGCGAGCGGATACCCTTACCCGAGCAGATGGGGTTTTAGTGCCCGTCGCCTCCTCACTGACCCTGTCGCTAACTTCAGTCGCGAGGTGTTTGGGTCTTCCTGATTAGTGGAACAAACTGGTCTAAGCAAAGCGGGTGTTATTGTACACTATCAACACGGTTTACTCAATATTTGTTTGTCACTATTTACAGTATTATGTATGAGTAGACGGACTACTCTGAGCAATCAAATTTGGTTAGCGAGAACTTCTATGGATCCGCTTCCCCTTGAAAAAATTTGGTACATTTTCCAGTGGGATGGTACAACGCCTGGTATGCGGTACCATGCGAGCAAGCCACCAGACTACATATCCATATCATCCTTTTGGAACAAAACGCTTTATGACCAAAATGATCTCATGCTGGTAAATAAACGTCGGGAGGACTCTGAAACAAACGATGACTCTGATGAGTATGATCGTGACTGGCCTCTTCCTGAGGTCAACCATTTCGAATGCTGCAAAACGAGTCTATATTTCGAGCAAAGTTATGTACCTGTGTTACACAATTTTTTCAACGATAGACGAGCTGTTTCAGTTGAATTGAATTTATTCTAAGCATTGCTGAATTATCAGTAAGTGTTTAATCATAATGATGCACATCAATACGTTTTTGAATAGGGTCATGTGTTATAGCAAACCTGAAGATTTATGTACTCTATTGCACAATTATATTGTGATTTATTGAGTCCTTGCTTCTGTTTACATGCTACTACTCCTGTGTTCCTACCTTTATTTGACCCTCTAACTCTAACACTTTCTATTCTATTTTAATTCTACTTTATCTATATTTATCTTTTTTATTTTTTATTCTTTATTAAAAAAACAAACAAAAAACAAACACTAGCTTTCTATTTTTTCTATTCTATCTACTTGTTTTTCTTTGTTTGTGTGTGTGTGTATATGTGTGTGTGTGTATAATGTGTGTATATATATACACCGCTATCTGTTGTACTGGTTAGGTAACCCCGAATACTTGTCCATTTGCACTATAATGTTGCTCTTTGAGAGTTTTGAATGCTGTTATTGTCATTTGTAAGTCGCTTGGATTTCAAAGGTCTGCTAAATGACCTACTGTTAACATGAAGTTTGTACGGTTTTCCTTGATCTATGTTTAATTGTTTAATAAACAGCTATTGGATTCAATTTCCTCTTGCCTCTAAGATTCTTTATTAGAATACTGTTTAATGGTGTATGCATGTTTTGAAACACATTTAAATTATTGTTGATGTATAGTGTTGTATGTATTATGTTCATCACATTTTTAATTTTGCTTAAAACATTTTATTATGGAATTGTCAATAAAAGTCTAGTCAATAGAAGTTAAGGTCGACCATCATGAAATGAAAGTTATGGATCATGAATCTTATTATGAACAATCCACCAGTACATATATTTTTGTTTACACCTTCAGTTCATGATGGTCGACCTTAACTTCTATACCAAAGATAATGTTAAAATGTTAAATTCAGTCAAAGACTTTTATTGACAATTCCATATTAAAATGTTTTAAGTAAAGTTAAAAATGTGATGAACATAATACATACAACACTATACATCAACAATGATATAAACAACGCAATCAATCAGCCTGTGCTGTAAAATGCCCCCGGGCGAGACACACAAAACATGGAAAGCTCCCCCCCCCCTTTCATCCATCTATACTAAGGTACAGTAAATTTGTTTGTCGGTCCGCGCGGCCTCTGCCGTGAAAAACTTGTTGCTTCTACCGCCGTGTCTTCACAAGGAGAATCGGGTAAACATGGGGAACATACCCCACTTACTAACCCTAACTCCTCCCACTCCACACCACCCCTCCACACCGTCCGGAGGATTTGTTTTACTATGCTGTACTTATTCCCCTCCAGTCCTGACCATTTAAGCCACGCGGCGATTATGGATACCACCGTTAAGTGGGTCGGGTATGTGACATCCTATTTTTTCTAGTCTGTTTCGGTTTTGTGGTGCACTTACTCCGCTTATTACATTTACCAACGACCACTAACCATATCAACATGTTTAAAACTACCCCAACCCATCAGGCGCCAATACAATTTGTATCTCCCAGTAACAATTCTCAGATGCAGTGTAAAGGTATCCCATGGCATTTAACTCGACTCAGTCTACTATACCTCAACTAGCTCTCCCCCCCGCAATCTACAGCTTTCACGCGCCCGTTTCTACAAAGTTGCCCCAACCCTTGATCCGCACCCACACGCCGATACACCCACCCGGCGCATACTTGCACGCGCCAGCGTGTTTCGAGAAAACAAACGCACTAACAGTCGTCTGACCTGCTAAACCACCGCACACACATGCTCCCCTCGAAATACCGTCAGAACTTTGCTTCGCTTATTAAGAAAATGTGATAATGCGAATGTAAAGCCAGGTTTTAAGTACACCGTGTACAAAGACAATCGGTTTCCACATATCTCCATTAACTTGTAATTAACAACTTGTGTTCATATACTTGAAATAGAGTACCGACACAGAGAAACCAGAAGTACTCACACTCTGCGCCTGTGTCTCGCCGCTCTTCCGCCTTTGTAGACAGATCAGGAAAAGTACAGTCCCATCACATCTATGCATACTCAGTTACAAATCTCCTGTGTCCCAGACTTTCCTTAATACGCGTCCTAATGCTATTGTCTCATGTTCCTGCACCAACCCTCGCGGCCACCCCACGGACTTGACCCAGAACTCTTGAGAGTTAGCTTTGGGTGAATAGTACATCTAAAAACATACCATGAAACATTAAAGGGATAGGCTTATAAAGGGTGTGGTACAGTTTATGCTCAGCGAATATCATAACATTAAAATCTTTAACAGCTCTGTATTTCCGAAGATTCGAGATTTCAGCGTTATTAGCCTATGTGTTTATATTGAACATATTTCCTGTCGTGCAAACATATTTCGTATAAACGACCTAGCGTCCCTAACCTTTCAAAAGAGCGGACTGTAGTCATAATGTATCGTCTTAATTGTGATCACCATACAAACAACGGTGACATAGTCCCGCTAGCAAACAGCCAAAAGTGGACAAACAGGAGGAAAAACTTCTCCGTGAGCACTCGGTAGATGCTTACGCTGTGGACCTGATGAGTGTCAAGTAACCGTCCTAGGTCCTTACACTGAAGTCAAGCGGAACTGTTTCTGACAGCAACGAGTCGACAAATAAAACTCGTGAACATCGTCATCAGCTATATTGAAACAAGAAGGTTTGGTAGTGTGCATTCTTTTTATGCTGTAGTGTTCATAAATTCCTATGGGCACATGCACTGCCTGTTTGACCACAATCAGAAATAACTCATCACCTGAATACTATGCAAAAACAAAATGTAAACAGATTCATCGATTATCTCTGGTGGAAAAATAGTATTTACAATTCACACATTCACAATAGAACAGAAGAAAGGATTTCTGTCCCATGTGCTCATTATAGCTAAAATTCTCTTTTGCCAAATGCCGTACACACTTCTGCATTTCGTAATTCAATGATTTTTAGTCAATTTGTTTTGTGCAAAGATAACTCCTATGTAAAGATTGTTTGATTTTTTTCTATAAACTTAAAAGTGTGGAACATCATAGTTCTCAAAATGTGTTTGCATTACATCTAACAAACATGACAGAAGTGGAGAAACAAAGATGTTTAGCACATACACACATTGTAGATGCTTACGTACACCAGATATGTTGCTTTATTTGAGTCAAAGAAGATGGCGATAGTAACTGATAACATTCTTTAATGTTTAATGTCGTTGTGATGAAAAAGATTTTGAGGATAAACACCTCAGGGGAAATAATTTGAAATGGTGGTTGGTTGGTTCAAAATAATAAAATGTTCAGGTCAAATGTTTAATATTTTATTAATGAATAGGTAGTACTGTCATGCTCTCTATTCCCATGGCAAAGGTAGCTGAACGGACGGGAGTTTAAAACAAATCCAGCCAAACAATTCAATTTAAAACTTTCACAGTTGTTTATGAAACAGATTTTCTAAATTCTATATGCATTATAAACATTTATTTTCTTGCTTGACTCTCTTTCTTAGTGATTTGGTCTCTTGAATGCACGAAAGGTATTGGATGAAATGTACCTATACTCTTTACAAGAGCGTAGACACTTTAACAAGACTTTAACTTTAAAGAATGTGCGGCTTTCAGTGTAATAGCTTGATATGTTACATTTGTAATAGTTTTAAGGGTAAAACAGCTAGACTTAATTTTTGTGTTGATGCTTCATGTGATCGCACTTTGTGGACAGACACAAAGTTGCACTAAAATAAATATCTCGAAGAGAAAGACTGTTACTTAATTTCTCAATTTTTATTTATTCCTATTATGATGACAGCTCACAAAGAGATGTCTTCACCAAAAAAAAAAAACATACACAGTCCAACAAACAAATTGTGAACGGCTATCCGCAATCTTGATAATATGACTAAATCTAGTGGTGTAAGAGAGAAAAAAAATTAGAGTTTTTAGATGTGCCATATCCCTGGCGAAAATCTGTTGGCATGCAAAAAATACTTACAAATGTTTTAGCACAGCTATTTATACACACAATATAAGAACTGCATATTGTGTCACTTCCATAGAAAATCCATTACCAGTTTATCAGGGTCAAAAGGAAATGATGATAATAGTTGAAACATCCTTAGCTTGTACATTTTTTTCATGTTGAAAATCACAGATTCTAGTGTGTTTAATCTTTTAGCAAGTCATTTAAAAAATGACATGATACCTACAAAATAGTCAATAGTTAAAGTGTAGAAGTTTTATGTTCTAGGTAAGAAATTTTACACCAAGTGTTAAAGGCCAGGTAAATAATTTAAACGTAGGTCTGTCAAATGAGAAAAGTCCAGTTGTATATTAAAAAAAAAAAAAAAAAAAAAAAAAAGTTTTCTGAAGTAAAAAAATATATGTGTTTGTCACAAACCCATCCAAAGAGTTTTCTACTCATGTGAGAAAAGCACTTGGGTGCATTAATTTTCTAAAGAAACAATACTGGTCATCAGACTATTTTAAAGAAAATTAAAGATAGACAGCATGCCTTGCTTTAGTAACAAAATGTGTTTAACCTTTTAAACATGATTAAAATTGTAGGTGTAATTATTTTACTGAAGTTTTAAGTGAAATTTATATTTGTTCTTTTACAGTACACATACTATCTACAGGCTAGATTAAAATGAAAACATTTCTTAAATAACAACAAAAAGTAAACGCTACATATATGATTCTGCCTATACTTAAAATTTAGTATACTCATTTTTGGGTGTGATCCCAAAGAATCAGACAAAGTGTTGATTCATTGTCTAAAGCATGATACTGTGCACATCTATATGAGATGAATGTTGTAAAACCATTAACACAAGCACACATAGGATACTCTTATCTGCTGTCAGTTAGACCCCACAACCACCTTCACTATCAGAAGTAAATGGATAGGTGAGGTGGTCTTGGTGGATAGTTGGTGGTTTGAATAATTTGTAGCTTAAGACTCCTTCTCATAAGTTTACCTAATCAGCAGATTAGCCTGTACTGATCCTACTGAGGTGTTAGCATACACGCATACAGATGAGGTAGAAAGAACATGCCCAAACATAACATCTTTTCAGAAGCATATAGAAAGTGTGATGGGTAATGGTCTTGTTTTAGTTTTCAGTTTTTAGGTGCTTTATTGGCATGAAAAATATTTTGTACATTCGTCTTGCCAGGGCATTCCAGTATCTGTTGCAAACAATCACAAAACAGGAGTCTAGCCTATCAACATTTAGCCTAGAGACCAAGCACAACCTGAAAACGTTAGGGTTTGAGAGGACACCTGTAGGATATCTTCCACACAAACAAGGCACATCCCCGTTAACAAACATATTAAAACATGATATCGACACTGACTACATCACGGTAGGAAACATATAGGGGAGAAGCTTTGGGCTCTGGTGTCTAGACCAACAAAGGTGTTGACCTAAAACACAAACACGGAAGCCAGACGCCCCAGACAACCTCCTTGCTCAGGGGTGGATGTAGACGGGTCGGTAGCCACACTGTTGGTGACTATGCATTAACATATACCGTATAGATCAAACGAATATTGATCCTGTTGAGGTGACAATACACACCCTTTGCTTAGCTATTTTTTTCCACAATCAGGAAGAACCCAAATACCTCCAGACTGGAAGTTAACAACAGGTTAGGAAGGAACTCCATAAAACCCCATGGCGCAGGTAAGAGATAAAACATCATAAATCCAGTCATAAATACATCAAAAGTCAATCTAACATCTGTTTGATCTTTTGATTTAGAACGTTGGTCATCCAAAAACCCACTGTGCAGTCAGTCAGGGGGATAAGGACTCTGTGTGACATGGCAGTCAGGGCTGACAGAGGGGTATATAGCCATAAATCAGGTCCTAAATCTGACCATGTACCATTGCATATGAAAAACCTGTCAATCAACGCTGACAGGGATCATAAATCAGGTCATAAATCACCAATCTGACACAAAGTGTATGATACAACTACTGACAACTACTCACATGGGACCTACACGAGTATCCTGGGAGCTCATGGTGAGATCACTGTGAGACCAAATTGTTGACTGGGCAAGCCAGAGTCGATAGCAACAAGGAAAACTAAACTCATCGTGACCGAATTGGTGAGAGAAAAAAAAAAGCCTTGGGAGAACCAGGGCAGTCGGGGGGCGAGTTATCCTCTGGCCAGACTACCCAGCAGTTTAATCCAGTGCAGCAGCAAAGTCAGAGTGCAGAGGACTCTTCTTCAGGTCGATGGGTGATATTGGTAATAGAAAAGAATCCTAAAATTTTTGTTTCAGGGTACGTCTATGCAAGTAACTTTAGCACACAAAACAAATCTTTATTTTTTAACTTTGAAGACCAAATTGAAAAAACTGTGGAACAATATAGCAAGGCAAAATTAGTAGTTGGAGGGAATTTCAATACAATATGGGATTCTGAAAAGGATTGTTTGCCACCTCATCCAAACAATAGGTCTGGGCTGCGTTTCCCGATAACGGTGTCTCTTAGCACGCTACGAAGACTCTAAAGGAATGCCTTAACTAAAGGTGTACCATTTCTAGGCGTGTTCCCCGAACTATACCTTAGGATGTTGCTTAAGGTAAACCTTCTTACATGCAACGTTAGCAGGTGCTGTCCATGGCAGTGGTGCTGATTAGGTTGATATCGATGGCTCTAGAATCGATTGTTCACTGCATTATAGAGCGGGTAAAGTATTAAGAAAGTGATGTTCATTATAAAGAAGCACTTTAGAAATATTAGAAATTGAATTTACGGGCTCCTGCATTTATAAAAAAATCAAACTTTCAAACTAAATGCCAAACCTTGGATATCATTATATATATATATAATATCTATATATATATATATATATATTATATACAGTAAACAGTGTTTGTGTGTGTGTGTGGTAGTATAATTTTGCAAGTGCGAACCTGCAACCTCACGGCCAAAAGTATTCTGCCTTAACCAGCTACATTAACTGGCTGTTTGGCTTCGCTTGATTTTGAAAGGGTAATTTATATTCTCATGTTCATATATATTATGAAGGCCTGGTCGAGCGCTGATGGGTTGGCGATGGGGATAAGTGTCCCGTCCACAAGGCCAATTACTCACGGGACACACACAATGGCATGGAAGCCTTGATGTGCCTCCATCACTTCATGCCTGGTGAAAGGCATACGTAGGCTATGTAATTGGTGGCGTGACGGAGCAGGATGTTTGTGACTGTGTGAACGCACCGCCACACCGAGGTCTTACTCAGCCCATAGCCATCCCCAACCACCTCCAGAAAACTCCCCACAGCATAAAAACGGAACGCCGCCAGCAGCTGAATTTCGGGGCTTAGGGGGTAGCTCCGTCGAGTTTGTCTTGACAAAGTTGTACCAACAAGATTTAAAAGCTGCTGAATTTGCTCCCGTGGCAGGCGACATTTTTGTAGAATTGTATCTTTTGACATGGTAGCTATTCTGACACTATTATGAAATAGTGCACATACACTAACTGGCTCCGCGGCAGCCGTCTTTAATTTAGGACAACTATTCGCTGTCTCGCTGCCATAGTTTGACCAAACTCCCCATCACATTCATTCCCTTTAAATAGACTCCTAATTATGTGCTGCCTAATTGTTTGCCAGCCGATGTGCCTTTGTATATTATAATGGAAAAACTAACAACCATCAGTATAATGACAGTTTTATTCTTTGCATAAAAACACTTCAATTAATTGAACACTAATTGAACACTGGGTGTATTACAACTTTATAATTGTAATATTTATTTGGTTCTGCACATTTTCTTGCCACAGAATTACAATCGTATCGACTGTGTGAAGAAGGTTTTTTCACAGTGGTGGCCACTAGCGGAGTGAACTGTGAACAGCGATAAGAGTGGTCCAGACTAACCTTACGAACGAATGACTTACAGAAGGTATACTTAACTAAGAACGTTTCGGGAAACACGTATTAACGTAAAGGTACAACTTAAGGTATAACTTACGAACGACGTAGCGTTAAGAAGGTTTCGGGAAACGCAGCCCTCTCTTCCAGAATTTAATAATTTATGTTCTACCTTTGACTTGATTGATATATGGAGACATAATATCCAGAAAAAATTCAGTTAACATGGTGTAAAAAAATCTTTCTCCACAGTCACGTATAGACGATTGGTTAATTTCAAGGAATTTATTGGACTATGTTAACAAGGTCTCCATAGAGCCTTCTGTTCTTGACCACAAAGCTATTTTTCTATCATTAAATACAACTATATCCAAATAAGAAAGGAAATGTACATATTGGAAAATGAACCAGAATATACTGACAGATGTGCAGTTTAGAGATGAAGCAAAAAATATTATCATAGATTGCTGGAATGAGGCAAATTTATATAATGTTTTTGGTGTTAATTGGGAAATCAAGAAGTATAAAATTAGGAGCCATAAGGAGAGGAAAAGCAACAGAAAAATATAGAAAAGAAAAAGAAGAAAAAATCATACATGAAATGATAAGTCTTTCTGGAAATTGTAATATAAATCAAGAAAATAAAAATAAATTACTACAACTACAATTAGAATTAGATAGAATATATGAATATAAAGCAAAGGGTGCCTTCATAAGATCAAGAAAAAATGGTTAGAGGAAGGAGAAAAAAATATTATTTTTTAATATGAAAAAAAAAGAAATGTAGAACTTACATCTATGGTCAAATTGAATATTAATGGAAGGTTAACGTTAAATATTTAAAACGTTAAATAAATATGAAGATATGTGGCAGAATTTGATGAGAAATTATATTCATATGACAACAAGTAATGCACAGTCATTCTTAGACTCTATTAAAGAAGATAGTCAAAAGAAAAATGTATCCTCTATTAAAATGTGTGACCAAGAGATTCCTTTAGATTAAGTACTTTACTGTAGGCTATTAACAAACTCAAAGGCAATAAGTCACCCGGGAATGATGGTTTAATTAGTCAATTTTATAAATATTTTCAAAAGGAATTATCATATTTTTGTTAGCTGTATTTATAGAATCTATACAAAAAGGTTATTTAACCAATTCACTGAGACAAGGTTTGATAACTTTATTACCCAAGCCCAATAAGGATAAATATTTTTTAGAAAATTTAGAAAACTGATTAATAATGATGCAACATTTTTTGCATGCATATTCGCAGAAAGATTGAAGTGTGATGAATGTCAATCAGGATTTATGAAAGGGCAACACATTTCTAATAATATTAGGCTTATTTTAGATTTAATTGACTACAACAAATTTATTGCACATAATAGTTTTATTCTATTTGTTGATTTTTTAAAAAGCATTTGTTACCATCTATCATAACTTTATGTTGGAGACCTTAAATGTTTTTGGTTTTGGAGAATAAAAAAAAAAGAAGAAAAAAAGGGGTATTCAGACACTATACAATGACTGTAACAGCTCAATTAATTTATCACATGGAACAACATCAAGGTTTAAAATAAGTAGAGAAATACGACAAGGCTGCCCCATTTAACCTTTTCTTTTCTTGCTTGTAACACAAACTATGGCCATACATATTAAAAGATATACATTTTGTGGTATTATAATTTTAGAGAAAGAGTTGAAATGCTCTCAATTAGCAGATGACCAATTTTTTTTTTTTTTGTTTTTTAAAAAAGCCATTTAAAAAATTTTTTTTTACCTGAAATTAAAAAAGCTATTGATTGCCTTAAAGGGGTCATATGATGCTGCTAAAAAGGAACATTATTTTGTGTATTTGGTGTAATGAAATGTGTTTATTAAGGTTAAAAAAAAAAAGTTTTTCAACCTACTGACATATTGTTTCTCCTCTAATGACCGCCTTTCTGAAACGCGGTTCGATTTTACAAAGCTCATCGGTCTGAAAAGCAGACCAATAAGTGTGCTCTGATTGGCCAGCTATCTATTGTGCGTTGTGATTGGCCGAATGCCTCAAAGCGTGTGACGGAAATGTTACGCCCATACCATATTGCCATGCCAGCGGGCAACCACATGTGACGACCCCGGGCTGGACTCCACTTCGTCCACGGTGAAAGCCGATCCGACGATCCACAGCGCAAAGTTGAAGTATTTCCTCAGCGACCAGCACAGGTCAGCTCCAGGCATGACGAAGCGGATAAAGTCCTCTTTTGGAAGGCCAACCAAAGAAGTTTAGCTTTCACAACGAAGCACACAGTGCCTTCACGACATGGTGGCGGCGGCAACAATTACTACAGCGAGAATAAAAGTTACGCATTTTTTTCTTTGCGTGAACATTTGGGCGGTGTTTATGCAAATCTTCCCACATAGTGACGTCGACATGTGGGGGCGTGTTAGAACGAGGCATTTTAGGTAGGCGTGGTTGACTCTTAAATTTTATAAAGAATATCTCTTTGGATTTGAGACTTTAGTCTTTGAAACTTTACAGATCTTCTTTATGGACCAAGAGATTGTAACACTCCAAAGAGAAAGGAAAATTTGAAAAGCATCATATGACCCTTTTAATATTTTATCGATCGGTATCTGGTTTGTGGTTAAAATATTAAAAAAATGTGGTATTCCCTTGAACATATTGTAATTATAAGAAACATACTGGTATTCATATAAGGAGATGTAGATTATTAGGATTAAAGGGTTAGTTCACCCAAATATTCTGTCATTAATGACTCGCCCTCATGTCGTTCCGAACCTGTAAGATCTTCGTTCATCTTCAGAACACAAATTAAGATATTTTTGATGTAAGCTGAGAGCTGTCTGACCCTGCATAAACAGCAATGCAACTGAAATGTTCCCAAGTCCAGAGTATGTCTCAAGGAGCAAGGAGATCTGTAAAATAATCCATGTGACATCAGGGGTTCAACCGTAATTTTACGAAGCTACGAGAATACTTTGTGCGCAAAACAAAAAAAAAAGACTTTATTCAACAATTCGTCTCCTCCGCGTCAAAAAGTATGCTTATTAAAATTACGATTGAACCCGTGATGCCACATGGATTATTTTACAGATCTCCTTGCTACGTCTCTGGATTTGGGAACATTTCAGTTGCGTTGCTGCCAATGCAGGGTCAGAGAGCTCTCAGATTGCATCAAAAATATCTTTATTTGTGTTCTGAAGATGACGGAAGGTCTTACGGATCTGAAACGACACGAGGGTGAGTAATTAATGACAGAATTTTCATTTTTGGGTGAACTATCCTTTTAAAATCTGTAAAGATCAAAAGGAGAGAAATAATTTGAATTTTACACCAATTATTAAGAAAATTAAACAAAAATCAAATTCATGGTTAATGAGAGATCTGTCGCTAAAAGGGAGAATATTATTATCCAAAACTGAAGGTTTATCACGTTTAGTGTATACGGCTCTTGCATTAGATGTTCCACAATCGGTCATAAACGAGGTGGATACTGTTCAATTTCATCTGGAAGAACAATTTTTTGAGCAATCCAATTGAAAATGGGGGTCTTAATGTACTTGATTTTAGTACTGCTAATTGTGTATTTGAGAACAAATTGATTTTTGAATATCATTCCTGGGTTAATTTTTGACAAGGTGGGGAGTTTAGTATTTTTTTTTTTTGACGTGTAATTTTGATATGGTTCTGATAAAGCTTTCTTCTTTTCATAAACAGGTTTGTTTATTATGGATGCTCATTTTAAGCATAACTTTTCTCCACATAACTCAGTGATTTGGAACAACAAACATATTACGTTTAAAAATAAGTCTTTATTTTATAGAAACTGGTATAATAATGATATAATCTTGGTGAGACTTTAATTACTGTGAATTCCTTAATTATTATAAGATCCCTATAACTGCTAAAGAGTTTGCAGTAGTATTTGATGCCATTCCAAGTTGTCACAAGTTCACCAGTGTATGTCATCATGGCCATCACAAGACCAGTCACCTCAGCGCACTGCATTTCCCAGAATCCTCTCCGGCTCACACCTGCTCACAGTCCACAATTACCGCACCTGTCTGTCATTAGCTTCATCAGTGGGTCTTTTATAAACCAGCACCAAGCACTCATACATCGTCTGGTCTCGTCAATGCCTAAAAGACAAGAAGGATTTACCCCTTTATTGCACCTCAGATCATCTACCTGGGCTCCTTGCAAGTTTGCTGTCTGTTCTGAGGATTCTTCCTAGGGAGAAAAAGGACATTGGTAATCCGCAGTCAACAGCTAAGTTACCAGAACTGTTTACAAGATGCTTATCTGCTGCCTTGCATCGCTGCTCACCCGCTTACCACCTGTTTAATAAAGAACACTGTTGCACTTACCAGAATCTCTCCTTGTGGTCTCCTTCTGCTTGTGGCCTTATTTAAATATTGTCTGTGACTATATCTTCTGAGTATATCCCCTTATATACTAATCAGTTGAGTATTAATGGTGTTAAAATTATAGATAAATGTAATAACTTTTATATTAAGAAATTATGTAGAACCACTTTATTGCCTAAATGCAAACCTTTTTTGGAATTCGTTACATGATTGAATGGAAAGATATCTGGAATTTATCCAGTAAATACTGTCCCCACCAATGAAGTTAAAGAAGCTAGATAAAATTATTAATTTGACTTACCCAGTGAGACAATTAGTTGCAACTTTTTTGTAGAGACATGGAGACTACATGCATCTTTTGCAACTTTTAGAGGAAGAATCCATAAAACACTTATTTTATGATTGTACTATTTACCCAAATGTTTTGGATTGATGTTGAATATCAATCCAATAATTTTAGAAATTTAAGTATTAAATTTTTTTAAAAGGTTTGATTCTCTAGTAATATTTTTGTATAAAAATAAAAATTGAGCAAAATTTGTTAATGTATGGGAAATACCATATAAACAAACAAAAATGATCTAATAACATTATTTAAAATTGAACTTAAGCATTACAATGAAGTTTTAAAAGGTCTAAGAAATAAAAAAGCAGAAAGGATGTATAGAATTATTGAATCTCTTATGGAAATTTCTTGTAAGTTATGCTGTAGTAGTTTTTTTTTTCTGTTTGTTCTTTTGATGGTATTATGAATGTAATTGATAATAGTGAAAAAATGCTGTAATCCTCATACGTATGTTGTATTGATGTTCTTATGTAATAAAAAAACAAAAAATCTTAATGTGGTTCAAACGAGAGTTGTGACCGTGTTTGGGAAACAGTCATGACTAGCTAGTTTGTTTCCACAACAATGCATCGTACTATGGTGGTTAATCAGCGAGTTATGTCATTGTACCGGAAAAACCCTGCATGGTTCATGACATCCTCGCCTCTTCCCTCTCTCCCTCACATTGTCACAACTGTCACATATACCACATTGGTGGTTTAATGTGACAAATCTTCAGTGACAAATCTAAAATATTGTCAGATATGCAAAAGTGTTTGCACCGATGCAAGAAATGGGTTAAGCAAATTGAAAAATGTAAAGTATATGTGAATAAACTTCCTGACAGAAGGTCACCGTTCCCCTTTCAATAGCAATGCATTTTCTCAAACAGATGATGATGTTTATCTCCCAGTCTGTTTGACATCTATGAATTTCTAATAGTACTGTTCAGCATATGTGTTGCTTTATTCCAGCTAACAAGAACATTTGTCACCAATTTTTACATAATACTCAAAGATTAACTATCAACTAGCAATCTTGGCTTTTCAAAATTTATGGGTAAATTTTTAAGGACTGACAATTCCTTATATGGTTAACAATTATTTTAACTGGATGCACACAACTGAAATAACTATACACCAGTTCACCCAAATGATACACACATTTCATTACATTATCGTTTAATGTAGTTAATAATACATTATCAAGAATAAAACTGTCAGTTTGTCTAGTGTCATGTTTTCACTAAACATGACACTAGACAAACTGACAATTTTATTTATCTGCAGTGCCAACAAATGGGCATAATCATACATTTTTCATACAATATGGAATTTGTATGATGCATGTAATAAGTGTAAAGATGTCACAAATACCGTGGCATTTTGAAATACAGTGGCCTGGTCATGGAAGAACAGGTTATCCTGACATTTGAATGTGGCCACATAATTTAATCTGTACGACTGATTCTGGTTCTTTGGCCAAATGGTGCACAAAGCAGAGTGACAGGCCTCTGAAATTGTCATTACAGTGTGTGTATTGCCTCAAGAGTTCCATGTTAATATGTTTCAGACCCAGTTTTTCTACTGGCATGAAATGGGAGGATAAAAGCAGAACCTTTCTTTCATGCACATGTTTACATGCTAAAATTGGATCTTGAAACACAATCACCAAAACATGAAACTCATGTACCAAATCCCTAAACCGAGTCTGCAAGCACAGTTAGTTTGATATCACACATTTTGCAAAATGCCACAAAACACAGTTCCCATCCTAAGGCAATCAATGGTCAATCATAATGCTAAGTGCTTCACACCGATTGTTAAAACGCACTCCTCATAGGTGTAAACAGCAGTTGCGGAATTTTTCACTTAGAAATTAGAGCTTTAGTACTATAAAAAGAAACAAATGAGTTTTCCTATTTTAGAGCAAAAATGGAAATTAAAAGGGTCATATGATGTTGCTAAAAATAACATTATTTGGTGTATTGAAATGTGTTTATGCGGTTTAAGGTTCAAAAAACATTTTCCACATACTGTACATTATTGTTTCTCCTCTATGCCCCACCTTTCGGAAACGCGTCAATTTTTACTAAGCCCATCGGTCTGAAAAGCAAGGCGTGCTCTGATTGGCCAGCTATCCAGTGCCTTGTGATTGGCCGAATACCTCAAGCGTGTGACGGAAATGTTACGCCCCTTACCATATTGTGTCCCTGTCGCGTCCAGAGGGAAAAAGCGCCGAGACAAAAACATTAAAACCCATTATAAACGAGGCATTAGTTGCATCCAGTGGGGACATAATTACGGATTATAATGACTTATACTGTCTTTTTATGCGTTGCGTTGCATCTCGCCGTGTAAACATAAAACCATGTCTGCATTTTTGATCGGAGAAATGACAAACAACAAGCACTGCTCAAAACTCGTGTTTGAATCTTCAGTGGTAAATCCTTTAAATATAAAAAACGTACTTGTAGTCTGTGAGTCAAAACAGCCGGCATTGTAGTCTACTCTCCCAGGATCAGGAAACAGTCCTCCATAAAATGTACTGCACACATCTGAATATTTGGGTTGAACTGTTCTGGAACAGTGTTGTAAATACAAATTAACCACTGATTTCTAGTCATGTCTTTTTTTGGAAGACCAAACAAAGTAGTTTCGCTTTCACAAAGAAACACACAGCGCCTTCACAACATGGCGGGATTGCGTGAGCGGCGGTCAGCCTATAGTGAGCGGAGGCGGGTGGGCTTGAGAACGGCACGGCCGGTGGATTTGACGAAGGTGCGGCCGGTGGGCGTGCGGCAACCACATGTGACGACCCGGCTGGACAGGTTGTCTCAGATAAGATCGGAGTTGG
The DNA here is from genome assembly GCA_018155175.1 of Sinocyclocheilus anophthalmus. Taxonomy (NCBI): domain Eukaryota; kingdom Metazoa; phylum Chordata; class Actinopteri; order Cypriniformes; family Cyprinidae; genus Sinocyclocheilus; species Sinocyclocheilus anophthalmus. Next base: position 135,780 of record JADLZN010008736.1, read on the forward strand.
ATGGAACATTGCCTTTATGAATGTCTTTGGAGAGCATTAAACAACACTATCCCGCTCATCACATTTCTGGACACATCATCTTCATTTCAGTTAACTAGAGGAGCCCATGTTGTGAACTGGACAACTAGAACACGGTCTAACACTTGATGGCTGCTCTGTCCATTCTTTGGGCCTATATTACGATTATTTGCGCAGGTCTACAGCGCAATTGCTCTTAGGGCGTGTCCGCATCCACTTTTGCTAGTTTAAGGACGGAAAAAATGTAAGGCGGTAATGGTCAAAAATCCCTCGGACTAGTTTTAAAGTGTTAGTTCACCCAAAAATTTAAATTCTGTATTCTGAAAACTTATGCTGTTCTGTGTCAGCTCTCCTTGCTACGTTTCTGGACTTGTGAACATTTCAGTTGTGTTGCTGTCTATGCAGGGAGAGACAGCTCTCAGATTCCATCAAAAATATCTTAATTTGTGTTCCAAAGATGAACGAAGGTCTTACGGGTTTGAAACGACATGAGGGGGAGTAATTAATTACAGAATTTTCATTTCTGGGTGAACTAAACCTTTTAAGCAGCTCTCACTTGCTGCGTTCGCATCGCATACGCCCTAGTACTTACTGAGAGCACTAAAGTGGTACTTCTTACAGAGGGCCAAATCTCGTTAAGTATGAATGCGATACAGGCAACATCTGCCATGTTGACATTATCATGTGACTTAAGACATTACAAGCGCAACAACTTAAAGGGGTCATATGATGCCCATTTTCCACAAGTTGATATGATTCTTTAGGTCTTAATAAAAAGTCTGTAACATAGTTAAAATTTACAATTGTAGTGTAAAAAACACCTTTTTTTTACCCTGTCAAAACAGCTCTTTTCAGATCAAGCCGATTTTCCTTTAAATGTTAATGAGCTCTGCTGACCCCGCCTCTTTCTTCCTAGCTGCTCTCAGAGAGACTGTTTACTTTACTGTATCCGCATTCACCGTGAAACTTGCTAATTAGCACATTATTAGGAAAGGCGATTTGCAAAGATTAATTACAAAACATTATACTCACTTCTTCTGTAGATGAGGCTGGATCATGAATGATTTGCGCGAACATTGACGCATTTATGTAGATCGGGGGCGCAGTCCCTTCAGAAACAATGTAATCCACTGCGTCTTCAGCGGCTCAGATGTCGTGAGTAAATGACGACTGCTATGTTCATTATTACATCCAACAACAGAACACCTCAATCGCTTGCTAGGAGTCATTCTTGTCTACATCTGCTCCAGAGGGGAAACAATGACGGACTGATGACAGCTCACTCAGGGCGGGTCCAAGTTAAAACGCCAGCCCCAAGTCTGTGCTGAAACGCTACTGTCAATAAAACTATTGTGGGAGGGGTCTGTCTGTGTGATGTCACACAGACAGGCATCTGAGAAAGGCTCGATTTGAGAAAAGGGGGAAACATTTAACCATAAAAAAAAAAAAAAAAAAAACACTGGTGGATTTTTATCATTATAGGGTGGTTGTCTACACACACTGCCAACACACATTTAAGTTCAAACAACTTGTAAAAGTGCATGTAGCACCCTATGACCCCTTTAAAAATACGAGGCGAGAAAAAAAAACGTCCACAGGTTTAATTGATCTCTCTGTAAATATTTAGATGTTTATGAAATTTTCTCATTTTGTGGTCTTGTTGAAGAAACAGCTGCCCTTTTATTGTGATTGTAGTATAAAAGACAAGTTGCTATCTAATATAACACCCAGATTTTTTGACTGTAGAGGAAGTAACAGTACATCCGTCTAGTTGCAAATTGTTATCCAAGAGATTCTGTGTACTGTTTTTTTTTTGGTCTAATAAGTAAGATCCCCCGGTCTTATCCGAATTTAATAGTAGAAAATTATTGGTCATCCAATCTTTTACATTTTTTACACACTCTGTTAGCTTAGATCATTTATAAGTTTCTTCTGGTCTTGTTGAGATATTTAGTTGAGTATCATCAGCATCACAGTGGAAACTAATCCTGTATTTTCTAATAATATTAACAAGGGGCAACATGTATATTGAAAATAGCAGAGGACCTAGGACAGATCCTTGTGGCACTCCATACTTTACTGGTGATAATTGAGATGACTCCCCATTTAAATGAACATAGTGTTAGCGATCGGAAAGGTAGGATCTAAACCTTAATCTTAAAGTCTGCCCTTGAATACCTGTATAGTTTTTGTAATCAATCTATGAGTATGTCATGGTCTATAGTGTCGAACGCAGCACTAAGATCAAGTAAAACTAGCAATGAGATGCAGCCTTGGTCTGACGCAAGAAGCAAGTCATTTGTAATTTTAACAAGTTCAGTTTTTGTGCTATGGTGGGGCCTGAAACCTGACCATGAAATTCTTCATAGAGATAGTTTTTTTGCAGGAAGGAGCACAATTGAGCAGACACAACTTTTTCTAACATTTTAGACATAAACTGAAGATTTGAAATGGGTCCGTAATTTGCCAGTTCACTAGGATCTAGTTGTGGTTTCTTAATAAGAGGCTTAATAACCGCCAGCCTGAATGGTTTTGGGACGTGACCTAAAAACAACGACGAGTTAATAATATTAAGAAGAGGTTCTTCTGCTACAGGTAACAACTCTTTAAGTAATTTAGTGGGTACAGGATCTAAAAGGCATGTTGTTGGTTTAGATAACTTTATCTCTTAACTCGTCCTATAGTTGTAAAGCCCTCCCGTTATCTTTGGGTTGTGATTAATGAAGCTAAGTATGAGACGCGTTTATAATTCTACATTTTTTATTGTATTCTAATGTTGAGGACTTCCTGTTTGTTGCTGCCGTGTATTTAGAGTTTGAGCTCCGTCACGTTAATTCTATATCGTCTATTTTTTTACATCTTAAAATCAATTTTATACACCATCATTTTCGTTTCTATAATTTGTGAATATATCCCCTATCATATTATACAACAAAAACAATCAGAGCGCCTTGTTATCACTAGTTCTTTTTTGATTTCCCGAGTCCGCTATTAGCAAACAGCCCGCTAGCATCGCCAGCGTGGTTACCGCTAATCTCGCTTACATTGCCAATACTCTTTTTGGGGCACGGGGGGGCACCCATTACCATTGTTTTAAACTCACTGTTACTTGTTAATGGCGGAATGCAGTGAGGACCCGTTTCGATCTGCATTCGTGTTCAGCCCACCGGCGCTGAAACCCCTTCCCCTTGCTGACGCTCTACCAAGTCCGGATAGTATACAGAGCGCTGCTAACTCTCCCCCCACCTCTACTCCATGTGTTTCTCTGCACAGTCCCCGTGCAGCCAGGACGTGATCTTCCCAGATGTCCCTTCACTCGGTGGCCTGGTGAAGCCACGGGACCACAGCGAAAAACACGAGCCAGGCCCCGGTCGACGACCTCTCCCCCTCCGCCGCCTTCAGTCTTCGAGATCTCCACCTGGAACCGCTTCACTCCCATCCGCGAGACGGAACGCGACTCTGTGATCGTCGGAGACTCCATCGTCCAGCACGTACGTGCTACGTTGGCTGAAGGTAAAGTGCACACTCACTGTTCCCCTGGTGCTCGTGTTCTCGATGTTTCTGCGCAGATACCCGCGATCCTGAAGGGCGACGAGAGCACTGGAGTGGTCGTGCTTCATGCGGGGGCTAACGACACCAAGCTGCGTCAGACGGAGACGCTGAAGAGGGACTTAAGGAGCCTGATCGAGACAGTGCGCAGCACATCGCCCGCAACTATGATCATCGTGTCAGGACCGCTTCCCACATACCGACGAGGACACTACAGGTTCATTAACTTTCCAGTAGCCCCTCACTGCGTAACAAATATCCAGGGCGGGGTATGGATCCCCATCTAGGAGTTGGATATAGTAGTTTAGGGGAGGATATTGGGTGTTTAGGGATCAAGGGGTGAGACATTTTGGTTTCAGGTATATGTAGGTGGGAGGAGTAATTGGATCTGGATCAAACTTCGCCCCCTGATTTTGTGTTCTGCAGTGAGGACCATCTCAGACTTTTTGCTTTAAATGAATGGTTATTGTCATGGTGTAAAGAAACTGCTCTTTGTTAATAATTGGAATCTTTTCTGGGAGTGTCCTAGGCTTTCGCGCTGATGCCTGCACCCCAGCAGAGTCGGAGCGGAACTCCTGTCGGACAACATCTCCAGGACGCTACGTACCATATGACTAGTAAGTCAAATCTCAAATAACTGCCAAGATGACTTTTGTTCAGGTAATTGCTATCGTTAATGATAGAAGTACTTGCGCTGTACAATCTGTAAGGACTGTGTCTGTTCCCCGAATAGTGATGTTAAAATATAAATTTAATGCAGGATCTAGAAAAAATATGATCGTGATTAAACCAGAAAAATGTAAAATAAATGAACAAAAACCATTTTCAAAGTTTGGGCTCCTAAACATTAGATCACTCTCACCCAAAGCAGTTATTGTCAATGAAATGATCACAGATAATAGTTTTGATGTAATCTGCTTGACTGAAACCTGGCTCAAACAAAATTATTATATTGGTCTAAATGAGTCTACTCCACCAAGCTGCTGTTATTAGCATGAGCCCCGTCAGACTGGTCGTTGGTGGCGGTGTTGCAACAATATATATTGATATTCTCAATGTTACTCAGAAGACAGGATACAGGTTTATCTCATTCAAAATACTTGTTGATAAAGCGCTAATTGTCGGAGATTTTAACATTCACATTGATAATACAAATGATGCATTAGGACTTGCGTTTACTGACCTAATAACTCTTTTGGAGTCAGGCAAAACATCACCGGCCCACTCATCGTTTTAATCATACGATAGATTTAATTATATCGCCTCTTCATTGAGCTTACTGATAGATTATCAATACCTCAAGTGATTAATGTTACTGACACATTTCCCTTGAATCGTGCAGCTGATAATAACTATATGGCTCCGCGTTATCGTCCGTGCAGAACTATTGTTCCAGCCACCAAAGACAGATTCACAAAGAACCTGCCTGATTAATCTCAACTGCTCTGTGTACCATGAACTAGACGAAATGACTAGCAACATGGGCACCATCTTCTCTAATACAGGTGCCCCACAATAAATTAGAATGTCGTGGTAAAGTTCATTTATTTCAGTAATTCAAAATGAAATTGTGAAACTCGTGTATTAAATGAATTCAAATGCACACAGACTGAAGTAGTTTAAGAGTGTTTTCTTTGGTTCTTTTAATTGTGATGATTTTGGCTCACATTGAACAAAACCCCACCAATTCAAATTAGAATATTGTGGACATGCCCCAATCAGCTAATCAACTCAAAAACACCTCCAAAAGGTTTCCTGAGCCTTCAAAATGGTCTCTCAGTTTGGTTCACTAGGCTACACAATCATGTGTAAGACTGCTGATCTGACAGTTGTCCATAAGACAATCATTTGTACTGCTCCCTTGTGAAGGTTTAGCCACAAACATTCATTGCCAAAGAAGCTGGTTAACAGAAAGTTTAGTGGAAGGAAAAAGTGTGGAAGAAAATATGCACAACCAACCGAGAGAACCGCAGCCTTATGAGAATTGTCAAGCAATCGATTCAAGAATTTGAGTGAACTACACAAGGAATGGACTGAAGCTGGGGTCAAACCATCAAGAGCCACCACACACAGACGTATCAAGAAATTTGGGTACAGTTGTCGTATTCCTCTTGTTAAGCCACGCCTGAACCACAGACAACATCAGAGGCGTCTTAACTGGGCTAAGGAGAAGAAGAACTGGACTGTTTCCCAGTTGTTTAAAGTCCTCTTTTCAGATGAGAGCAAATTTTATATTTCATTTGGAAACAAGGTCCTAGAGTCTGGGGAAGGGGGGAGAAGCTCATAGCCCAAGTTGCTTGAAGTCCAGTGTGAAGTTTCCAAAGTCAGTGGTGATTTGGGGTGCTGTGACGTCTGCTGGTGTTGGTCCATTGTGTTTTTTGAAAACCAACATCACTGCACCCATTTACCAAGATATTTTGGAGCACTTCATGCTTCCTTGAAGCTTTTTGAAGATGCTGATTTCATATTCCAGAAGGATTTGGCACCTGTCCACACTGCCAAAAACACCAAAAGTTTTTTAAATGACCATGGTGTTGGTGTGCTTGGTGTTGGCCAGCAAACTCACCAGACCTGATTCACCATAGATTATCTATGGGGTATTGTCAAGAGGAAATTGTGAAACAAGAGACCAAAAAATGCAGATTAGTTGAAGGCCACTGTCAAAGAAACCTGGGCTTCCAGACCACCTCAGCAGTGCCACAAACTGATCACCTCCATGCCACGCCGAATTGAGGCAGTAATTAAAGCAAAAGGAGCCCCTACCCAGTATTGAGTACATGTATAGTAAATGAACATACTTTCCAGAAGGCAACAATTCACTAAAAATGTTTTTTTTGTTGGTTTTATGAAGTATTCTAATTTGTTGAGTTAGTGAATTGGTGGGGTTTTGTTAAATTTGAGCCAAACTCATCACAATTAAAAGAACCAAAGACTTAACCTACTTCAATGCACAGACTGAGTAGATTTAATACACGAGCTTCCCCAATGGAGTTGAATTATTGAAATAAATGAACTTTTCCATGACTTTCTGATTTATTGAGATGCACCTGTACATTAGAAGCTGTTGCCCCTATCAAATTGAAAAAGGTTAGAGAAAATCGTACTGCGCCATGGTACAACAGTAAAACCCATTCTCTCAAGAAAAAAACTCGTAGTCTTGAGCGCAAATGGAGAAAAACTAACTTGGAAGTTTTTTTAGAATTGCGTGGAAAAACAGTATGTTTAAAAGCTGCCAGGGCCGAGCATATCTACAAACTCATAGAAAATAATCACAACAATCCAAGGTTTTTATTTAGCACAGTGGCTAGATTAACAAATAACCAGACGCCACCCAAGTTAAATATTCCCTCACAGTTTAATAGTAATGACTTTATGAATTTCTTCAATGATAAAATAGATAACATCAGAATTACAATAACAAATGTAGATTCTACAGAGTATAATACTTCAGCTTCATTCATCTTACCAAAAGATAAACTGCAGTGCTTTAGGACAGGAAGAGCTAAATAAACTTACCACTGCATCCAACCAACAACATGCTGTTAGATCCTGTACCCACTAAATTACTAAAGGAGTTGTTACCTGTAGCAGAAGAACCTCTTCTTAATATTATTAACTCGTCGTTGTTTTTAGGTCACGTCCCAAAACCATTCAGGCTGGCGGTTATTAAGCCTCTTATTATGAAACCACAACTAGATCCTAGTGAATTGTCAAATTACAGACCCATTTCAAATCTTCAATTTATGTCTAAAATTTTAGAAAAAGTTTGTCTGCTCAATTGTGCTCCTTCCTGCAAAAAAAAATTATCTCTATGAAGAATTTCAGTCAGGTTTCAGGCTCCATCATAGCACAGAAACTGCTCTTGTTAAAATTACAAATGACTTGATTCTTGTGTCAGACCAAGGCTGTTTCTCATTGCTAGTTTTACTTGATCTTAGTGCTGCGCTTGACACTATAGATCATGACATACTCATAGATTGATTACAAAACTATGCAGGTATTCAAGGGCATGCTTTAAGGTGGTTTAGATCCTACCTGTTTGATCGCTATCACTTTGTTCATTTAAATGGGGATCATCTCAATTATCACCAGTAAAATAAAATATGGAGTGCCACAAGGATCTATCCTAGGTCCTCTGCTATTTTCAATAAACATGTTGCCCCTTGGTAATATTATTAGAAAATATGGTATTAGTTTCCACTGTTATGCTGATGATAATCAACTAAACATATCTCAAGACCAGATTTAAACTTTTAATTATCTAAGCTAACAGAGTGTGTTTAATTTTCTCCTATTAAATTTGGATAAGACAGCGATATTACTTATTGGACCAAAAGACAGTACACAGAATCTCTTGGATTACCATTTGCAACTAGACGGATGCACGGTTACATCCTCTACAGTCAAAAATCTGAGTGTTATATTATATAGCAACTTGTCTTTTGAAAATCATGTTTCCCATGTTACAAAAACAGCATTCTTCCATCTTAGAAACATTGCCAAGCTAAAAAACATGTTATCTGTTTCTGATGCAAAAAAGCTAGTTCATGCATTCATGACCACTAGACTGGACTATTGTAATGCACTGCTAGGTGGTTTTCCTGCATCTTTAATAAACAAGCTACAGGTAGTCAAAATGCAGCGGCTAGAGTCCTTACAAGGTAAAGAAAATATGATCATATTACCCCAATTTTACAGTCTCTTCACTGGCTAAAGGCCTAATGGGGGGGGGGGGGTGAGGGTTCCGGTGATGGGGGGGGGGGGCAGTTGGGTACAAAAGGTGCGGTGTCTGTCGCGGGGGGGTTGGGGGGTGCCTATAAGGCCCTTAATTGGTTAGCTCCTGCGTACCTAACTAGTCTTCTACCATGCTACAATCCATCACGCTCCCTAAGGTCACAAAACCCTGGACTTTTGGTAGTACCTGGCAAAGTCCATAGCAAAGTCCACTAAACGAGGTATAGCCTTTTCGCATTTGGCTCCCAAACTCTGAAATACTCTTCCTGATAACGTTCGGGGTTCAGAAAACACTCTCTCTGTTTAAGTCTAGATTAAAGACACATCTCTTTGGACAAGCATTCAAATAATGCATCTCATAATCTTGTACTGCAGTAATATCTGATCAAATGCACATTATTATTCTTTCACGAGTTCACGCTTGCATATAATTAGCTGAAGTATGGTAATGCATATTTGGCGTGCTGTCCGGGGAAGGGCTCCGAGCTCGGGAATGGCCCGAACCTAGAGTACCCCCCAAAAAGCAATTGAGCAAAGGACAGCCGCCAGACTGAAGAACCCTCCAAAATAAGCACCGAGAACTGGCGGGGGCTGATGTTTTGAGAAGTCACCTGGTTGGCAGGCCGGAAGAGCCTACGTACTCCGGTGAGCAATTTATGCGTTGGAAGGGTAGGCCCTACTGGCTGTTGGTATTGGACTGTGTGGTTTGGGGCGCCCGTTCGGGAGGGCTCGAGCCGATGCTCAATGGGAGCTCACATCGTTGGAACGGGTGAGGCCTACCGGCTGATGGGGGAGGAGCAGCGTGATTGTGTAGCCCTACTGGCTGACAGGCCCCTGCTAATCAGTGGGCAAAAATGGCTGACCGAGAGGGCCCATGAAGCCTCTGACTGGAGATCAAGACTCAGGACGACGGACGTGTGGGTCCTCTCGGTTTGGCAGATAAAAAGGCTTTGGGCCGTCCGGCAAGGAGGACTCTTGCGACACCCGACGGGAGATCAAGACTCACGGCATCGGATGGATAAGTCTCGCTTGCGGGTGGCAAGTATAGAAGCCCAACCGGGAGTACTCTTGCCGACATCTGACGGGAGATCAATACTCGCTGCATCAGATGGGTAAGCCTCGCCGGGCGGGGAGAGAGAAAAGGAAAACCCGACTGGGAGGGCTCTCGCAGCATCCGATGGGAGATCAAGACTCAGGACATCAGGGTAAGCCTTGCCAGGCGGGGGGAAAAGACTTGAGGTTAGCTGAGAGGGTTCTGACAGCGTTCGGCGGGAGGTCGAGACTCATGGCGTCGGACGGCTAAGCCTCGCCAACCGTTGAACAGAAAGGTAAAGGTGAGTGGCCGGGAGACTCTCGCCAGCATCCGACGGGAGTTCAATACTCATGGCATCGGACGGGTAAGCCTTGCCGACCGTAGGATGGAAAAGGTGAGGTTGTCTAGTCGGGAGGCTCTCACCGGCATCCGATGGAAGCTCAATACTCCCGGCATCGAACGGGTGAGCCTCGCCGACCGTAGGATGGAAAAGGAAAGGTTGTCTGGCCAGGAGGCTCTCGCCAACATCCGACGGAAGCTCAATACTCACGGCATCGAACGGGTAAGCCTCGCTGACCGTAGGATGGAAAAGGAAAGGTTGTCTGGCCAGGAGGCTCTCGCCGACGTCCGATGGGAGCTCAATACTCACGGCATCGAACATCGGCCTTGCCGACTGTAGGATGGAAAAAGTGGAGTTTTCTTTTTTCTTTTTTTGTCGGCAGGTTGAAGCGATCCCAGTAACGTCATATTTAGGCACTGGAACGTGAATTGTACCAGGAGAACCCCGCCAAAAAAAAAAAAGTTTGTGTTTTACCCCCCAAACACGAATTTTACTGGGGGACCCCCTCGAAAGCCGGTTGGGCTAGTTTAACGTTAGTTTTGAGTAGTAATTGGGCGGGTTTGTAGCAAAAACCTGGCAACCCTGCACCAGACAGAGCTGTCGGCGATTTTTCCTATTCTAAAGTCATGCAGTGTGTAACCTCCTGTCGTCGTTCCATCTTGCAGTGTGAACACAGCAACAACCGAATGCTATCCCAGATAGTCGTGCAGTGTGAACTCGGCATAAGTCTCGCCCGTAAGTTGAAAAACACATTCACTTAAGGGGAAGGCTCTCGCAGCATCTAACGGGAGTTCAATACTCGCGGCCTCGGACGGGCATGCTTCGCCGGTAGTCGGACGGAAAGGCCAAGATTTGCTTGACCGGAAGGCTCTTGCGGCGTTCGATGGGAGTTCAATACTCACGGCACGGATGGGTAAGCGTCACCGGTAGTTGAAAGAACACATATTTACTGAACCGGGAAGGCTCATGCAGCATCTGACGGGAGTTCAATACTTGCATCAGATGTGTGAGCCTCGCCAGTAGTCGATGGAGAGACATATTTGCTCCACCGGGAGCGCTCTTGCAGCATCTGTAAGGGAATCCAATGCTCAGAAAAATTTTAGTTGTCTAAAAGGGGAGATGCTATGAGGATTACTTGCGTAATTGTTTGATGAATCCAATAAGCTGCTTCTTATAACATCAGAAAATCTTGGTGCTGCTTTGCATCTGAAAGTTAAGCGCACGACAAAATAGAATTTGAGGTGATGTCGACTTTTGCCAGCCAAGTGCTAAGACCAGTGATTTTATTATATTGATTGCATGATCAATGTACTATTGAGAGGGAATTAGTCAAGGAAACGAGGCGTTTATGCTTGAAAACGGAGTTATATGGAGCTGACAGATCGATTTGAAGGCGTTTCTTACCCCAGAATATTCCTGGTAGCCACTCCAATGGCCTAATGCGAAACTGAGAAGGCGGGGCATCAAAAGGGCTGAAGCAACCCTCGCTTAGTTCACGAAGGAAAGCCGCCTATGGGAAAAAGCTGAACATTATTTCAGTGAAACTCGAACGTAATGAAACACTCAGAAAAATGGCTTTTGATGTCCCATTTCAAGTATTTATGACTTGCTGTAGCATTTCTGTCATAAGAAATAGCTGAATATATCAAGATTCAGTGGACATTTAATTCAAATGTCTAGCCATACAAGGATTAGATCGCACAGTGACATGTAGAAACAATTGTCGGGCCATTGGTGCCCTTTGTAGGCTTTTGGTATAATGTGCATGTACATTATATTGTTTATAATGCGTTATGTTCAGTTTGTTCAACAGAACCATATGGTTTCTTGCTTTTGATACTTTATTTGGATCAATTATTATTATTTATTCTCGTCGCTCTCTTTTCTTCTCTAGCAACTGGTTTTCCAAAGCACATAGCAACGAAATTACCCATTTAAAAATGTATTTGGCAACTTTTAGGATCTTTAAAAAGTTATTAGATGTTAAAGACGAGCATTTCCTCATAACCACCCAAAGAAGAAAGTATTGAAAAGCTAGCCAAGTGGCAAGTCGGCTAGAGACTTGGAGAGAGGTGCCTAGCAATACTCACGTCACATGTGAATTAGGTTGCTAGCTGCACTTGTTCGATAATAATGGTTTCTTTTATGATAAACCTAGTTGTTAGTTTGTACCTATAATCGTTAATCATTTAGGTACATAGTTGACCTTATTTTCTCGAAACGCAATCTTTTTCATCCGTTTATCTGAGTGAAATGTGTAGTTTAAAATACAGGACAAAATGCTAGCGAAAATTAATTCAGAAAATCTGAGTAATTTATTTGTGTATTCTACAGTTTGCGTCATGGTTACAAAAGGACATCAACATCCTTTTGTCACAAGGTTGTTTCGCAACAAAACAACCTGCCTTTTAGCGGCCTTACCTAAAAATTAATTTGCAACACGGCTTGCGTCGCTAGAGGAAGCGGCCTCAGGCTAGCGTCTGCTGGAAGCCTGGCTGCATACGACGCTGCGGCCGGAAGAGATGTGGTGAAAGTTTGAGCCGAAGCGGGAAGCAAGTGAGGCTTTGCTGCGGTGAGATCTGGGGCGCGGCCCAGGCTCGTTGGTGGCCTGCCGCTGCGACCCAGCACTTAAGGAGAGCCGGGTCTTGTGCGGGGCGATGGTGGTGGTTCGGGGCCTTGCGAACTTTGCTCAAAATATTGGCCGCTCTGCTGGAGTAGATTTAGGAGTGAGGTTGTCTGATTGCTGGGAGACGAATAACTTGGATAGTACAGATCTGCTTTGTTTACCCTTCGCGAGGACGGTGCGTCGGAATTAATCCGCGTTTGCCTCAAGCTTAAATGCGGTCCACTTTCCGATTGGAGGAATTGTAGGCTCAGCCGAAAGATAAGAAGATGTCAGGGGAAAAATGGAAGTGACGCCGCTAGAGGCGAGGTTAAGCCTCGGCGTCGTGGAGAGCGTGTGGCTTGTCGAGCAGAGAGCAGTGATGAAGCCTGGAGCTCGGCGGCGGTGTCTGGCGGAGAAGGAGCGATCCTGGTGCCGGCAGATTGGCCGGAGAACCGAAAAATCCCCAGTATAGGTCTCGTCGTTTAGATGGGAGAAGCTGAGTCTGAGATATAATGGCAAAAGGTGCAAACCGAATGCTGATAAACCGTCAATGGATAGAGGTAAGTCAGCTGTATTTATATCATGGTGTTGATTAACTTGAGTGCGCTCCACCTGTGTTAATTAGGCTAAGTATCTGACGTGCTCCTCCTGAACCTTGTTAATAAAACATCATTTAGTTTGGGTTAAACAAATCAATTTTGCTTGGTTGGAACAGCAGCTATGCTAATTATGTCTCTATTTGGTTCTCTGTTTTTGCCACGGGATTGACATCATGTGGTAACTAGGATTTACACAAGCTTAAGTCTGGATCCAGAACACCTGAGAAGAGATGATGCAACCACTCAGAGGACCTCAGATATGCCAACCCTGAAACAACATACAGAACTACCACATTTTGTTATACGTTTGATTGCATCATATAATAACTGCTGTAAATAGTGTTCCTCGTCTGTTTGATTACATCTTTAATTAATTTTTCCGTACATTTATGCCATATGTACATTAACTGACAGTCACCACTGATAAGCTAAACCCACTAATATTGTAGAAACTTATTGCTGTAAAGTGCTTTGCACGATTTGTAGCATGAAAGGCTATATAAATAAACGTGATTGAACCTGAATGCTACTTATCAGTGAATAAATTTATAAAGTCATTACTATTAAACTGTGATGGAATATTTAGATCGGGTGGCGTCTGTTNCTGTTACTGCTTTCGAGCCGAATTTCACAAAATTGGTCAGCTCCCGGCAGCATCAGGTGTTTTATTAATGGTGAGTATAATTATTTTTTTATTTCAGTGAATGTAATCGATTATATATATCATAATATTTATGCTATAATGGGCTATTATAAATCTGGTTGGTTTGTAATGGTGACATAATATGTAAATGATATGCAAGCGGCCCGTGAGACTTGCACTTGGACCATAGTGCGGCCCGGTGGAAAAAAGGTTGAGAACCACTGTTGTTAGATAATATTGGCCGTGATGAAACCTCTGAAATCACTCGAGTGGAGGTCTGGGAATGATGCAGTGATCAAAACGTGACAAAAATGATGTTTGAGCTTCTTCTAAGTTGCAACATTTACTCTCCGTGTGCAGTTCAAAGCGAAGCAAATGCATGAACCAATCCACTGCATACCTTCAATGCAATGCTTTAATCTAAAATCATCTGAAAGATTTGGAGAATTTGTTGTCCCAGTTATCTGTTTTCAACAGACAACGAAACAGCCACTTTTTGGTTGTTAAAAAAGGTGCACTCGTTCAAAACAGTTGCCTTCGATCCTTCGCTGGATGTGCTGATTTAAATCTAGCGGTTCTTTTGTGTTTGTGTCGCAAGTTCAGTGACGCAGGTAGTGACGATTCTCTCCGGCCAATCCGTGATCTGCAGAGTTTACATGCCACGTTTTGGTAACGGTACGGTTCACTTGGAATCTCAACCGAGGTGGTACTAAAAAAAGTACCAGGTACCAGGTACTGTACCCAATGGAAAACCCCCAAAAGTGAACCGTACCGAGCTTTACCGTGCCGTACCATGCAGTGGAAAATCGCAATATGTGTAAATGTAATCTCTGAGCGCAATGAAACAACTGCAGATTTCAGTGGCGTACCTGTGGCCTCTACCATGCCCTCCAGGATCACCACGATCTCCAGCTCCTCATGGGCCAGGTACTCTTTGGAGATCTCCCAGAAGGGGCTGTGCTGATTGATCTCATGGCAGATGATGAGCGGAGACACCAGGAAGAGCCGGTCGTCTCCGGTGTCATAACCCACGTTCATGTCCGTCTGATTGAGAGGGATGAACTCTCCCTCCTTGGTCTGTTTGGACTTGATCAGTTTGGCTCTAATGGACGCCTCCACGATGTGCGAGTTCCGCAGGTCTCCGACGCGAAACATCAGACAAAGCCGGCCGCCCATAAACCCATGCATTTGGGTAGCATTTGCTCTTTTCTTCCAGCTTATTAATGGTTTCTTTCAATGTGTTTGCTTAGAATCTTGACTTCAAAGCTTGAAGGGAGATTACTTATTGGGTGGCCTTTTTGCTTTACACGAAGTTCAACATGCAACTCCTTTGTCCTCCCCAGAAGCCATTCAATGTTTAAGGTAAGTAAGCATCTTTTTGCTGCAGTATTTTGTTTCAAGTCACATTTCTAAAACAAAGATTTGATTAAGCTCTGTTCACTTAACTGATATTTTCTAGATACACTTTCTCAAAATCTGGCTATCAGATGTTGCAAGTGATGAGGTTTGCTATTGAGGAGATTAATAACTCCACAACTCTTCTGCCCAATGTTTCTCTGGGCTATGAGATTTTTGACCATTGTTCTAATACAAAGAATTTCCTTTCAATCTTAAGTTTTATCTCAAATAATGGCTTAATAAAATCTAAAGAAAAACTCAACAACTATCAGCCTAAAGTGATTGCCTTAACAGGGCCATATGGAAGCACAAGCACTATTGCCATTGCACCATTAATAACAATGGACGTTATACCATTGGTAAATTCTTCTTCTTTTTTTTTCAAATTGTTTACTTCCTTTTGTTCAGGACTACCAATTTACTATATAATGCTAATCAATTGGAATGTTTTCTATTCTTTCAAAGGTAAATTATGGAGCTTCTAGCTATGCATTAAGCAATAAACGTATGTATCCTTCCTTTATAAGAACAATCCCTAGCAACAAAGACCTGATAGAGATGATTATTCACATCATACGGTGGTTTGGATGGAATTGGGTTGCCTTTCTTGGTAGCCAAGATGATTACAGTTCAGATGGTCTAAAGCTGTTTAAAAAGTATATCAGCAATACTGGCATTTGTTTGGCCTATCAAGAGGCTTTTAACCAAAGGGCAAACTACAGTCTAACACTTAAAAAGATGGATATGCTCAACATCAATGTCATTGTTGTTTTCGCTGTACCACAATATGCAAGCAACATTATCAAAGCAGCCATAGCGAACAACATCCGAGAAAAAGTATGGATTGCGAGTGAAACCTGGGCTATGAATCAGCAGCTTCCAAGAGAGCCAGGAATTGGGAAAATTGGCACAGTCATTGGCATTACAGAGAGATTGTTGACATTACCTGGATTTGATGAATTCATCTATAAACACAGGAGAACAATTAAAGCTTATAGCGCTGACAGTGACATCCAGAGTGAGAGTAAGACATGTAATCAAGATTGTGATTACTGCACATCGTTGAACGCAGAGGAGATTATAAATGAAAATCCCACATTCTCTTTCGCTATTTACGCTGCCATATATACCATAGCTCATGCATTGCATAATGTTCTGCAGTGTGACATGAATGAATACCACAAAAACATAACAGTTAAGCCATACATGGTGAGGGAATGCATAAGATGATTATGACATTTTTCATGAAGAGTAATAGCATGTATTCTGATATTAATTCTTAATAATACTGTTTGTCCTTTTTGGCATTTTCACCACACTGTTCAACAGCTTCTGGAACAAATGAAGAAGTTAGAATTCCAACTTAACGGCCGTCGGATGAAATACGATGATAATGGTGATCCAACCATCAGTTTTGCGGTCACACTTTGGAATACTGAAACAAATCCTCCACGTTTTGAGATGGTGGGCACGTATGATACATATCCAGAAATTACTTTTACTATCAACAACTCTCGCTTGCCATGGCATAGCAATGGTCCTGTACGTTATCTTTTTGCTGAGTATTTATCTAAACATTCACCTAACATTGATTAATTGTAATAGCACATTTTCCCATTCCATTAAGGTTCCATTCTCAAACTGCTCTGTGGAGTGCAAAGAGGGATTTTCGAGGGAACCTAATGGATATCATAGTTGCTGTTTTCTGTGTAAAAAGTGTCCACGTAACAGCTATGTGAATTATTCTTGTGAGTATTTTAAGCAATCGATGACAAAACAGGCATTTTATCAGTCCGTGCTGTCACTACACAAGGGAAAGATAAGGGAAGATAACATCAAGTTTAGCATGTACAGGGTGGGGAATAATTTAGAGAATACATTTAAATATGTGATAGTTGTTATAGTAGACCATAATAGCTGTATATATAAACCCCAACCCCAAATGATTTGAATAATTAAAATGATATCCGAGATGTATTTTGCATAATCTGTTTTTAAATATGGTGTCAATATACTTTAAAATGTAAATGTGCATGTTTGTACAATTTGTACAATATTATTAATGGAATTGTTAAAAAAAAATCATAATTACTAAAAAACTGTATCATTTTATTTTGATCTAACTTTAAATGTTGGAATATTTTTTACCTTACAAAATTAAGTGAATTACTGTGTTTACAAATCTACCATTAATAAATACTGTATACTGTACGTTTTATGAACACTTTTAATAACCAACATAAAGTAAATTCATATATGAAAATGACAATAAACAAACAAACAGCAAATAAATGGATAACTTCAAAGAAGTTCAGATGGAATAGATATCACAAAGATGAAATGTCAGAAAGGGTAGCTACCAAATGTGTTTGTATTTGGTGCCAAGTTCAAGAAGAAAAAATGATGAAGGGATATTTTACAACATTGTCTTCTTTTGTGCTGTCTCCCATTATACAGTATTATACAGCATTATATGGTGTTATGCAGAGATAATCTGTTGAACCTTTTGTACTGTTTAAACTTCATGATCCCAAATGTCTGATTTTGGCTGTATTACATTCTCATATTATTTTGCTGTTTTTCAGGGGACCCCTATACCTGTTCTCCGTGTGGAGAGAGCGAATGGTCTGATGAGGGCAGTACGACATGTAAGAACCGTTCTGTTGTCTATCTTGAGGTCACAGAAATCCTCTCCATCATTGTCATGGCTTCTGCCACATGCCTAATTATTCTCCTTATTGCCATATTTTGCCTTTTTGCTCATAATTACAACACACCAGTGGTAAAGTCTGCTGGTGGCAGCATGTGTTTCCTCATGTTGGCGTGTTTGATAATGTCTACAATAAGTGTGTTCTTTTTCTTTGGAAAACCCTCATCTGTATTCTGCATCCTGAGAAATGTTGCATTTGCATTTTTCTTCACTATTTTTCTCTCCTGTATGGCTGTCCGTTCCTTTCAAATTGTTTGTGTCTTCAAAATAGCTGCCAAGTTCCCTAACATCCACAGCATTTGGGTAAAGCACAACGGACAGTGGCTCTTTGTTGGATTTTTTTCTGTCATTCATTTAATTTCTTGTATACTATGGATGACTGTCTCAACTCCCAAACCCTCCAGGGACTCATCAACTTTTAAAGACCTGACTATACTCAGCTGTGAAATGGGGAACACTGCAACTGTTAGCGTAGTTGTGTTTATAGTTTGGTTTCTTGGATTCCTGTGTCTCTTATTTTCTTACATGGGAAGAGATCTGCCAAAAAATTACAATGAGGCCAAATCAATAACTTTCAGTCTCATTTTGTACAATATGAGCTGGATTGTTTATTTCACAGCATTCCTCATTCTCAAATCCAAATACATCCAGCTTGTTAATGCGATGACACAGCTTTCTAGTATATATGGAATTCTCTTCAGTTACTTCATACCGAAATCTTACATTATAATATTCCAGCCGCAAAAGAACACTGCGTCATACTTTCAAACATCTATTCAGAATTACACCCAAACTATTAGTAGGACTTAGCACAGATTCATTTAGGGGTGAGTGAACTGAGAAAATGGGCCTACTTTAAATATTTCTATATATATGGGCCATTCTACAGAGTTGGAAACATCTTGAAAGTATTTTTTTTTTTTCAAAAAAAATTGTATGTATGCAAATTGTATAATATCCACACATTTCTAATAATTGTGCAGTTAATTCTCATATTGTATTTTCAGAAAATGTTGGAATATTTGTCCTCTCCCCAAATTTACAGGGGGGGGGGGGGGGGGGGGGGGCTACCAAATCCATAATAATAAATATATATATATATATCTATTTGCTTTCACGAGGTTATCTCTATAAGGCATTACATTTTAACAATTTTTCAAACGTAATTTATGAGATTATTTTGTATTTTGAATCCAATCTTTCTTTGTAAAAGACAAAAAGGTGATCATACTGATTTCGAACTTAAGGATTCATTAGTTTGAATATACATTGAACCAAAAACTATCAAAACATCTTAGTTGATAATTCAGTATACTTCATTTTTGACAAAACATCCCATGTTTCGGTAGTGACAGCACATTTTCGGTAGTGACAGTAATGCTTTGGTAGCAACCACATCACATTACAGAATTTTAACTTACATATTAAAACACTACTAAAACATACTAAAATACAAAAAAAGCATAACTGTACTAAAATATTGTTTATTTCCCCCAAATATGAGGATTATGTGTGCTACTAACCGTGGAAATCCACCTAATGTTTTCGGTAGTAGATCCCTTTAGTCATTTTGAAGCGGCCTAGCTCAAAGATGCTAATCAGCACATGGTTAGCTCGCACAGTTCTGAACAGTGGTATACATATGAAGGACACAGGAATATTTACTGATTATAAATTTATGGGTTTAGTTAAAATCAGTCTTTAAAGCTGATGATTAGATGCTAGTATTAAATGAACACATGTATCCTTTTATTTAGCTGTCCTTTTTAAACATTTCCATAAATGCTTTCATATCCATTGCCATACTGGTTCTTCAGATCCACTTATTACACGTCTCATTTGTATCTGTTGTTATGTCTGTTTTTGTTGGTGCTGTACTGTTGAGAAAAAGCAGTCACATTGAAAACACAAAATGTTTTAATACACTGTAACAAAGCAGCTGCCGCCGATGTGCCGTTAGACAATTCACTTCATAATTGCCTAAATGGTGATTAAATTTTAAAAAAAAGTTCAGCCTGTCATTATTATATTTTTTCACTCTCATTTTGTTACAAACATGCAATTCTTTCTTCTGTGAAAGTCAAAAGAAGATCCTTTTAACATTCTATTAACAGTGATTTACCAGGTATATAGATACTGTAGATGAGGATTCATATTTCATATTTTTAACCACAGATTAGTAGTAGAAATATTTATTTGATTCACGGTCAATTAACGTTACAGACCATTGGATATTTGTACTTTAATACACACAGTTCTTCTATTGTATAGATCATGTTGGATCATATAATATATTCAGTGATAATTGGATGTTGTAGATTAATATTATTAATGAACCCAGTACATGTCTACTTAGCTTGAATGCTAACCAAACACACCTGAACATTAAATTAAAGTGTTCAGATTTATTCGGAAATGGGATATTTAGAACTGGTACTAAAGTCTGCTGGACACTGGACCTTCAGGAGTGGAGCTGAAGAGCACAGCTTAGTTTCCCGCCAGTGCTCCATTTGGCCAACTGGTGGCGTAATTCGATATATTTTTCAAAGTCAGAATGTTCCAGTGAAAATATGCAAATTAGATAAAGTAGTAAAACAAAGTGCAATAACCAGTTTATGTTAAAACAAAAATACAACAATAAAAAAAATCAAGGAAAGGCCTTTACTGAACAAATCTGTTTTGAGATACTTTATAAAAGTGCATGATGATAACTTTTGACAACGTTTAATTCAGGTGCGAAAATAATTCATATCTAGCGCATGAGCACATAGAGATTTGCGAGTGCACAGGACAGTTTGAGTGAGAGGAGAGACACGTTTTAAGTGCGCGCACACTCTCTGGGCGAGAGCAGCGTGTATCTGAGCGCCCGCGTCCAAAACCGCGAGAGCAAAGGAAATCCGCGTGCGAGCGGGGCGATTCTAAGATTTTCGTTTTAGGGGGGCTCAGCCCCCAATGAGGCGTGTATAATAAAAAAAAATAATAGTAAAAACAGATTATAAAAAAAAAAAAAAATGAGTTGACTATAGGGTAAGGTGGTTTAAACTAAACTTGTTGCATTTGTGCAACTTATGTATTCACTGTACTGCATAGCAGGTGTATAACAGTTAGGTATAAACAAGGACTGAAAGCAAGACAAGTCTTCCTGAAGCCTGATCTCTCTCTCTCACCACACAAACACAAGTTTCTTAGCTATCTTAAAATGGGGGACAGTCCATAGGCGTAAGGTTTTTATTACTGTTACAAAGTGGTATATTCTATCAAACTATACCTAAACCTACAGTTACATGGAAACGTTCTGCCATTTTTACAATTTAAAAAAAAAAAGATTTGTTACTTTTTTTATATAGTTTACAATGAGGATTGTGAAGTCCCCAAAGGGAGGTTTTTGGAGATTTTGTCATGTTTAGATCACTTTTGGGTACCAAAGTGGTTCTCCAAAATATGTAAGTAGGTACAAACACACACACACACACACAGCTTGTTTACTGTACAAACACTAAATTTTACTGTTTGCATTTCTAGTATAACCCTCTTTCTTTAGCTCAAGTATGCTAAACTATTTGCCATATGCACTGTAATTAATATGTTTTATATTAAAAGTAAAATTTTCAAATAAAAATGGACACATGATCGTTTTATATATAGTATGTGTTTATATAGCCTATGTATAAGGGCTTCATTTTCGCTAGAGAAAACATCTGTGGTGTGATGAGGGGTGAACACAGCGAAAAATTTACAGGAGATGGAAAATCGATTGCTCCCCCATGATATTTTGTAAACCGTATTTATGACAAAGAACTGCACAGAAGCAGATATTATAACAATCTATCGATAAACAACAAACACCTTGTCCTCTGTTTCTCGCTCTGTGCCTCTCCGGAATGAAGAATGCGCTGAAAGACGGGGAGGAGCCGAAGGCTGCCGCCGTTTTCAGATGAAATTTAAAGGGACTGAGGTGATCACAAATTCGTGTACAGTTTATGGAACTAATCGCAAAATTATAGGCGGGCTGAGTAGTCATTTTACTGGGGCTATAACCCTAAATGGCCTAGGGCGCCCATGCGCTCACGCATATATTAATCGTGCTTAGCGCTAAAATAATGCGCTCGCGACATGGTCTTTAAAAGAAAGCCATATAATAGAATTGTATAATTATCTGCATCTGTGCAGTTCTTGTCATCAAATCCAGTTTGCAAAATATCATGGTCAGCAATTCTCGGTTCCCCCATCTACTGTTCCCAACACAGTTTTCACTGTGTCACCCCTCATCACCACCAGCGGTTTCTCAGCAAAAATGACGCACATATGAAACGCATTTTTATAAAACGATATGTAACTTTCGATATAATATAATACATATTCCAGTGCATGTGTCAAAGAGGTTTGCATACTTGAGCTAAGGAAAAATGGTTGTACTAGAAATGCAAACAGTACAATTTTGTTTGTACAGCAAACAGGTGTGTGTGTGGATTCATGAAGGATCGGGTTTATTCAGTACTAAAATGTTCTATTACCTATCTAATGCACTGACAGTGGACTACTGCCATAGTTTAGTATAGACCCTATAATCAACATTTTGTGTTTTTTTATATTATTATTAGTTAATTTTTTATTATATGAGGGCTATATTATTATTATTATACAACGCACTGGGGGCTCGAGCCCCCCTACAATTAAATCCTAGATCGCCCCTGTTCCAGCCGCTCCCCTTTTAATTTCAGCGTAGTAGGACGTGCACTCTAAACATTCACTAAGATTAGCAAATAATGAATGAAAAACTGACCATGAAAACAGTGTTTTCAAGTCAAGATGGTAAACAGATGATCTTTTAACAAGTTCAAGGGGATACCGATATGTTTGGATTGTTTGGAAATCTGTATTTTATTTAAATCTCCATCACACCACTGCTCACAAACAACGGGGGACGCCAGAGTTGCACTTGCTTCAAATTTCAAAGGTAAAATTCACAGTCAACAAAAGATTTTTGCCAAATGCATGACAGAAATGTTTGCTCTGGACTATGTTCTTATTAGGGTTTCCGCAGGTCCTTAAAGCGTCTTCAGTTCAATTGTTTACATTTAAGGCTATGCAAACTCTTAAATGGTACAAAAAGGTCTAAATTATAAGAGGTATTTGGGGATGGAAAGACAAGAATTGCTGTATGGATTAATATGACGATTAAATTTCAAAAGGCTGTGATTTCACTGAATAAACTTGAGTGCTGCACTTCAGCTTTGTGTACTGCGGTTACCAGGGAAACCACTATATTTCTGCAGTTCCGAAAGTGACACCTGCTGGCTCTGGAGACTGAGAACGAATTTGCTTTTTCAAAAAGCCCATCTGCTATTTTTGCTACATATTTTTAAATGTAAGCCAGTGGATCGACAAAAAGCTAATGCACTATACAAATCTAAACAATTAAAACACATAAGATATTATTTTAATGTTGATTTACATATAATCATTAAATTAATAATTGATAATTTTGACTCATCTCTTTTCTTAAAAATTGTTTAAAGGCTGAAACGTGAAGTGCAGATCTTAAAAAGGTCTTTAAAGGTCTTAAATTAGATTTTAAAAATCCTGCAGATACCAGGTTATTATGGTCCATTTGAATAACTATATATATCATATATATAATTTATATATAATATATATAATATTTGTTTTTTTGTATGAAGCCCTTTTTAACTGTCCTCTTGGTTTGTTTTGAGAATGTTCTGTAGGCCACTAATAAAACAGGACCTCTGTACATTTGTTTGTTGCAAATTTACAGACAATGCAATTGAGATGTTTACATTGGCTTGTTGGGGTAATATTTCTGTCCACTGACAACAGTTTTCCTTCTGAATTAGCTTAACTGCACAAGTTTTATAGTTAATAAAATCTTTAAAAACAAATTACATTAGTTATACTTTTCCTTCAATAAAAATTAAATTCAATAAGACAGTGTAGTGGTGTGTGGATGTGGATTAGTAATCTGGCCCCTTGATGTAAAGAAAAAATGCTGGCCCTCTCAATATCAAAGTTGCCCAACCCTGGTCTAAACAGTAGAAGAATTAACTTTTTTGTATGTCTTGCATAGATTTACAGTAACTAGTAGAACAACACTTTGCTTGCATGCTGTAGTTTCACAGGGTTGATTACCCAAAACCTAAACTTATAAATGAAAAAGCAGAGCAGTGTTTTTTTTTTAATGTAATAATGCTAGCTCATGATGACGAACTCATCACATAAACTCACAGTCAACTCTTCATGCATTGTTACAGAGAGAGATCTAACACAGGAAGTCAAGGGTCAAGAGCCCAACTAAAGCAAACACTGATCTCCATGATGGTGGCATCACTTTAACCAATAAAACATCAACATCTGATCCTCTGTAATGCTCAGTAACAGCAGGTGTTCATCATTAATGCACAATCATCATTTAATTAGTCGCTTAATTATCTCATTAAATGTAACTCTTTGAGGACTTGGGATTTGACTCCAGACTTGCTTGTCACTTAAAGGAATGACTTGGTCTCACCTCTGGTGAAATCAGCTGGCTGATCGTTCATGGGTGGAATAAACAAATGGCAGGACTTTTACTTTCGGCTCCCTGGACTTTCCACCTCTTACCTACAGGATGCAACATATTTTACACCCTGGGTTAGAGGCAAAAAGTGTTATTTATTTATTCATTTTTTTTGGTGTGATTGGATGGATGTGTTGGAAAACGCCACTTCACCAAATCTCCCCTCCCCTCCCCCCTCCTCCCCTCTCCTCCCTCTCCCTCTACTCTCACTCTCCCTCTCTCCATTTTTTTTGCATCAGCGAACCCATTCGTTCATTTAACAGAAGGCATATTTTGTGCGCCAGAAATACGAAGCGAGGAAAATTGACGGGCCGGCCCCACCTTTTCAGAAGCTGGTGCCGATTTTCCACATTTTGGAGTTATAAAGAAAGTTCTCTGGGAAACCTACGATTAGGCTATACTTTAACACAGAAGCATAACCATAACAATCCTCTATCGCAGCCGCTAATAGGGCATTTTGAAAAGTCTTTTGATTTGTTGTTACTTAAAACTACAGTTCCCTTGTTAAAGACATTTGTGGAACCCCTTATTTATAACCACCTGACGTGATTTTACATATCTTTGGACTACTAAAAATATTGAGAAGAAAATAGAGCTGTAGCTATTGGAGAAAGACGGTAGGTTTGTGCATCTTCCAAAAGAGAGAGTTTCATTTTCGAAATTAAAGATAAGTAAAAACACAGAGAAACATGGACATTTTTTGTCCATGATGTAATGGCAAGAAACCATGTTTGATTCCTTGTCTTATTTTGCGTTCAAACGAAAGCAGTGTACACAAGTCGTTTATTCTAATACAAATGAGTCGCAAGTTCTGACGAGTAAATGGCAGATGTTTTGCAATTCAAGGCGCAATCCATAGACAGGATTTAGTGCTTCACAATGAGGGGGCCCGTCTTTTGTTAAGCTCTTGTGTTTCTCATTCAAAGGCTTTACAAAGAGTTCATCCTTCATGGAGTTTTAAAGTTACTTTCCACTAGTTCATTTCAGACCTTGAGAAAACCTAAAGCAATGTTAATGTCCCTCTCTTTTCCTTTGAGACCGAGATCTCAGGCCACACAACCAAACACAGGGCATTGTGCACCCGAACCAAAGCCTTCTAGATAACTTGCAGTCTATAGAAATTCATTATAGAACATGTTTGATTAGCCCAATACAAACAGGACGGACGCGTGGCATTTTACAGTGACACAAATTAAATGTGTCAAATTGTAGTTGTTAAATATAGTTGGTATCAAGTTGGGTATTTTGTTGAACTTTGCGGGAAGCCATTTGTTTCATTTCGTTTTTTTTCTTTTCTTTTTAACCTCTGAATAGTAAAGGCGGTTCTCCGATTTGTTTCGCTCTTGGTTGACCCGTTCCGTGACATTCAGAATTCCGATGACAGGCAATTATCTTTTGCATAAGCTAAATTCGTTCAGTAGGCCTATATCATATTTTCAAAATAGAGTAAAGTAAGATATAAAGAAATAATAAAGATGACTAGAAAGTGTAACGTAGGCTAAATATTCAAATTTAAGGTGCACAAACAGTGTCCATATATTTGCACACCCATATGTCTATACATATATATATAAATGTATATTGTCTGTATTTGTTGTTTATTTTGTAGTGCTGTATTTATATTGCATGTATATTCACATCAGTTAACGAGTCGGTTTTTTTTCTATTTTGCTGAGTTTTAACATCAGCCCACAGTGTCATTATTAATAAGATGTAGTTAATGTGGTTAATTGTTAATCAGAGGGCATCATGCGACCTAAGGGACCAAAACATATTTAGCGCATTTGTAGAGTGTCTACAAAAGTTTTTATTATTATTATTATTATTATTATTATTTGCATTTTTAAATCTTTGAATTGTGTTTGTCTGGATTCAATTAACGTTCGCAGGAACTATTGTGAGGGCAGAGGGAGCAGAGAAAACAGCTTTTCTTCAGAATGTGGTGGCTAAATTAAAGGGCTAATGTGGTGCAACATGTTAAATTTAAGCGTGAAAACAGCGTGATAAACAGCATCGACGAAGCACAAAGGAGTGAAGCCATCCACCATGTACCTAACTGCTGTGCTCCAATTTCATACCGATTTCGCGCTACTTTGCAGGACAGCACTGCAGCGTTTTGAAACAATTATTCGGCGCATTACACGCAATTTAATCTGAGATTTAGACCTACTTGCTAAAGTGATTTTCTGTGGCAACATAATCAATACGCACAGACAAATCAGTAGGCCTACAGTATATTTTATTTCTAAAAATGTAGAGTTATCTCTATTAGACTATAATTTAGTAATCAATTAGATTTAGAAAGAAGAAGAAAGGAAAGAAAAAGGGTCATATAAGGCTATACATTGCCATTTATCCTGTCTCGTGTCCTGTGTCTTAAAGGGGTTATATGATGCGATTTCAAGTTTTCCTTTCTCTTTGGGGTGTTACAAGATGTTCGTGAATAGATAAGATCCCTAAAGTTGCAAAGACTAAAGTCTCAGACCCAAAGAGATATTCTTTATAAAAGTTAAGACTCGTCAACGCCCTCCTAAAATACCTCATTCAAACATGCCCCCACATGTCTACGTCACTGTGTGGGAAGATTTGCACAACACCACCCAAATGTGCAAAGAAAGAAGGCAACTTTGATTCTGGCTGTAGTATTGTTGCTGACAAACCAAATATTCATATGTGTGCAGCGCATTTTAGGGAGGATGAGGACCGTTTCCTGATCCTGGGAGAGTAGCCTACAATGCCGGTGTTATAATATAAATAATTCTCAATCCCAGCCTGTAAGTACGCTTTAATATTTAAAGAATTTGCCACTGATGATTCAAACGTGAGTTTTGTGCAGTGTAGAGTAGCGCTTGTTGTTTGTCGTTTCTCCAATCACAAATGCAGACATGGTTTTATGTTTACACGGCACGATGCAACACAACGTGTAAAAAGACAGTATAAGTCATTATAATCCGTAATTATGTCCCCACTGGATGCAACAAATGCCTCGTTTATAATGGGTTTGAATGTTTTTGTCTCGTCGCTCCGGCCGGACAGGGCATCACAGTATGGTAAGGGCTTAACATTTCCGTCACACGCTTTAGGTATCCGGCCAATCACAACACACTAGATAGCTGGCCAATCAGAGCACACCTTGCTTCAGACCGATGAGCTTTGTAAAAATCAACGCGTTTCAAACAGGCGGGTCATAGCGGAGAAACAATAATGTACAGTTGTGGAAAATAATGTGTTTTTTGAAACCTTAAACCGCATTACCCAAATATTTTTTTTCCCAAATAATGTTCTTTTTAGCAACGTCATATGACCCCTTTAAGTCAACATCACAATCTTTCTCATTTTATAATTGCACGAAATTTGTCGTATAGTCTGTTTGTTATGATAGACCGGTCTATCCAACGTGATCTCATGATAATTCGTATGTATTTTACGTAAAATGTGGTTCTATAAAACGTACATTACTTACGTTTTTACAGGCACTATAAAAGTACAAAAAGGACGTAGTGACGACCATCCTTATTAATATTGAAATCGCGGCATTAATTTTTAGTTTTTAGTTGTCATATGAATTAAATTGTTTTCAATTGCATTATTAAATTGCTTACTTATGAAATGATAACATTTCGTATTGTTGTGTGATTTCTGCTGCCAGCTCGTTCCAAGAATATGCCTACATAATGTTAAACACGAATTCACTTTAAACCTTAAAATAATTTACCCTCTTACTGTCATTGTTAAATGTTACGTTTGTGACTCATTGGCCACATAAACCGGCGTTGCTCTGACATGACTATCCCTGCTGTGACTGACAATAAAACTATAAAATACACCAAAAACGCAAAACATAATTATGAAATGAAACAATTTTATTACTGCGCTGTAATCCAAATCTTCCGAATCCATGCGACTGCGAGGAACAGACCCAAATCCAAGCATTTTTTTGGCGATCTGCTTGCTTCTCCATCGACGCAGCAGCGAGTCCCGCCTGGTCCTACGTGACCGGCCGTAAAGCATAGCAAAGCCCACGTTTTTCATCGGTACTTTTTTTTTTTTTGTCTTTGTCCTTGATGACGCGCTTTGCTCTTTGACAAATTCAAAACTCGGGGCTGCCGCTTCAAACGACAGATTTTAGGGCAGGATAATCGAACGCTCATGGGCTCTCGCCTGCATTCGTCACAGATTCCGCGACACATGAAGGGTTCTGCCTGAGGTTTTTGTGTCTGTGAAGGGCCATGCTCCTTCCCCTCTTTTTTGCCTCCGCGCGCCTTCACGAGTTCACGGAGTGGATCGGGGAAAATATCTGGATAATATTTTCAGCGATTAACAACATAAATTATGCTCTGGATCACACAAACCTACTGTAATCTGCCAGAGAGAACTGCGGGTGCAACGCATCATTATTTGGATTACATTTGGTACTGCTTTTGACATTTTTGCAATAAATAAATGATTGTAACGATAATTGCATTTATCTGTCTGTCATGTTGTTCTTATACTGTACAGAAATGTTTAGGCTTTTGGTCCAGCCCGAGTGGAGCAATTTTGACTTAGCGCTAATAAATATATTTTAATGACGATATTATTACTAACAAGTTTTTATTTTAAGTGCGATATTCGGTAATGCTTGCCTTTTTATTATCCTGTATATATCGCTATAAAATGGAGATCATAGGTGAGGTTTAGGGGGTAGGGTTAATTTGGTGGTCTAAAATCTAAATTTGCGGTAATTAATAAAGTCATAAACAATGCAATATTCGCTATAAAATGGGTAGGTTTAGGTTTGGGGGGTAGGTTAAGGGGTCTAAAAATATAAATCGCTTATTGATAAAATGATTTTAAAAAATGCATTGATATGAATATCTAAATTATATAAAAGATATGTAAATATTTGTAAGTTTTTTAGCTAAAATACGTAGTGATTTGTACGTTTTAAACGTTGAAATACGTACGTCTAAATTGTACGTTTTAGCATGAATAAAAACGTACAAAAGTGTACGTTTTGTGCTTGTAAATGTTACGTATTAATTCCTACGTATAAACATGAGACCAGGCTGGTCTATCATAATTTTCGAGTGGAATTCTGTTTTCCTCCAAAATATGCAAATTTTTGTAGACCTGGTGAGATGAAGGCAGACGTTAAATTATAGGACATATGCTATATTAAATGATTAACTTTATTATTATGCATAGCCTAAATGCTGAGTAATTTGTAAAAGAGTGATAGTACAAAGTGTAGTAAAAGACTATGTCCTACAGTGAATGCATGTAGCGCACACTTAGTCTAACGCTAAGTCAAAGACTTTCTCAAGGACCCACTCTATTGATGGGGAAATGTGGAAAATCAGGCGGATAGGGCCCTCGAGGAGGCGTTCCTCTGATTCGCCTCGCTCTGCTATCGTCCGAAGAATCGCTAGGGAACATTGCGGGCGAGAATTCACATTTTTTTAGACATTATGTCCAAACTGCCAAAAAAAAAAAAACAAGAGGTAGCCTGCACTTTTCGGTTCGGATTTAGTAAACACACACACACACCACACATACACACACACACACACAAAATATATCTGCATGACAAACGTGAGTGCATACCTTACACATACGAATTATTTTTAATTAAGCATTGAACATTTGTTCTGATAAATGTTCTTCACAGAAAATGAGCCAAAGCCAATGAGTCTGAGTTTGAAAAAAAAAATTAATAGTATAATTTTTCTTTTGATAAAAAGTGAAAACGGGTCCCCAGACCCGGAAAACCTACCACTGCAAGGGCTTTAAACCACACATCACACACACACACACACACACAAACATTGGAGTCTGAATACAAATCAATCAAATGAGTTGTGGAAGGACTAGCTGTATACATTTTGTCTTGCTCAAATATAGCCTACCTGATTTCAGTACCTTGGACAACGACACAAACCAAGCGGTGCCCGTTGTAGCGCCAGGAGGCTGTGTTTCTCAAACAGCAACTATGGAGTGCCCCGTTGCTAGTTAAAGGGGCCATGGGGGGGGCAATGATTCTACGATCTTACAATGCTTTTGGTAAAATGCAGCCTTTCTACACTATAAAAGAAAGCTCTTTATTTGGCATCTATGGTCACGAAGAACACTTTAATATCTCAAGGAACCTTTCCATTTTCTTTATAGTGAAACAAATGTTCTTTAAAAAGTGTTATTCACACTAAGAAAAAGTGGTTCTTTTAAGAACTGTTAACTGAAATGTACTTTGGAGAGCCCAAAATGTTCTTAGGGTTTCCGTCGTTGCAATGCCCCTGCCCCTAGTAGTAAAGGGGGCTAGACAGTCTACCACAAGTGGCTATATGGACGTGTTGAGAAACGAGTTTTTACATGGACCCACAAATGGTGCAGTTTGCAAAAGTAGTTTATTGAAGACGATCGAGAATGACCGCAGTGGGATACCAGTCACTATGACGATATGCTTAATTAGACTTAGGTAAAATTGCCACTTTGTGCGCTTATTGAGACCTGATGCTTCGTCCGGAACCGGAGGATGAACCGTGAAACCAGGGACGAATAGTTTCAATAGTAAGTCGCAGCGTAGCATATGGTGCTGCAATGCACACGAAAGATACCAACAAACACAATTGCAGATTTCATACTAATTTTATCTGTAGTGGAAATTCCATGCCACCCAACGCGACTCTAATCTGTGTGGCTTTTGCTTTGTCTTGTTCCCTTGTCCCCAGGGATCATACTAATTTTCTCTGTAGGGAAATTCCATGCCACCCACGCGACTCATCTGTGTGGCTTTTTGCTTTGTCTTGTTGTTCAGTGTTGGCTAGCATTCTTAAGCTACTTAGAAATGTATTTACAAAAAATTAAGTAATCAAA
The DNA here is from genome assembly GCA_018155175.1 of Sinocyclocheilus anophthalmus. Taxonomy (NCBI): domain Eukaryota; kingdom Metazoa; phylum Chordata; class Actinopteri; order Cypriniformes; family Cyprinidae; genus Sinocyclocheilus; species Sinocyclocheilus anophthalmus. The sequence continues at coordinate 166,835 of JADLZN010008736.1, forward strand.
ATAAGACAAAATAAAACGAATTATGTTTAAACATGTTTGTTTAACTATATTAGTGAGGACATTTAATAGACGTCTATTGTTTTTTTTATCAGGTTAATACATGCGTAAACTAACTCATAAAAAAACAAACCTCCAAATAGCCTGTGGTAAAAGCTAGATTTACATAACCTGAACTTGATTTGGCCGTTTTAACTAGGTGTTAACACAATAGTCGGGGTTCAACAAGGTTCACTAGTGAAAACATTTTACTTTTTAAAATTCGCAACATTTTACTAGTTTACTAAATATTTTGGGACATTGCATATACTTATAGTCCTATTGCTTTTATATACAGCTGTTTAGAAATATTGTAACTTAACCTTAACCCGCACCCTAACAGAGAACTTTCTTCAAAAGTTCTTATTTATTTTATTTTTTTTTTAGCGATATTATCATATTTAGCTCACTTATGGGTTAAATAGATTCGTTCGCGCAAGCGCATATCTGAATTTTTGAGAAGCCTAAACGATTCTACTCTGTCGGAACCGAACAAAGAACAAATTAAAATACATTTGGTTTATTTTAAATATATTAATTATTTGTGACAGATGAAAGAATATTTCACTAATATATATAGAAGAAAATTGTTTTTGTTTGAAAATGAGAATACCCCCGTATTTTGAAAGAATACGAATTTACGATAAGAATTTTCATCAATAGGCCTAATTTATCGCGATAAAGTCAATATTCGCTGATAAATTTGTACTAAAAACAGTGTTCACAAGTCTTCGTTCTTATACAGATTTTGTTGCTTTTCATGGTGGCTAAATGACAGATGATTTGCAACTCAAAGAGCCCCAATAGACAAGATGTGGTGCTTAACAATGTGAGGGGTCTTTTGTCTTTCGTTTCTGACTGAATGGCTTCACACTGCTTCCATCCTTCGCGGGTTTTAAGTTACTATCCACTAATTTATTTCAGCCCCTAAGAATACCCAAAGCAATGTAAATGTGCCCTTCTGTTTTTCTTTCCTTAGCCAGTAACCTTAGTGCACACAGCCAAACACAAGACCGTGCACGTCTAATTCAAAGTAAAGACTTCTCAAAGACCTGCGCTCTAGTCTATAGAAATTCATTACATACAATGTTTGATCAGACCAAAAAATAAATAAATTGTCTCGCGGCATTTAACTATTTGTAATAATTATTATTAATTAATAAACAATGCAGAATACAGTATGTGAATCATCAGCATTTTACAAAATAAACGTTAAATTGTTTAGGCTTGTGAGTTATACTTTGCTGAATTTAATATATATGTATTTTTTTAATATTCGGAAAAGTTGATGTTTGGAAAATTTGCTCTGATCACATGTAGTACATCACCTGCAAGACACATTGCAAGTGTGCAAGTAAGTTTTCACTGTAAAAATGTAACATTAAAAGGAAACACTAAAACAATCTTTCAGAATACAAAACCAACCCTGCATCATAAACATAATGCAACGGCTTTACTGATGTTATAGTTTATAGTTTATAAGTTTATCTCAAATGTCTTTAAATTGTGATGACAGTTTTGTTTGACTTGTTTACATTGTTGGTAACCCTGTCATTTGGAGCTCAAGAACATCAGGTGTGTCTCTTTTACCGCCATGCTTTTTGTATTTACATGTTAACAATGAATGGTAGCCCTTTGGAAAAGAAACGTTTATTGCAGTAATTGTATAATTACTTCACTAATTGTTGTTAACAAGCCATAGAATACTTCAGTCACTACATGATCTTCTAACTAGGCGCGCATGACAAAGGGAAGTTAGGGTTAATCAGTTACAGATGGAGAAAAGTGAAAGCACTTCCAAGCTTTTGATGAACATGCGCTTAACCTTTATCGCAGTCTATGCCAATTTCGAGCACAAATTGTTCCCGTCTTGTTCTGGCAAGGTTTTTTAACATGACAATAAAGTGATTTTTCCATCTGAGCTTTGTGCGTTTAATATATATTTCATCTGATCTAAAACTATAGACTTTGGCACAGTTAACTAAGTAAATTGATTTGCTGTTGAAAATTAACTGCTAATACAATGTTGGTGTGTCTGTGCGTGAGACTGACGTGTAAATCAGCTTCACAAAAGAGAGCTGATTTTCTCCGATTTCATACTGGTTTGTGCCATTTTACGCTGTGAAAAGAGAAACAACAGCGGCGTTTTGAACCAATTTTTTTGGCCATTACAAACGATTGAATTTTAAATGCTATAACAAACATGCATCTGTGACCCGGTATGTCCTTTAGCCGAACGTGTTAGGAAAAACTTAAAATACGGAACAACAGAAAAGCTATTAATTAAAATTATGATGTTAAGAGCACTTTATATCGCCTACATATTAATCACAAGCGACACCATTGCGGTACAGACTTTTTCCGATGGACAGTACCAGAAATTGCTATAAACAGACTAGGCTACTTAAAATAGCAAAACACTTTCCCTCTCAATGTATTTAACGTAATGTTGTAAACACTGTACACTTTTTTTTGCAAAGTTTTGATGCAATATTATTGCTTTGTAAAAAGGAACTGATTCCTTGAAAAATAACTTATTTTAGAAGACATAGCCTACAATAGACCCGAAAGATCAACCGCTTCGCTATACATATATAAACTGCAGTGTTTTTCATTGCTTTCTAAAGGCTCTTGACCGGAGCTGCTGAAATGGTAATGTGAGTCCATCCCGGTGTCACGTTATTTGTTCCCTTTGTATAAATAAAGCTATTATATAGTGAGGCCGTCTCAAGCGAAAAAAGTCTTAAAGCTATCAATGGACATTCATTCGTCCTGTCGCGTGTCACGCTTTTGAAGTCATTCTCTGTCTTTTTTTTTACTGCGCATGTGCAACTGGACATTATAATTTTAAACAAAGAAAAAATAAAAACCAAAATGGCATTGCTGCAGCAATGTGCATACAACTTTTATTCCGGCTAACTTTATTTTGTTCAAATATTGATTATTTGAACAAAATAAAGTTAGCCGGAATAAAAGTATCCAGAAATGAACCATTCTGTGGCATGATGTGACGCGAGCCTGTGTTGATTTTGAACTGTTCATCATTTTTATGTGAAACAGTAATTTTTCCTTAGTTTTCCTTGGTGGAAACCATAGGGCCTATACTTAACAAGTGTTTTTTTTTTTTTGAAAATCCCTGTATGACATTCCCAGGGACAGGCTCTATTGATGGAGAAGTGTGGACAATCAGGCGGATAGGGCCCTTGCAGGAGGCGTTCCTCTGATTCTCCTCGCTTCGCTCTTTGAAGGGAACATCTGTGAGAATTCTACTTCTCTTTGAGAACATGTATGTTATCAAGCTTAAAACTTAGAGCTTTACTTGTAGCATGACCGTCTGTATTCTACAGACAACCAAAGAATCCTAGAGTTTTTGGCGGTTTTAGAAAATGTAGCTTTGGTTTGCAGAATCTTGACGTTTTAATTCAGTAAAGGTGATTCCCCTTCCTTATTGGCAGAAAATTGGCACGTTGTGAAGACACGGAAAAGATTTCCACGGTGCTGCCTGTCTCAACATGGCGTGAAACTTGAAAAGAAAGGGATGAATAGTGAGAGCTAATTCCTCTACATCTCGACTGGTTATTTGAAACATTTTCCATTTTACGGTGTTTCTATGGAACTCTCTATATGCTACATTTTCACCCCACACGACGATCTCGTTCGTTCAAAACGAATGCAAATGAAATAGAAGATAGGCTAATATATAAGACAAAATATTAGATCATATGATTATAAGGGTTAGCCCATGTTTAGAAAAGCCCCAGTTTGCAATTTCAAATAAAATAAATTAGACATGCAAGAGAAAAAGGTAAAAGACAATTATGTATTAGCCTACGCCAATATACTACCAAGTGATTATTACCGGTATTATTATTTTATTGTGCATTTTTCTTCAGATTGTGTGAATAAGAAGTCTCACGGTTATAAAAGAGAGTAGCACCAAAGGCAATCCTAAAATCCTTTTTTAAGAACAAAAGCACAGCCAGGAAAGCAACTTCATGCTGATTTGGTGTCCAGCAGAAACTAAATGGATGCTCTTTTTGCGCACCAATGATGTGAGCAGTGCATTGAGATGTTAAGTGAGTCTCTCTTTATAAAGCAGGATACTAGGGAGAATTCCTTCACTCTGACACAAGGAAGTTAGCAATAATTCATCTGGGTATCTAAGCGCAACGAGCATTTGAGGACAATGGCTGCAGCATCAGAGAGAGTGGTAACGGCGAAAACTCAGAGCGTTAAAAGGGTGATTAGAGTTATAAATTAAACGATTTTATTTTTTACAAAAAATAAATAAAATAAAATAAAATCTAGAACTTCTTTATCAGCGTGCATTGATTGCATTTTAAATAAAAGAAACGGATTTGTCTTTCAGGTGTCCAAACCACTGATGGAGAAGAAAAGAAGAGCACGTATCAATAAATGTTTGAATCAGTTGAAAAGTGTCCTGGAGAGTGTCTGTTCGAATAATGTAAGAAAATTTAATTGATCTAAAATTTATTCAAATTCTAACATCAAATGTCTGTCTCAAAAACCAACTGGTGTGTTTTATATTATTCAGATCCGCAAGCGAAAATTGGAAAAGGCTGACATTTTGGAGCTTACGGTTAAACATCTGATGCATCTGCAAAACACCAAAAGAGGTTTGTGTTCCATTAGCATTTAAAGAATTATTATTCGTTACATTTTCAACATAATTTAAGTGTATTATTGGAAAACAATAACTATTGATTTCTCTAAATGCAGGAATGCCCACAGTTTGTTACTCTGCTGAATATCACGCTGGCTTCAGAAGACATTATCTTCTCGCTTCCGACGCAGACAGAGATTCCCGCTCCATCATGCTGACACATCTTAGGAGCGGTTCTAACCTTGTTCCTGATTTCAGTACCGCGGAGAGCGACCCTGCTCGGATCCCTGCCTCAACTTGTACTCTTTGTCGATCACACAAAGCTTCGTTTATAACAGACGCTCCTTATCCCATCTTGCAGGAAACTTCAGACAGATATTTCTGCTCTATGCCTAAAAGGATTGAGATTTGTGATACGGACAAAATATCATTTAACGCACAGGCTGGAACCCATGGATCCAAGAAGCTCAAAACCACACATTTCAGTCTTGAAAATACAAAGGTTGACGAGTGCTGCAATTTTCCTGAAGCCTTGAAACAGAATTATTGGCGGCCTTGGTAAATCTGAAGAATTTAAAATGTCACTGTTTTAACACTTAAAGTAGCTCTAATTTTACTTCCCATGCACTGTATATGTAGATCCTATTTTTTTGATAAATTATGACAAATGTTTATTTTAATAATAAAAGACTACAACATTGGATTGAATTTGCTTATTATGTAAACGGACACGTGCATGACTAGATGTTGATGTCAACTGCTGTCTTTTACTTTGTAATGGAATTAAATATTTAGAATGCACTGCATAATGTTATACGATCATTCTTTATGAAAAGTAATTTCTGTTTGAGACAGGCTTACCTCAAATGTATGCTGATGACTTAACATGTAAAAAGGCTGAATGTTAGCCTCCATGCTTTCCAAAATCCAACACTTCGGCTCGATCTCACTGTAAAAAAAAACTGTTTCCAAACAAAATAATGCATTTTGGTAACATAGCTTAGGTATTTTAGTTATAATAATAATAATAATAATAATAATATAATAAATAAATACATATATTCTCTGAACCATTTAATTGCATTTAGTCAGTCAAATCGAAGTGAAAAATCAGTATTGGCTGAAAAAGTCCTACAGCCAAATAACTTTATAGCATGCGTTTGAAGTTTGAAGACGTTATGGTGAGTGGTGGGAGGTGGAAACACAGGAAATACATAAATAGTACGCCAAATAAAAACAAAAACTCGTGGTGCTGATACGCAAAAATTGACTTTGGCGTGCATATAATACGCAGTTTTCGCATGCATATGATAAGAAACTTGTTGGCGTTCTTATGATAAGCAGTTTTCACGTACACATGATCCGCATCTACCCCACAACCCTATTCCTACCCATTGCGTAGCATATACACGCCAAAGTCCATTTTTGCGTATCAATACCACGAGTTTTTGTTTTGATTTGGCGTACTATTTATTCATGAGATCGGGTTGGGCGAACGGGTCTCTGGTGAAGCTTTGAGATGTGGCGTAGCATCCAAAGATGTTCGTTTGCACTTAAATAACAGAAAAGCTCAAATAAACAATTCAATTTAAGTCGTTTAAACAGTGTAAATAAATAAACAGGCTTACCAAAAATATCTAGCGTTACCGTGTCTCCTGGGGATTTTCACTGACACAGTGGCAAATGAACTGGAAGCACACGAGACATATCGCCTTCACCCTTAACTTCCTTATAAATGTACATCAGCCAATCACCATTGCCGAGGAGAGGTTTAATTAGGGCCACAGAAGAACACACTGCATAGTTGAGTAACGTTTCTGCTGCGTTAGCAAGTCCAGCGGAGACCTGAAACTGAAATCCTCCACAATGCAGTTGTAGTGGTTACTGTGATTCTTCACAACAGAGAAACATTTCAAGGTCATGCTGCTGACGACGATGATTCTCTTGATGTTAAGGCAAGATATGCATCCTGCAGGAGTAGAAATTTTAGTTTGGTTTCTATTGATATTTTAAATTTTTTAATCAAATTCCATCTCAGCAATTGACACACTGTTAATTAAAAAAAAATGCATCACCCAATGTGTTATTATAGGAAATAAATAGAAACATTTGCTAATTTAGTTGTTATGACACAAAATGTAAAATATTAAAACGGGGGCAAGATTGCCCCTACTGGAATAAATTGGCCAGTGTGGTCATCTGGGGTAAGAAGCCCCTCTGATGATTTGACATAATTCTTATTAAGCTTATATTTATAAGTGTCATTAATGTAAAATACTAAATCTACTGTTCTATTTAAAATGTTATTTTGACAATTTAGTTGAATAATTGAATAACCAATGACAGACAAAGTAGAATCCCGTTAAAAAAGATTCATCTGAAAGGTAAAATTATTCTATGACTTATATACAGGCATATGAATATTTACATGTTTAATTGACCACATTTTAATTGAAGATATGTCATAATAGCAACACTATGAATGCAAATGTAATTAACTCTCATTAACCTATTGGTTTTAATGAAAGAGAAATATTGAATAATAACCCTAATGAATTACATAATTATTATATTTAAAAATAATAACACTAGTAACAACACGCCACTTGTGGCCTTCTGTGCCAATTCTGGGGCAGACACAAAAACAATAATACACAAGATCACTATTTTTCAGAGACACAAAATTAGATCACTTAACCACAAAACTATTTTGACTAACTAAACCTCACAAATGTTGATATTCAGATGAAATGACATAAAAATAGTATAGCCCTTCGTCAAAAGTGCTGAGATGAGATTTTGTGCCATCTATGGTCAAGAAAAAAATTAGGGCGTGGGTAACAGAGAGATATTATTTTTGATGTCAACGGGCTAAGGACAACACACTCTCATGATTTTTTGTTAGTATTTTATAATTTGGCAAATTGGTGCTCGTGGCACCCTGAGGGTTAGGTTTGGGGTGCATCTTAATTACCTACAAATTGTAAATTTTTTGTCAGATTGTAGTAAGTCATATTAAAATGCAAACCTGTACAATACTTACAAATTCTCAACTTTTCTGTTTTCTGAAAAAAAAAAGCATAGACCTGAACTCCACTGAACCCTTTCAGGATTAACTGGAACAACAACTAAGAGCCCTTTTTCTCAATGTTGGTGCCTTACTGTTGCGCTTATCTTGTTGAACATTTAATGTAAAAAATTTGAAAGGCCAGTCAGTAAGCCATTGTTTGATAGAACCTGCTGTGCAGACACAGAAAGATTTTCCCCAAACTGCTGCAAAAGAAAAAAGTGATATGTGGCATTAAGATTAGTCCTCACAAATGTAATGGAAAAGTCAAGCCTGTTCTCAAGAAAGGGCTGTTGACATTGGACACAGAGTGTATGTAGGTTATCATTATTTGTGGTAGGGCTAAACAATTGTTTCCAACAGAATATTCAAGAGAGATAGGGGACGAAAGACAAAATCAGAAAAAAATAAAAATTCAGGACTTGGAATGGAGATTTTCACAGAATTATTTGCAGTTTATGTATCACCCGCTCAGTCAACACAAATACACAACAGATCCAACTGTAAAAACAATAATGATCACAAAACCATTTGTACATGCATGCAATGTTGTAGCAAAGAAATTCACTTGAAAATAATAAAGTGACTCACCTTTAAACACTGAAATGATTCAGTTTATTTCATCTTGCATGGCAGCATCCCAGCCTTAGCAAGACCATATTGGAGGATGAACCTGTTTTAATCATTGATTAGTTTCAGTATAATAATTATACTATAATTAATCTATTGATATATAATCCTATTGTAAATGTCTTAAAATATTAACCTACCATAATTTTTTTTTCACTGGAGTAAAAAGTGTGAACCAGCCATGATCGTATATATGAAATAACAAACATGCTACTTGAAGGTGAACTGTTTTGAAAAAATGTTTTTATACTCGAGGGGGGGAACACAATTTTTAATCATGTCACCTGTATTTGGGTCTAACCATTTCAGACTATGGACAATCTGATTAAGCAATTGAAGATCTGACGGACAAGGCACATAGGGCTTATTATAGCATAAGAAAATAATTGTTAATCATAAATTGGCACCTATAATCAATTTTAAAGATCAAATAATCGCTTTAAAAAAATCTGCTGATGAAGAACTGCGTAAATGAGAACAGTCTGTCTGTAGACATTGGCAGACACTGACGGAGGACAAGTTGCATTTCTTCACAGTGTGCAGCAAATACGACCATTATAGACAATTACTTTACTCAATTAGCTTGAATTTCTACCTGATTCCCCGTAAATCTAACTTATTATAGTAATTACAATAACTAGGTAATAACTAGTTACTAACACTGAACCCACCCCTAAACCTAACCCTACCCCATGTTACCAGATATTACAAGAACTTTCTTTGGTAGGTACACTATAAGTACACTGTAGTACATGTACTGTAAAATAAAGTACACCGAGAATGTGTCCAGCTCACATCGCAATATATGTCCTCCTGCCATGAGGGACAGAAGCTGAACCTAATATTTCCTTGATATATATGTGTGGGTTTATTATATCATTTATGTCTGTGTGTGTGTGTGTGTGTGTGTTTGTGTGTTTGTTTGTAATATATTTATTGCTTAATGTTCGGCAAAACTGTGCTACCCTACAGATTCATACCATTAAGCACAGTCATGCTGCTTTGAACTGAATTGCATTGAATTGAAAGAGAGAGAGAGATAATCTGAACAACAAAACATCAGTAATCGAAAATACTTTATACTATACGTTATAGTTATATTCAGTGCTACATATCATTCTAGATAATGTGAAATATGTCATATGTAAGTGGTTATATAAAACAAGGTTTAGGCCATTTCAAGTTGATCTTAGTTAATGTGTATTCCGTCAGGTACCAAATTTTTTTACACATTCATTTTAAAGCCATCTCGACTACGATGTAGAACATGACTGTCTTCAAAAGCCAATGAGAAACAATTTAAGGGTGGGAAAACCTTGCACAACCATCTAGCTTATAGGAGGAGGACGACTCTTGTTGATGCCCTTACTGTGTATTAGACTAAGGGGCAATCTGCAGGTTCCCACATGAAATATGTGACCCTCGAGCACAAAACCAGTCTTTAGTAGCATGGATATATTTGAAGCAATAGCCAAAAAATACATTGTATGGGTCAAAATTATCGATTTTTCTTTTATGCCAAAAATCATTAGGATATTAAGTAAAAATCAGGTTCCATGAAGATATTTTGTAAATTTCCTACTGTAAATATATCAAAACTTAATTTTTGATTAGTAATATGCATTGCTAAGAACTTCATTTGGACAACTTTAAAGGCGATTTTCTTAATATTTTGATTTTTTTTGCACCCTCAGATTCCAGATTTTCAAATAGTTGTATCTCGGCCAAATATTGTCCTATCCTAACAAAGCATATTTATTCAGCTTTCAGATGCTATATAAATCTCAATTTAAAAAAATTGACCCTTATCAATGTTTTGTGGTCGAGGGTCACATATGAAGAATGTCCGAGTGGATCCCATGTGAAGGTGCCTAGGTATCAAGCACCATTTGATATTTCAACACCAATATCTGGCTGTATGAAATGTACAAAAGTGCATTCTGGCAGCAAGCACAGATTTTTTAATATGTATATACATGTATAAATGAAAAAGAACAAATCATTTAAAAAGATGATGTCTTGGGATATGTGTATAAAATCTGGTCATATACAACATAAAATAATACAGCAAATATCCAATTCCCATTCAGTGGTTATGTCTACTATAACAAATCAAATTGCACCACCTTTCAAAAGGTCCTATTCTCCACATGACAAAAGATTGTCACTTATTTTGTAAAAAAGTGCATGTCGACTGGGTGTTTTTAAATAGTGTTACTTTTCATATCATACTTTGTTACGGGCTACCAGACAAATAAGACTGTAATCATGAGAATAACAATGCATCAGATATACATGTTCAATCATCACAAAGCACTTAACATAAACTCATTTAAAACATATCTGTAAAAAGAAACATGTTAGCCTTTTGGCAAACATGTCTGGATCTACAAAGAGAACCTTGTGCTTCAAAAATATGAATTCAAATGATATAACAAAATATATACATGCCACACCACCAGAAACAACAAAAACACATTTAGAGTTACAAGCTCTGTGAGCTAAAATGTTGTAAAGAAACACTATATAACTTACTTCAATCTTACTGCTAACCTTTTCCACAACCAAGTTGACCTTTGCAGTTGTATTAAATGAAGGGACTAAAATAACTGCGAAATCTGCAGAACAAGCTGTTTTGTCAAATTTCAATCCCCCCATCCCCCTATATTGCTACCTCTTCCTCTATGCTATGAGACAAGGGCAGTTCGGCCCAAAAATAAGGAAAAAATATTATTTGTTTGGCTAAAATTAAACATCAAAGACATATTTAAACATAAAAGTATGTTGGAAATTTTAAAAGTATTTTTGAACTCCGAGGGAAAAAAAAATAAAAAATATATACACTACCGTTCAAAAGTTTGGGATCAGTAAGAATGTTTAATGTTTTTGAAAGAAGTCTTCTGTGCTCATCAAGACTGCATTTATTTGATCAAAAATACAGAAAAAAACAGTAATCTTGCAAAATTTTATTACAACATAAAATAATGGGTTTATATTTTAATATAGTTTAAAATATAATTTATTCTTGTGAACAAAGCTTATTTTCCATCAGCCATTACTCCAGTATAAAGTGTCACATGATCCTTCAGAAATCTCTCTAATATGCTGATTTATTATTAGAATTATCAATGCTGGCAACAGTTGTGCCGCCAAATATTTATTTTTTGGAAAACTATACTTTTTTCAGGATTCTTTGATTAAAAAATAAAAAGAACGGCATTTGTTTTCGAAATAAAATATTTCTAACTATAAATTTTAGCTATCCCTTCTTAACATTTAACACATCCTTTGCTGAATAAAGTATTTTAATTCTGGTTCAAAAAACAAAGAATACAAATTTACTGGCCCCAAACTTTTGACAGTAGTGTTATTGTAAGAAAAGATTTCTATTTTCTACATGCCTTCTTTTTAACTTTTATTCCTCGAATAATCCTGACAAAAGTATCACATGTTCATAAAATATTAAGGGCACACAACTGTTTCACACTGATAATTAATCAGCATATTAGTATGATTTCTGAGGATCATGTGACACTTTAGACTGGAGTAAATGGCTGATGGAAATTCAGCTTTGCATCACAGAAATAAATTGTATTTTAAATTATATTAAAATAGAAACCATTATTTTTTTTATTGTAATAACATTTTGCAAGATTAATGTTTTTTTTTCTGTTATTTTTGATCAAATAAATGCAGCCTTGATGAGCATAAAACTTCTTTATAAAGTAATAAAAATCTTACTGATCCCAAACTTCTGAACAGCAGTGTATATATATATATATATATATAATATATAATATATGATAATATATATATACACACACATACCCACAAAGTAATTGATGGCCCCAATTCCTTAGTCAAGAAAGGCCGATTTTGACCAGAGATCCTAAATTCTCACTGAAACGTAAAAGCTGAAAACTGTCATGGGCCTCAGTAAAAAGCTCATGTGTATGCGCAGAAGGCCTAGTGCTCATTTCGAACCATAAGTGTTGAGCTCAGGACACTTATTTACTGCTCAGCTTCTCTCCCGTTTGAGGCCCACTAACCCCGTAAATCCAGCCTGGTATCAGCAACACATAAAAAAAAGCAACGATGGTGTCCTTATGCCATTTAGAATCATCACACTTCAAAAATCCCACTTCCTAGTTAACAAAAACATTCCACTTAGTCAAAGCTTTAACACTAATAAGCATATCTACTTGAAAATATTCTAATAAAACTGTCGCTTAGTTCGTGGATCCTATGGATGTCATATAGCCTGACGATGCAGATTGTGAGCTTATAAAACTATTAGTGCTTCCTTTGCTTTCCCCTTTTGGCAGGTGCTTCTGGTCCACCCAAGCAGATGCATCTACCTGTCCTGTCCAAATACTTGAAGACGACTGCTCCCCTGTCCGTGCACCTGGTCCCAACGGGACAAGCTCTGATGCACGCTTGTGCTCAGGGCATGCCTTGATGCCCGAGCCTTCGCCAACGCTACCGTCCCTCGCCTTTCTCTGCGGATCCTGAGGAATCTCGCCTGGCGTGGCTCCTTTGCCGTGCTCAGAGCAGCGTCTCAACGCTTGAGGCTCGCGCTCAAAGTGCGTGAGCGGGAAATGCGGCAACAAAACAACGTGCTGCTCGAAGGTCTCTGGAACCAGAGAGGTCGTAGAGGCTCGCCGCGGGTTTCTCATTGGACTAGCAAGTGGCGTCTCATCAATGAAGTTAATCACTTCGTCGCGGCTAAAGCACTTGAAATCGTCCTCATAACGCTCGACTCGTGGAATCTGCTTGAGCGAATGCATGTCCTCGGATCGCCTCCTTTTGCGGTGTGGGTGGCTCTCCTCGTGGTAGGACGCAGGGCTGCTCCGATGTCTCTCGTGGCGCAGCGAGCTGTATTGCGGGATGCCAATGATGTCCTCTGTGGAGCCCCAGCGATGCAGGTAAGACGGGATCTGGCCGGTGGTCCACATGTCGGTTTCGTCGTGGGAGTATCTTCTTGTAGGGGGCACCTGGAGTAACATACAGACGAGTGAACCAGTACATTTCTAAAAGCAAATTTCCGGCTCAAACTAAGGACCTCAAAGCTTTTGCATCTCTTATAATGCCAGAATCAATGGAATCTTGTGAACTATAATGGCAGCACAGGCCTGTTTTCAGTACTAAATATTCATATATCTGCTTTTTAATAGGGATAAAATGAAGTTAATATTATTTTGTGTAGTTTATAATCACTCATTCTACAAACAGATACTCACATTCCACATTGTTCTGAGAACTACACAGGAAAGACATAAAATGAGTTTTTAGTATTTAAAAGAACTTTAAGTACACTATCCAAAGCATACAGCACAAGCCTAGCATGAAAGCAACTGTATTGGTTAATGCCGGCATGAGACAGCCTTTACACAGAAGCCCTATAGGCATTAGGAGACTGATTGATAGGTGTACTAATACTCTGGCCATAGAGGAATCAAAGCATCATTCAAGCATGGCAATTGAGTTTTGGTAACCCTATTACTGTTTTAAAGGGGTCATATGGTGTTGCTAAAAGAACATTATTTTGTGTATTTGGTGTAATACAATGTGTTTATGCGGTTTAAGGTTCAAAAACCATTATTTTCCACAAACTGTACATTATTGTATCTCCTCCATGCCCCCCTTTCTATGCTCGATTTTTACAAAGCTCATCGGTCTGAAAAGCGAGGTGTGCTCTGATTGGCCAGCTATCCGTGCGTTGTGATCTGGCCGAATACATCAAGCGTGTGACGGAAATGTTACACCCCATACCGTCCAGCCGGAGCGATGAACCAAAAACATTAAAAAAAAAAAAACCCTGTATAAACAGTGTCCTTTGTTGCCCAGTGGGGCATAATTACGTATTATAATGACTTGTACTGTCTTTTTTTACGCATTGCATCGCGCCGCGTAGACATAAAACCATGTCTGCATTTGTGAAATGACAAACAACAAGCGCTACTTCTACACTGCTCAAAACTCGCGTTTGAATCGTCAGTGGCAAATCCTTTAAATATGAAAATGCACTTACAGTCTGTGAGTCAGAACAGCCGGCATTGTAGTCTACTCTACCAGGATCAGGAAACGGTCCTCCATAAATGTGCTGCACACATCTGAATATTTGGGTTGAACTTGTTCTGGAACAGTGTTGTAAATACAATTTAACCACTTATTTCTAGTTGTGTCCTCCTTTGGAAGACCAAACAAAGTAGTTTCCATTCACACCGGAAACACACGCGCCTTCACGACATGCTGCCGCAACCATAAAAGTTATACACCTTCTTTCTTTGCGTGAACATTTGCAAATCTTCCCACACAGTGACGTAGACATGTGGGGGCGTGTTTAAACGAGGCGTTTTAGGAGGGCGTGGACGAGTCTTAACTTTTAAAAGAATATCTCTTTGGGTTTGCGACTTTTGTCTTTGCAACTTTAGGGATCTTATCAATTCACGAACAGCTTGTAACACACCAAAGAGAAAGGAAAACTTGAAAATCACATCATATAACCCCTTTAAACAGATCAACTAATTACAAGCTTAATTATATATTATATTATGCTACATGACTTAAGTTAACACTTTTTTTTACGATTTGGCCTTATTTAAGACTTGTTACTCAACTGATTTAAATGATATGTCTATTTTATAAAAGTGTGTCATTTTGCTTTAAATATAGTGCCCATTGATTAAAAAAAAAGTGTTTTTTGGCATATAAAGATAAAGCTGGACTTATATCACAATTGTTAGATGGTCTTAAATATTATTGTTTGGCAGCATTTAATGTTGTATAAGCCTGAATGGCTTGACAGCAAAAACAATATCAGCTTGTACTTCCCAATTATTATGGCATTCCAATACTGATGATGATGATGCAAAACACTGGTGAAATTGAAAAAGAACATTGTTTCTACAGAAATAGTAGTTTAAAAAGTGAATAATCTTCTATAGCAGACACATCAGCTTTGAGTTCTTTATCAATGCGCATCAGTGTTTTTGTTTTTTTGCCGAACGTCTTTGAAACAAATCTAACACACACAATGTTAATGGTAGTTCAATAAACTTTGAAGAGAACTTCAAAAGTTGTTTCGTGCAATGTATATAGCAATAAAATCAGCAATGGAAAGCAGTCAAGCACTGCAGATCGCCTAACAGAGCTTTGGGAAGTGTTCGGCATACACATTTATGGCATATTCTCCACATTTAACCTCCAAATCCAAATTTTCATTCCAGACAGGCTTATTTTTAATAGCTGGTCAATTATTTACACACAGATAAAAATGGATGATATATAAAAGTTCCATGAAAGTTACATGTGGAGGTTACATGTGAGCACTTATGGGCAGTGTGTGAAGTAATCATTTGAATGTAAAAAGGTTAAAAGTTTGAAGTGAAGCATTGCACAGCTCTAAAATCTACTGGCAGCCTGTTATATGAATTCTTAATCACCTTGTAAGCCTTTATAGTACTATTTCCTTGTGGAAGTGGTTCAAATAATCGGATTGATTTTTATTTTCTTTATTCTTTTTACATTCAAAAGATCAATCTAAATTTGGATTGTGCCATGAAAGTATAAACTCCTACACAGATCACACATCAGCTGGGCCTCTACAACTAATATACAACGAACAAAAATGATGTCATAGTATCAAAATATCAAGGGAATTGATCAGTCAGACATACTGAGCGTGTTTTTCATTCAGACTAGTGTTTTTTATTCATTTAAATTTGCAATGACTTCAAGCTTTTAACTTTAAAATATAAACTGAAAAGGCATCAGTGGCACTCGTCACATGAGCCCTGCAACAGTAGAAAAAACTGCATAAAAAATACCAAGATACCACTCGGGTGAAGAAACAAAAGTGCTTGTTAGATCATATTTTCCACAAAAAAAAAATCCACACAAAACAAAATCTCCAATTTCAATATCTAATAGGTCACACAACAGGAATGTAAAATGATTCCAGTAGGAGTGTTGACAGTAATATAGTGACCATAAGTTTTTTGTAAATACTGAGGTGGCGGGCCATTGCAGCATGCACATTTTAGTTAGAAATAAAGAAAACAAAATTAATGGAAATATACCTGCAAATAGTGCATTTTATCTTCCTGAAGCTCCCTCAATGGATAACCCTGGGAGCACCCCCTTTCTAAGGTTGAGAATTCGTACTTGGCAATACGGTCTACCGTCATGATATCACCAGCAGAGCTATAGTCAAACGGTCTGTCAAATATTAAGTCCGGATGAATGCCTCCATCCTGGCTGTTTTCTGCAAACGCAGAAAGCATATATATGCATCAGGATTAAAAATCAGTGTGCTCAAAATACACAGACAGACAGACAGACGAATAGGTAAAAAAAGAAGAAAAACAATTCCCTTTTACAGATTTTCGGTGTCCGCGTTAGAATTTGAGGTTCTAAAAAAAATTGCTTCATGTGAAATCATTAGGATCCACTGAAGTGTCTTGTACTGAAAATCACGACTGACTGTCACTGTTTGCTAATAGATTGCAGCTAGAGCAAACTGTCGTTTAAACATATTCCCTAAAATATGTTTTGGGGCAAAAGATTGTTTGAGGGGTACAAACACATTTTTTTTACTATAAAATCAGTTGTAGGGCAATGTGAAATGCTGATCTTAAGGCAAAATGGGGGCACACAGCGGGATGACAGATGAGATTAGCTATTAGCACAGGCAGCTTAGCATGCATTTGAGTGACACGCAAGTACAAGAAGCAACCCTTATACATACAACTGAGTTGAGTTACACAAGGCAAACCGTCTGGAAAGAAGCAGAGCACTGGTAAAATTAAAATGACAGAATCCATTTCTTGCACATATTCCTTATGATTGCAAACTTAGAAATGGGAGCGTGCCAAATAGCAGAAAGGGCAATGAAATACAGCTAACAGCAAAGTCACACACTTAACACCTACATTCATCAATACATACTGACAGCCTCAGTTCACTAATAGTTTGTGATGAAGCATATTAATTATATAATTATCATGTGACCTCTAGTTATTTTTATATTTTTACATTGGTTTTTACATGTTTGAATATTACCTACAGTGTAAAAATTGCAATGTTACTATATATTGCAACCAAAATACCATGAGGGGGGTTGTTTCGGCAAGTACTGTTGTTATTGCCGTAAAATCACAGTAATGTAATATGGAATCTTCTTGAAAGGGTGCATGAAGCTTTTTAATGTAATTTTGTTGAATTAATAATTTATTTTTTTGATGATAGCAGTGGCTAATACAAAGTTACAAGTTTTGTTGTAGTAACAATTCCTGTTGTAAAGTTGGTATTTTGGCCAGTGGTCCTGCAAATCCGCAGGGGGCCGTTGGTCACATGTCCAAGGAGTAGTGACATTATGCAACTCTGTGACACTTTACTTGAGAGTAAAGCAACTTTGCAGCAAAACTTCTGCAGTGGAGTTCACTCCAAAGGCATCTTAGCAGGTGTTCCAGTTATATATATTTATTTTTGAGTGTAAGTCAAAATATATTGAGACTCTTTTGATGAAAAATATCCATCCATCCAAATGAAGGTCACATGATAATCTGACGTAATCATCATTGGTTTACCACTAGCGATTCAAGTTTTTCCCAACCAGTAGTAATTAATGTGTCAAATAAATAAATAAATATTTATTATAAAATATTATTTTATAATAAATAAAAATTAAAATGACAAAACTTATAATAAGGTTCCATTTGTTACTATATTTAATGCATTAACTAACATTAACAATGAGCAATAATTTGTTACAGTATTTATTAATCTTTTGATTTGTGGTTAGTTACCGCTTCATGTTTGTCCATGTTAGCCCAGTCCATTAATTAACATTACTAGATACAACTTTTGATTTTAATAATGTATTTGTAAATGTTGAAATTAACATTAAGTAAGATTAATAAATGCTGTAGAAGTACTGTTTATTATTAGTTCACTTTAACTAATGTAGTAAACTAATGTTAACAAATGGAAACAGATTGTAAATGGTTACCAATAAATTAAAATAAAACAACCTGAAGTATTAATCTTTTTTTACTTTCTATTTCCACTCCCTCTCTAAAATCTGAGGCTGTGTATGAATACCACTGAACAAATACTACACACTATAAATACTACTTGAAAGAAATTGTGTATACACTATACATACTGTGAATCTTTAAGATCATTTACCCTATGCACGTGACAGCAGGATGATCTACTATTGTCACCAAAATTAAAGCTCAGTTCTCTGTAATTTTACATTTTATTTCAAACTAGTAATCTCCCAATATCTTGCTGAGTGAAGTTATGTGGAAAAATGTAATACTAGAATTTACAAATATTTATTGCTGTATACTGTGCATTGTTCTATATATTCTTTTAAAATAAACATTGGTGTAGCAGGATGTAAGTAATACAATACTTTGTTATTTTGAACATAGCATTGCTTTCTCCTTGGAACATGCTAAAGGAAGCTTAGAGGTCCTTACCTTCGTCCACTTCATCATTGGACATGATGGCCACACATTTCTCCCAGACCATCTTGACATCTGCTCTGTAGCGGTCACAAGCCCACAGGAACATGGGGAGCAGGATTGATTGAGCTATGGAGCACCAGAGGACACACAGGACCATCCAACTGTAGGAGCGGTCAAATTTCAGGCTGGCAAAGCTCACCACCTACAATGAAGCACTGCAATTATTTACATGTTAAAAAGCAAATTCAAATGGCAACACATTTCCTCTGAATACAGTGGTGGCCAAAATTATTAGGACAGTAGTATTTCCAGCAGCTATAAATGGTTTTAAGTCAGTTATTTCTAAAATGTGCCCTAGTTTATTCCTAACAGTTTAAAAAATACTGTTCATTAAAATACTAAATTTGGTAGGCTATTATATCAGAATTGAATAGGCTTCGACTTTGGCCTCAATGCACAAGGCAACCATTATAAATCAACCTCTTAAAGGGGTCATATGATGCGATTTTATTTTTTCCTTTCTCTTTGGAGTGTTACAAGCTCTTGGTGCATAAAGAAGACTTGTAAAGTTGCAAAGACTAAAGTCTTGAATCCAAATAGATATTCTTTATA
Source organism: Sinocyclocheilus anophthalmus (assembly GCA_018155175.1). Classification (NCBI taxonomy): domain Eukaryota; kingdom Metazoa; phylum Chordata; class Actinopteri; order Cypriniformes; family Cyprinidae; genus Sinocyclocheilus; species Sinocyclocheilus anophthalmus. The sequence goes on from JADLZN010008736.1 coordinate 186,282, forward strand.
AAAAGTTAAGAGTCAACCACACCCTCATAAAACGGCTCGTTCTAACACGCCCAAACATACCTACGTCGCTCTGTGGGAACATTTGCATAACGCCGCCCAAATGTTCACGCAAAGAAAGAAGGCATAACTTTGATTCTCGCTGTAGTATTGTTGCCGCCGCCTTGTCATGAAGGCGCTGTGTGTTTCGTTGTGAAAGCGAAACTACTTTGTTTGGTCTTCCAAAAGAGGATGATATCCGCTTCGTCATGCCTGGAGCTGATCCGTGCTGGTTGCTGAGGAAATACATCAACTTCACGCTGTGAATCGCTGGATCTGCTTTCACCATGGACGAAGCGGAGTCCAGCCCGGGGTCGTCACATGTGGTTGCTGCAAGCCCGCTGGACGCTCCTTCATCGAATCTGCCAGCCCCACTCACTCAAGCCCCCGTGTGTGACGCTGTGTGTTTCGTTGTGAATGCGAAACTACTTTGTTTGGCCTTCCAAAAGAGGACACGACTAAAAATCAGTGGTTAAGTTGTATTTACAAAACTGTTCCGAACAGTTCAACCCAAATATTCAGTTGTGTGCAGCGCATTTTATGGAGGACCTGTTTCCTGAACCTGCAGAGTAGACTACTATGCCGGTTGTTCTGACTCACAGACTGTAAGTACCTTTTCATATTTAAAGGATTTGCCACTGATGATTCAAACGTGAGTTTAGCAGTGTAGAGTAGGGCTTGTTGTTTGTCATGTCTCTGATCACAAATGCAGACATGGTTTATATGTTTACGCGGCGTGATGCAACGCGTTTCAGAAAGGCGGGGCATAGAGGAGAAACAATAATGTACAGTATGTGGAAAATAATGTGTTTTTTATACCTTAAACCGCATAAACAAATTTCATTACACCAAATACACAAAATAATGTTCTTTTTAGCAACATCATATGACCCCTTTAAGTGTGATATATATGAAGGATGCACAACTGATGTATCTAAAAAAGCAATATCGTGATTGTCACGATCTCTAGCTGGAGTGCCCATGAGCTCCACTAGAGGGAACCCCATCCTGTAACCTTTACCACTCACCCCGGACTCGATTTCCCATAATCCTCTGCCTGGCACATCATCAATTGCAATCACCTGTCTCTTTTCAGCAGATCATCATCAGTTTCAACAGTTTCCACATTAGAATGACTTTAAAATACACACACACTCTCTAACCTTTGCGATGATTGAATGTATTAGACCTCCTTTGTCTTACCTTCGTGTTTTTGGATCTTGGACTGTTTATCTGGTTATGATTGTTTTGCTGCCTGCCCTGACCATCGCCTGTCTTGTGGATTACTCTTTTGCTTGTGCCTCGGATGTTATTGTTTGTTGGTGTTTGACCCTGCCTGTTGTTACTTCGCTATATGAAATAAAGTCTTGCTTTTGGATCCAAAACTCTGTATTGTATTGATGCTTGTGCTTTCACTACTTCATCAGACTGAAGAAATGGCACTCCAGCACATACAGTATGCCGTTCTAAAGATCAGTTTTGATTAATCACAGTTTTAAATATTAACTATACACTATTCTCAGACATTAACTATAAATACAGTAAGCTGAGTCATGGATAAAACTCTACATCATGATTAATTCTATATCACAATTAATTTTTCACGTGCATTATGCATAGTCACATTTTTGTGCAAGGCACGATATATCAATACACCCCTATTTAATAAACACAATACTGTAGGGCTGAGTTTAGAGACCTCTCCACAGAACTTCTCCTACTTTGAATGGCTCTCCAGATATATTCTTCCACCATTAGTTCACGACTGGTTTTCTGCCAATATCAACTATGCAGAAGAACATATTTAGCTTTCCCCATTGCACTTTAAAACATACTAAAGCGTCTTTTTTGCAAAAAGAACCGAGGTAAAAGCTTTCAGTAAGATGTATCTTTTCACCAGTTTATGTCTATCAGCAAGGTTAAAAGTAACCACATTACTGGTACCTTCCAAGAAAAACTGATTCACCTATGGGAAATGCACATTACATGCTAATATTCAGATGGCTATTTACAGATTCGAAAAATCCTAATTATAATGCGGGTGAGGGAGACACCTGCTGGTGAAATGGCTGAATTGTATGCATGAAAATGAATACAGACAACAATACAATAAAAAGACTATATGTATGAATAGCATAGCAAACCCATTCCAACACAAGAAGAACATACAAACTCCACGCATGAAGGCTTAAGGTGTATGTGGTGATGAGTGGTGCTATAGAGGCATTCACTTGTTTCTTGTTTCATGTGTGGGATGAGATGCCTGAGAACTTTCTGACCTGCTTGTGTTCCTTCTTGTGACGCATCTATAGTGCTAGAAGGTTTACCAAGCCTCCTTTTGAACTACTTCAGTCAGCTTCAGATATATTTCTGACTCTCAAGTCAGTCTTGTTGTTGATGTTTACATCCCTTAAGAGGATTGTTGATTTACAGGCTATCAATGAGCCTATGCTGTATGGATTTTGTTTTCTGTCTGTTGACAGTTTTGGTCAATAGGAAGGTTGCTTCTTCTCAGATGTAACCCAAGGTTACATCTTTTGGAGGGCATTTGTGTGGTGGCAGGAAGTTCCTTCCCAACACTTTTATCAGATTTTATATTCTGGACACAGATTTGACTCTGCTTCTTGGGATTTATCTGTTTGAACTGGTGTCAATTCATGTTCCTCTATAAATCTGTGTATATGTTCACTTCCTGATGAACTGGCAGTCACAAAGTATGGCAATGTGGTATATCAGTTATGTTTGTAACCCTGGGTCCCTGAGAAGGCTTCAGGCAATTGTCACACATGGAGCATAGCATCGTCTATTGATAGACTTGGACATCAGAGGAAAACAATGCTAAATGCAAATAAAATGTAAGAAAGCAAAATTTAATGCAACGAGGTATTCTCAAATGGTTGTCAACAAAAACTGTGTATCCAGTCAAACTCTTCAGTACAATTAATGGCGGGCATGAGCATTAAACCATTGAAAACCTAGAGACATTTAGATACCAAACACAAGTCTGTGTGTTTTTAAGCAAAATCTGAACACATCACAACAAACCATCAAAAAGAAAGCCACACTTTTGCTGTTGTATATATGTTCTGTGCCAGTTTACCTATTCTGTCATGTCTGCAAAACCAGTTGAAAACCTGGTATACATATATACGGAAATGTTTCATAAAGTGAATAAATGCAGAATATGGGGGTACATTAGGGCTGGTTGATATAGCTAAAAAATGTATCAACGATATAATATTTCATATCGTTCAGTATCGATAATTATTGACATTTTTTATAACCTTTTTTAAAACAAAGACATACAAACATGTGTTTTTACATTTAACCACTGTATTTTTAAATTAACAAAATTTATTGAGACAAACAACAAATATATTTTTTTGTTTTAACAGTTAAACACAAAATAAATTTAAACTAATATCTCCTTTCTAATGTTTTATATGCAGATTAAATTGCTTTTGGCTTGTTTCCCGAGGCCACAGGAGGGTGCAATGAGCAAAATAATGCAGTACATTAAATTGTCAACGCAAGGAAATAACTGTCTATAAAAAATGTGCATTACGTCTAAATTAACTCATATAAATCAATTATAATTTCGTAAATTACATAAACAATTATGAACAAAACAGCATAATGTATTATTTATGCATAGCTTAATACAAATAACCAAAAGCGCCGATCACACAATTGCATTTAAAAACATATAAGACGCAGTGAAAAGGAATAAACCTCCACAAATTCGTGATGTGTTTTGTAAAAGTTTAAACTGTTTTAACTCTGCATGGCTTTCACGAGTGCAGCAGTCATATTTGTCCGTCTAGAAAATGCGCTGAATATGCGTTTTGTGTGAATGGTTTGGTTTCGGTTTTAACCTAATCAAGATCTTCTACGCATTGAGCTACTATATTTTTCTAGTATTTTGAATGCATAACACAGCAGCGGCGCGTCTCGTGGGCTAGACTAACAAAACATTAAACTACAACTTCACATACATCATCATCACCGCATCTCGTGCTCCGCTGATGACGCTCCCTGACGCACACCTAACATTCGATTGTACTATACTATATTGTACTGTCTGCGTCACTCATAGCACGTGCCTATTTCGTGCACTATATCGAAAATGTTTATATCGTTATCGAAGAAGGTGTACCGTCGATAAATATCGATATCATTTTATCGCCCAGGCCTAGGGTAGAGCTTTCTTCTTCTTCAAAAAAAAAGGCTTTTATGACTGAGTTTGTAACAGATTGCAGTGAGTTTTCTAAATGACGCATATGATGTCGGATCATTATAATCAAAAGCACTCTCTTCATCGATAGTACTCAAAAAGTCAATATCCTTCATAGGTCAATCAAGGCAACTACCCAACTCATATTCCTATGCAAAGATAAACACCACTTACACTCCACCAAAATCCACTGAAACCCCACTAAAGACTGCAGCCCTTTTTGTAAAATCATGTTCTCTTGAAAGCGAGCACTCACCAATATGGGGAATCCAGTTAGAAAGTCGTATATGAAGACAATTCCACTGATCAGATAGGTTATCTGCAGCGACGTCTTAAGGGGCTCTGAGCCGTCGATGGATGAACGCCTCTTGCCCTGGGCATCCTCCACTACAATGGTGGGCACGTTAAATTTGTTCTTGTCTACATTTTGACCCATCTGGATGGAAAAGGTCTGGAAGAGGGCAATTCCAATACAGATGACGCCCATCACTACACTCCCGCTGATCAGCAGCAGGAAGCAGACACCAAAGCCCAAGCCGATCTCAGTCACAATGAAGCGACAGTTGTCGTGGGTGTAAAAGCGCTCTGTGGTATCATGCCAGCCCACAGCAGGCAAGGTTGACAGAATAAACGACACCATCCAGATGCCCATGACAGTATGGACAGCCTGCTTTTTGGTGTTACTCAACCTGTTAGAAGATAAAAGAGATTAATGATTATAATGCTAATAATACTAGAATTAATATATTCATTATATAAGAGGCTAATAAAAATAGATTACATCATTGAGCTAAAAATAAATTTCTAACTGTGTTCTTGCCACATCAATACTCCAGTTAATTTTACTGAGGATGGTTGTAACAACAGGGTGAACTGTATCACCATCAGTTAGAAACCATTTACAAGGATGAAATAAACATCAAACCATATCCACCACTGTGCCACACTTTTCTAAATGTGACCCTGGAGCACAAACCCAGTCTTAAGTCGCTGGGGTATATTTGTAGCAATAACCAAAAATACATTGTATGGGTCAAAATTATAGATTCTTTTATGCCAAAAATCATTAGGATATTAAGTAAAGATCATGTTCCATGAAGATATTTTGTAAATTTCCTACTGTAAATATATTAAAACTTAATTTTTAATAATAATAATATGCATTGCTATGAACTTCATTTGGACAACTTTAAAGGCGATTTTCTCAATATTTAGATTTTTTTTGCACCCTCAGATTCCAGATTTTCAAATAGTTGTATCTCGGCCAAATATTGTCAGACCCTAACAAACCATACATCAATGGAAAGCTTATTATTATTATTAGATTTCATATGATGTATAAATCTCATTTTTTTTCTCATTTGTGTTTAACTTCATCCTGCCCACTGTTACAACTCATGTATTTACCATCACAGCACCCTTTGCATATATCCCATTACACATTTACACAGTGGGAAAATTCTATCAATGTTGTAGATAAATATTGCAAACAAACAAATAAAAACAGACTTGAGTTACAGATGTTAAAACAAAAAGTGTTACTACCCCTATGTAATGCCCTTCTGTCAAGATCCAGTCAATTCCTGATTGATAGAATCAAGTTCCACTCTTTTTTTTTTTAAATATGTCACATTACAGAAGTAAAATAGGTTATAAATGATATGTTGACTTTAAGCTAACTTTACACTTAGAGCACAGCACTGATTAGAAATTTCCTTGACTGAATAACATAAGACTAAATTATTTACTCAAAAAAAATGTAAATATCATTTATGGTTAAAGTTGGAGTGCTATCTTAAGAACTGTTCATTTCTAAAATACATTTTTCATAGTGTTCTGTCAGCAAAGAGGAATAATGATTTTTACCCATAGAAGTTCCAGTCATTATTAACAGTTTTTTAATAGTGAATGCAAATGTCAGTATATGTCAGCTAGTTTAATTAATATTTTCCCTCAACAAGAGCCACAATTTAAAAAAAATAAAAATCACAATCATAATTCTCATAATTCACAATTCCTTTCTGTGAAGGTGTGCTTTTTAGTCTACAAAATGCTATAAACTTACATTTTTGAAGTATCGTTTAATCTTTATTTTTTTTTTGGAGTTTAAACCAGGGGGTCAAGGTTTTAGCATGTTGGCCACTGTAAATATCATACTTGTGTAAATTGTCATAAATGCCATTACTTATGAGAAATAATTTAAGAGTGTGACTAAGAGTATAACTCACATACAGCACAATGTTAATATATATCACATACAATTTATTTTTAAACTAACACAGAAGAACATGAAAAGGTTTTTGGAGAGTTTAAGTTTAGAACAAAACATACTATGTGGAGTAATCTGTAACTAAAATGTAAAAATAATAAATTTAACTGATAAATCAATCAATTAATTCATGTCCCTATCTGTGTGTAGTAAGATGCTGGACCATTTGAAGTTATGTAAACTTCTTTATGTAAAGTGCTCCAGTTCTTTGAGCAGTGAGGAAAATCTACTATGCAATGCAGAATGACTATAAATGTTGAACAAGGTTTACATATGATCAGGACTGCATTCATGAAACGCCTAAGGAATTACTATGCATAAATGATTATCGAAAGTGAACAGCATCGGCATAAAATATAGACTCTCATAACATGCTTATCCATGCCCATACAGGTCTCAACAGTGTTGTGCAGCAGACAGCGGACATTAGTTTTGTTCATTCGCTCGTGAGCTGATTTGTTGACTACTCCCTACATTGGCAGCATCTAAATGAATCTGAACCCCATAGGTGACCAATTTGAAACACTGTACATAACTGGTCCTCAATGTAAAACTAATTTAAGTAGCTATTTGCTATTTTTATTACATTCATCTCTATTTTTTCTTAATGAATGAAATAAATGGATAGATTTTTTTAAAGGGGTCCTATTATGCTTTTTCACTTTTTCAACTTTAGTTAGTCTGTAATGTTGCTGTTTGAGAATAAATAAGATCTGCAAACTTACAAAGCTCAAAGTCCACTTCAAAAGGAGATATTTTATTTAACAGAAATCACTTTTCAAAAACTACAACAAACGACTCATTTGGACTACAACATATATTTTCCGGGATTTGTGATATCACAAATACCGACGAATGGGATGAGACCTGGTTGAGCTGCACTAGAGAAGGCAATGAGTGTTATCACTATGTCGGAGATGCGCTAGCTTCCCCAAGGCAGACGAACTTAGAGTGGTTACAATCATCCGGGTTTCAATGACAGAGGTCATTCACCTTAGCTATCATTTTTCACAGTTAATGTCAGAGTTTAACTTAATAACATCTAAAACATACACAAAATAGCACCACCTAGTGGCTCTAAAATAATATGCGAGAATAGTACACTCCCTGCCAGGTATCTGTAAGATGCTATCATTAAGCAGACTGAAATTAAATTAACATTAACTATTCATGAGACAGTAGGTCAGCATCCGAGAAACACTTCCTTCTTTCAACCTTTTTCATCTCTGCTACCAAGGGCCACACCAATTCTATTTTACGGAAAATAACTACAAACCCGATTCCAAAAAAGTTGGGACACTGTACAAATTGTGAATAAAAACAGAATGCAATGATGTGGAAGTTTCAAATTTCAATATTTTATTCATAATACAACATAGATGACATATCAAATTTTTAAACTGAGAAAATGTATCATTTTAAGGGAAAAATAAGTTGATTTTAAATTTCATGGCATCAACACATCTCAAAAAAGTTGGGACAAGGCCATGTTTACCACTGTGTGGCATCCCCTCTTCTTTTTATAACAGTCTGCAAACGTCTGGGGACTGAGGAGACAAGTTGCTCAAGTTTAGGAATAGGAATGTTGTCCCATTCTTGTCTAATACAGGCTTCTAGTTGCTCAACTGTCTTAGGTCTTCTTTGTCGCATCTTCCTCTTTATGATGTGCCAAATGTTTTCTATGGGTGAAAGTTCTGGACTGCAGGCTGGCCATTTCAGTGCCCGGATCCTTCTTCTACGCAGTCATGATGTTGTAGTTGATGCAGTATGTGGTCTGGCATTGTAATGTTGGAAAATGCAAAGTCTTCCCTGAAAGAGACGACGTCTGGATGGGAGCATATGTTGTTCTAGAACTTGGATATACTTTTCAGCATTGATGGTGCCTTTCCAGATGTGTAAGCTGCCCATGCCACACGCACTCATGCAACCCCATACCATCAGAGATGCAGGCTTCTGAACTGAGCGCTGATAACAACTTGGGTTGTCCTTGTCCTCTTTAGTCCGGATGACATGGCGTCCCAGTTTTCAAAAAAAGAACTTCAAATTTTGACCACAGAACAGTTTTCCACTTTGCAACAGTCTATTTTAAATGAGCCTTGGCCCAGAGACAACGCCTGCGCTTCTGGATCATGTTTAGATATGGCTTCTTTTTTGACCTATAGAGTTTTAGTCGGCAACGGCGAATGTCACGGTGGATTGTGTTCACCGACAATTTTTTCTGGAAGTATTCCTGAGCCCATGTTGTGATTTCCATTACAGTAGCATTCCTGTATGTGATGCAGTGCCGTCTAAGGGCCCGAAGATCACGGGCATCCAGTATGGTTTTCCGGCCTTGACCCTTATGCACAGAGTTTGTTCCAGATTCTCTGAATCTTTGGATTATATTATGCACTGTAGATGATGATAATTTCAAACTCTTTGCAATTTTTCTCTGATAAACTCCTTTCTGATATTGCTCCACTTTTTTTTTCGCCGCAGCATTGGGGGAATTTGGTGATCCTCTGCCCATCTTGACTTCTGATAGACACTGCCACTCTGAGAGGCTCTTTTTTTTACCCAATCATGTTGCCAATTGACCTAATAAGTTGCAAATTGGTCCTCCAGCTGTTCCTTATATGTACATTTAACTTTTCCGGCCTCTTATTGCTACCTGTCCCAACTTTTTTGGAATGTGTAGCTCTCATGTAATCCAAAATGAGCCAATATTTGGCAGGACATTTCAAAATGTCTCACTTTCAACATTTGATAGGTTATCTATATTCTATTGTGAATAAAATATAAGTTTATGAGCTTTGTAAATTATTCCATTCCTTTTTTACGATTTGTACAGTGTCCCAACTTTTTTGGAATTGGGTTTGTATTTTCTACTTTAAATTTCACTCAAAACTCTTTAAAAGTACTAACAATATCTGTAAAATTGGCACCTGGGGGGTATTCCATAAGCAAGTGGATAACCTCAGCTTTCGGTTCCAAAATCGTTTCAGGGTATGCAAGTAACCATAGTAACTTGCTCTCTTACATAACCGCTCCGTGTAACCCCTCTCGTCCCGGTCTCATCACCGCCACACCTCGTTCTTGTTCTGAGTGGGTGTCCGGCATGGGAGGCGGACGCACTAACAAGGAGGCTAAAGACTGAAGGCCCTAGCGTCAGTCGCTAATGCGTCTCTTGAGATCAGGGGAGTGAGGTTTACCTGCACAGCATGTACTCACTGGCCTCCGTTACATCCGGAGCAGGTTATGTTCCAGGCTTAGTTCACTTCAGCGCACGTGTGACACTAACAGATCTCTCAACATCTTAGCATCTTAACTTATTACTAACCAAATTGACTTCATTTCATACAAAAGTTTTGTTGAGAATTAACATGTTTAGATACTACCGTTTTATTGAAAATAATAAAGTTTGATGTCACTATGAAGGTTCTTTCATTTCTTAAGCATTAGGAGTTCTCTGGTTGCTTTAACTGTGTGTTTCTGAAGTATGTTCTAGCAATGGTAGAAGTTACCCTTTTTGAGGCTTCAAGTCAAATGAACTAGTTCACCCTCTCCTGCAAGTATTGTAACTGGGAAACCTGACCAATCATAATGCAGAATTTTCCATTTTGTCTGACAAACAAACCAGGCAGGATATTAGATTTCCGTTAATGGCCTAACATTTAAAAAATTGTGTATTGACATCTTTCCAAGATTGAAACAAAATACTTTCTGATGTTCATACAAGTTTTTTTTATTTTTTATATTATATTTATAAGTAGTAAACTAGTACGCCAACAAGTCATTCAGAAAAAAATTGAGTTTTGGGTTTTAGATGCACCACAGACATCAAGAATCAATGTGTGAATCTCAACAATGGTGACAATCAACACAAAGCTTTTTGTGACTTCAGTATCTTGTTTTGTGATGTTCAGAGTTAACCTGTTTATCTGAATACTTTGTCACCATTATTGAAATACATACACTTCTTATCTGAGTTACCCTGACAAAACTTTCTGCATAATGATTTTATAAAGACCAACATCAAAAGTTCTCCTGTATTTTTGCTACATCAAACATGCTCCAAAAACACATATTTTAAGTAGGCAGATGAAAACTAATAGTCAAAGGTCAAGACCACAACTAAAGCAAACGCTGATCTCCAGCATGGTGACATCAAACTTTATAATTTTCAATAAAGCTTAAATATCAAAACCCTCTGTTAATTCTCAATACAAAACATGAGAGAAATAAAGTCAAACTGGGGTGCGTTTCCCAAAACCATCGTTAGCTAACTATGGTCGTTAGTTCCATTGAATTCTATTAGCAACGATGGAACTTGTGACCATAGCTGCTTTCGGGAGACGCACCGCTGGTTAGTAATAAGTGAAGCTGGTAATGTTGTTTGTGGTATAATTTAACCATCCTATACTGAGATCTGCTGGAAGTGTTTAATGTTCTGTTGGGATTTAAAGGGTTTCTGTTGAGTTTTGTGGGTTACACTTATGCTAAAGTCTAAAGCCTCTGCTTCAGAGCAGGATGGACCAGAACTGGTTGATGTTAGGCTGCATGTTGCGTTATTTAAAAACATTAACTATGAAATTACTAATGTAGTGATATACATTAGTTCATGCATGTGTGTTATTGCAAGTTAACATGTTAACTGCAAGAAATTAATGTTTTACATTAAAGTAATAATTCAGGAAGAACCTGTAAAACAACAGTAAGCAGGCTTGAACACCCAAAAACATCCACTGTTACTCTATACCGGTCACTGATCTTCTTTGCATATCCTAACAACTCTGTAAATATGCCCCTGTGGGGCCCATGCTGGCTTTTTGTGGGCACAGTGGACTAGGGCCAGCCCACACCAAACCTAAACAGGCCCAGTGTGGGTTTGCCCAGGCGAGGTCCACAGCTTTGGGCTCACCATGGGCTCTCTGTGAGCAACCCACACTATGGGACTGCCCACATTAATCCAATGATGGCCCAGTGTGGGCCAGCCCGTTTGGGCCCAGAGCAACTTTTGTATCCTTTGGGCCCATGCAGGTTTTGTGTAGGCCGCCCTGTAATGCAACTAGGAGAAAACAAACAACATTGACTGGCCAATTTTTAGCCACTCAATTGAACTGTAATGGCTCAAACCAAAAGAGACCTTTTCAGAACCTGTTGTTTCATATTGGCCAGGGATCCTCAAATCTGGCTCACGAGATCCACTTTCCTGCAGAGTTTAGTTGTAACCTTAAAGGGGTCATATGATTTTCTAAAAGAGCATGATTTTGTGTAGTTGGTGTAACAGAATATTTTGACATGTTTTAATGTTCAAAAAACATTATTTTTCCAATACTGTACATTATGTTTCTCCTCTATGCCCCACCTTTCTGAAACACGTCGATTTTTACAAAGCTCATCGGTCTGAAAATCGAGGTGTGCTGTGGTTGGCCAGCTATCCATTGCATTGTGATTGGCCAAATACCTCAAGCGTGTGAAATGTTATGCCCTTACCATACTGTGATGCCGTGTCCCAGCGCAAAGCATAAGGGATAATGCACGGCTAGCTGTACATTGAACGATTTTAATGCACGACGTGAAGGTAAGAACCACCTGACGCGAAGCTACAGCTCGTTAGCTCAGCATTCTGCCCGCTTCAGATCAGAAAGAGATGAAAGTGCGGTAAGATCACATTTATTTGAATTAATTATAACATTTAGCTACTTGAATTAATTATTCGAGAGAGAAAGAGAGAGAGAGAGAGAGGTGACAGTTGCCTGTGTGAATTAGCCTACCTGCGTCTGTGCATCTCTCCAGTAGGCTATTTAATCTATTTTATTAATAAAAGTCACGAGGCAGCATTCTCAAGAAGTTTGTGTTCTCCTGAACGTTTGTACACGTGCGCAGCGCGATCTCTGATCTCACAAACCAAAATAATAGACATGATTTTCTCAGGCCACATGTAAAATCATATGAATTATTATAAAGATTATTAAAATGAATACGTATGGATGACAGTTGATTACAATAATATTTCAGTTTATGTCCATCATTAGTAACAGTAATATACTGTAACTGTAAGTAACCAATATTAGTATAGTAATATTAAAGTTAATATTAGTCGTATATTAATAATAGGCTACTTCATTAACTGTTATTTACTATCCCTGTTGTAGTATTATTCATAAGTAAAAACCAACAATATTTTTTTTCACCATGTTTCCAAATTCTCTACCCCAGGTCCAAAATAAATGTAAAGAATGTACAAAGTGAAAACATTAAATACTTTTGTGGTCTATTTCCATTTGTTATTTTCAAAAGAGAAATACTGTCATGGATGTTTATAGAGCAGAGGTCACCTTTTTTCAATTCCAATGGGAGAGATGGACTTCTGTTTGTCTTTTGTTTATTATTATTGTGTGCTGTATTGTTGGTTACTGTGTTATTTCTGTTTCAAAAGCCAGCAAAAAATAACACTTTAATATCTAAAGAGTGTTCATGTGATTTTATACATTAGTAATGTTGTGAAATTAATAAATGCATAATAATCATCATAATCGTAAAAACCGTACCAACCGATAATCGTACCACAAAATCTATAATCGTTGCATCCCTAATCAGGAAACAGTCCTCCATAAAATGCGCTGCACACACACAAATATTTGGGTTGAACTGTTCTGGAACAGTGTTGTAAATACAACTTAACCACTGATTTCTAGTCATGTCCTCTTTCGGAAGACCAAACAAAGTAGTTTCGCTTTCACAACGAAACACACAGCGCCTTCACGACATGGCGGTGGTGGCGGCAACAATACTACAGTGAGAATAGAAGTTACGCCTTCTTTCTTTGCGTGAACATTTTGCAAATCTTCCCACACAGTGACATAGACATGTGGGGCTGTGTTTAAACGAGCCAGTTAGGTAGGCTTGGTTGACTCTTAACTTTTATAAAGAATATCTCTTTGGATTTGAGACTTTAGTCTTTGCAACTTTACAGATCTTCTTTATGCACCAAGAGCTTGTAACACTCCAAAGAGAAAGGAAAAATTGAAATAGCATCATATGACCCCTTTAATCAAACACACCTGAGCATGCTAATCAACGTCTTCAGGATCATTAAAAAATCACAGGAGGGTGTTTGATCAAAGTTGGAGCTAAACTCTACAGGAAAGTGGATCTCACGATCCCAATATTTGAGGTATAACAGACATGAACCTGTTAATAAGAATTTTGTGGGCAGTTTTCTTCCTTACCACTAGATTTGCTAGGGTGTTTTAGGTTTCCTTAAGTAAAGCCATGTGGTAAAGGGAGTTAGTAATAACAGGCAGCAGTAGCCAGCATGGCTCACCTGCTGAGCACATTGTGCTGTGTCCTGGTTGGGAAATGTGTCATTTCAAACCCAGTCTAAAGTAAGGAGTTGATGTTTTTTGCAGAGATGTTACATGTATGTATGGCCTATGTTTGGATGGATGCTAAGAGTTTAAGAATGTATTTGTATGCATTTTAGAAGGACTCTTTATTGGTGAGGTCATGGTCCAGTTTGAATATGGATTTAAAGTTCTTTTCGACGTGGGACCATAGTCTGGACTATTTTTGACTGTTCCTGGTTAGGAAGAGTCTGGTGTTTGAGAGCTGTGGCGTGTTTTCATTACAAGAGGTTGGAGTATTCATTTGCTATCAGCCAACTTCAGCTATGGACAGTGTTTGGACATTGATGTACTACAGATAAGACTTTCACACACATCAACTTTCACATGACGAAGTGTTACAATCTTACATTGCTCTGTTTGCTTTCTTTTGTTTTTGTTTTTTTTGTACTTTTGTGTCTTTACATTTTTGGCTATATGTAGCTGTATTAACCTGAATTGAATGTTTTCTATTTTGTATTTAATAAATTGATTTGAAATCCCTTTGACTACTGTAAATTTTTGACAATACAGACATTAGTTATGTGGTGACTGCATCCATTTCAGATGTATACTAACTGCTTTCCCCACAGACTTAAGTTATAGTAGCTGGAAAATATTGATAATGAAACAGATGTTTTAGATCAGGGGTGCAGAGCCAGCACTAAGGGGCCAAAATTTGCCAATGAGCAAATTCTCAGGAGCCCTGCGTTGGGGGCCTGTAAAGGGCCACCACAGGCTTGTTTGCAGGGAAAGCACATGAACATATCTTCAGACATGTCACATCTCTCCCCAAAGCTTCTCTAAAATGGTGGGAAGTCAGTATTCCTTCACAAGAGTCTCTGCAGGAAATTTCCTCATGACTTTCATCTTATTGGTGGCGATCTTATGAAGATGCAGATTGAACAGAGCCAACATTTCCAGAGTGGAAAGCTTAATGGCTTTCTCTTCCATGTTTGGACATGGACTAATGTGGTTAGAATGCCCATTTCCCAAAATGTGTTTTAAAAACATCAAGTGATGAAGGTTTGTGAGGTCCGTTATGGCAAACCTCTGGGCAAACCTCTTGTCATTTCCAGACCATGCTGAAGCCAGTGTCTGGACATCTGATGTGAGCCGACTCATTTTTAGTTGAATCTGGGACAAGCCACCTTATAAACAGGTCAAGTTCTTTACCAGTCCTTCGATTACAGGAGACTTCCAAGCCCAATAGTTCTCTGGCCTGTAATTCAATTTTATCCAGCTGTCAGAAGATCACAGCAAGGCAGAAATGTTGCGAGCTCAAACCTATCTGAACAAGCAGTATGGGACTCATTGTGATGTGAGGGTGACTGGCTTGTCAATTTAATGTTGTCTGTTGGAAATGATGCATCATGCAATATGGAGTTAACAGTAGTGCATTTCAGATTCAGAGTTCAGATGCAAAAGCCTCTAAGTGCCGTCTGAAATATTTTTCTAAAATGAGCATTTTTCTCAGGCTCCTATGTTTGTGTTCAGTTATTTTACTTTACTTTAATGGCAATGAAAATACCCTATTCATTGCCATCAAAGTGAAATTACTGAACTTACACATAGCAAGCCTCTGTAAATGCATTATGAGGCCTCACTAGTCGGCTAGGTATTCCCCCGCTGATATAATGGCAGAGGTTGATTTAGAAAATGGCGGGTCATAGGACCGCCCTGACGTCTTGAAATTTATAAGAAGTTGTCAGGTCGAATCTGCTTTAAATTGTCATTTCCTTTTCGCACCCGTACGCGAATGACACAGATAATGGTAATTGCGGTTACTCTCGACGCTTGGTGCATACCGATAAACACACCGTAGAACATAAATCCTGATGGAGAAATACGAGATAATACACAATACAGACTATACAAATATACACATAAGTGTAACAGGGCATGAAGTATATATACGAGGGTACAATCCCAAGGCCATATGGCAGATAGGTGCAAACCATAAATAGCACAACATGCATGAATAATGATTGTGTGCAAGAAAAAAGTGAAGGGTTAGCCTGCACCAAGCACAGCTTATTTCAGTAACTGATTGATTAAAGGTGACAGTGTTAGTTTTGTATAGGAGGGTTGAGTGGAGAGTCTCGATCATCAGGTCGAGTTCAGGAAGGTGTCTGTGGCAAACAGTCGGAGGGGGTAGGAGCAGAGGTCGGGACTCGCGGATGTTCACATTCTGACAGCCTGGATTGGATTGAATCGTCCTTCACTGTGGTCCTGCTGGCCCCTATGGCCCTGAGACCTGGGGTGCCGCAGTCTCCTCTCTGATGGCAGCAGACTAAAGAAGCTGTGAGTTGGGTGGGTGGGATCACTTGCAATGCAGAGGGCTTTGCAGGTGAGACGGGTTCCATAAATATCCTGGAGGGAGGGGAGAGAGACACCAACAATTTTCTCAGCTGCTCTCACTATGCGTTGAAGGGTCTTGCGGCAGGACGCGTTGCAGGCGCCATACCACACAGTTATGCAGCTGGTCAGGATGCTCTCGATGGTTCCTCTGTAGAAGGTGCACATGATGGGTGCCGGGGCTCTGGCTCTTCTCAGTTTTTTGCGGAGGAAGTAGAGACGCTGCTGTACTTTCTTGGCCAGTGCTGCGGTGTTGACAGTCCAGGAGAGATCCTCTGTGGTATGTCAGCACCCAAGGAACTGGTCTGACATCAACCCTCGTCGCACAGTCACACCATTGCGTGTCAAGAGCCATGCTGTAGTGCGCCGTCGCCTGCAGTCAACAACATCTCCTGCGCTCTGTCAACATCAGAGAAGGAGATTGTTGCACTGCCCCCCAACCGGCCACGCTGCTCACCTCGCTCCGTAGTTTTGACTCATCCTGGTTGCTAACTGAGACCCACTACGTCGGTCATCCGCACACTTATAAGGGAGGCGATTTTCATTGTGTGACGGTGTTCAGTCGTGGGTCAGCAGAGTGAAGAGTAGGGGGCTCAGCACACATCCTTGGGGTGCCCCAGTGTTCAGTGTGATGGTGCTTGATGTGTTGCTGCTGACCCAAACTGCCTGAGGTCTTCCAGTTAAGAAGTCCAACAGCCAGTTGCACAGCGAGGTGTTGAGCCCCAGCTGGACCAATTTGTGAATGAACTGTTGAGGGATGACTGTGTTTAATGCTGAACTGAAGTCTATGAACAGAATTATGACGTATGAGTCTTTTTTGTCCAGGAGTGCTGAGTGGAGGGTAGGTCGTTTGACTGCAATGGCAAACTAGAGTCGCAGAGGGAGGTAGGGCAGACTTGATGTGTGGTGCATGACTAGCCTTCAAACCTTCATGAGGATGGGGGAATCCTTGGCGGTAGTGACATTGAAGCGCGATTATACACGTCTGCGGGAGCTGAAGTGAGGGTGGTAATCTTTGAGCCTGTGGGGACAACGCCCTATTAGCGAGATGGTTGGAAGATGCGCTGTGAAGGAACAATCGGGTAGATTTCCACTGCACAGTCCTGTTACCATACTCGCCCAAGAATGTGTGTACAGGACCTCCGGAGCTTTGCGTGTTTTGATCCTGCTGAGGGATCTCCTCATGCTGTTTGGGGACAGCGTCATCACCTGGTCGCCTGGAGGAGGTGGAGTCTTCTGTGCAGTTGTGCTGTTTTGTGCCTCAAAGCGAGCTAAGAAGACGTTCAGCTCGTTCAGCAGGGTGATGGTGCTGTCACAGGTGCGTGGTGGGGCTTGTAGTCCGTAATGGTCTGTACCCCCTGCCACAGGCTCCGAGTGTCTCCGCTGTCGCTGAAAAGATGGGCTATCCTCCTGGAGTACTGACTTTTTGCCTTCCTGATGCCGCGGGAAAGGTGTGGAGAACTATTTTTGTATAAAGATGCATTTAAAACTAATGACCAAACGGATCTTTATAAAAGTCCACATTGTTGTTAAAGATTAAATATAACACGGATAACATTAATTATGATTATTTCTTTATCAGGTTACATGTTGATTATTAGTCACCCAATCGTAAAACCGCTCTGGCCTAACCTCCGTAGGCACACCACCGAAGTTTTTTTTAATTTATTTTTTTATGCTCATATATTGCAAACGCTTTTTATTCGTGTTTGTATTTCTTTGTATTTTGTGTTTGTATTTCTGCATCCTTCTCCAAAGCGCATGGGGTTGTGGGCATATTAGCTATCCACTTTTGAAGTGTGCAATCGCTCCACACCTCGAAAGCTACGCGATATCGTAGACTATCGATCTAACATTTAGTTTACTTTTCCACATACTCTGTAAAAAATAAATCCATAAAATAACAGAAAAAGTACTGGCAGCTCATTACACACGACATTATTCATTAATTTTACGGGAATTTCTTTTAACTCTAAAACACAATGCAATGAAGTGTAAAATTCAAAATGCTAGTAAAACACCTGTAAAAAAAAAAATACAAACACGGAAAACTTACTTCAAATTATACAGTATATTGTGCCCTATTTTTACAGATTTTTTTTAGTGTACTGTTGAAGATTATGATTTGGACGCACGTAGCTAATCTCGACATTCCTATTAGAATGGGATACCGCACAGTGGGATCAGGGACAGTGTATTAATATGTCAGCCATTCTGATTTTATGTTTTAAGATTCAAAATATGTTAAATTTTGACCCAAAGAACACAAATATACATGTTTAACTTTATTAATGATACAGCTGCGGAATTACAAGCGTTTTTCAGTTGTAGTTCCCCCTATGGTTGGAATTTCATTGCATCTTTGTGCATGTGTACTGAGCATGTGTACTGTGTACTGAGTGCATGCGTACTGAGAATGTCCTGTTGTGTACGTATATGAAGTTTCATTAAGTGACCATTTCATTTGCTTATTTCTATTTATATATGCTTTGATGTATCAACATTAGTTTGATAATATTTTTCATGATGGTCTCTAGATAATAAGCATCAAGTTTAGTTTGAATTGGACTAACAGTCTAGGAGGCGTTGAAAAAAAAAAGGGTGCAATAAAATATAAATTTATAAGATATAAATGTCTTTGTAGTGCTTGACTCAAGGATCGAGAGGGAAAAAATGACTTTAGTCCTTATGGATCCAAAGTTCTGAACTAAAATGCAAATGTACCCCATGGGTTCTTCCTCATCAGTCACACCCAAAACATTTTGCAGTCACTACTGAGTTGAATCAGGTGTGTTAGATGAAGGAGGCATCCAAAATGAACATTGTGTTGTATAGCAGCAGCATATCTTATATACTCACAGCAGCATGTTTGTGTTGTATGGCAGTATATCATGATTGTATACTTTGCCTAACAGCTGCATCAGCAAACAGCTGCCAAGACCAAATACATTAACATTTTCATATCCATTAATATGCTAAAACTATCACAAGAGTTGTCATGACTGAAACGTTTTAAAGGGGTCCTACTATGCTTTTTCACTTTTTCAACTTTAGTTAGTCTGTAATGTTGCTGTTTGAGCATAAAAATATCTGCAAAGTTACAAAGCTTAAAGTCCACTTAAAAAGGAGATATTTTATTTAATAGAAATCACTTTTCAAAAACTACGACGAACGACTCGTTTGGACTACAATGCATATTTCCCGGGATTTGTGATATCACAAATATCGACGAATTGGACGAGACCTGGTTGAGCTGCACTAAAGAAAGCAACGAGTGTTATCACTATGCCAGAGACACGCTAGCTTTCCCAAGACAAATGAACTTAGAGTGGTTACAATCATCAGGGTTTAAATCACACTCAAATTGATTTGATTTTGATGCAATATTTACACTGAAGCTCGCAGGCGGCTATGGTAAGGGACATGACATTTCCCGACCAGGCGCCGAGTGGAGCCAATCACAATACACACTGGCCCAGCTAACCAATCAGAGCACATTTCATATTTCAGAAGGTGGGCCTTCATTTGATACAGGAACTATTCGAGCCGTTCATGCCAGAATGGGGAGAGAGGTGTTGTAATAATGTAAAATATGCAAATAATTTGTTTTTCGAACAACCTAGTATGAGAGCCTGTTCTTTCTAGTACACCCCCAAAACAAAATCAAGACTTTGTAAAAGAGCATAATAGGACCCTGTTAATGTTTACTGGTGTAAATAAAGGATATAAGGTTTTTTAATTAGGTTAATTGTTTTTCATACAATGACATTTCCTTTGTAACTCAGTATGAAATCAAAAAGTGATCTAGACCTATTCCTGCCTCTAGGCCATTGTAATGATGTCTCCTGCCAATTTCCTCTGAGCAAGTATGGCTCAGTTCAAGAAACAGTGCAACCACTAAGTAATGTGCATAAATGACTGTTCAGTTCAAATTGAATTTAGAATTTTGGAGAATTGGCATTTTAAAACTATCAACCAAGTTTCAAACCTTTGTATTCTAAAAATATAGGATTTGAAATGATATCTAAACAAATAACCATGCATTCAAATGCTCTGAGAACTGTTACTTAAGATAACTGATAACTGAACCATTGGTTCGTGCAGTGCTTAAAAAACGAACCAATGGCTCGGCAGCGGAGCTGCACGAGCCTATGGTGATGAAGCCTGCCAAAGCCCGCCAGAATGGGCGGGGCCATCTGACTATATAATCGCGTTGGCCCAGAGCTTCGCCACAGGATTCTCAGGTTACTTCGACTGAAGTGGTGACTGAGTCATGCAGCTACATAGCACGGCTAGCAACGCAGTACTCATTGCCGTATCTCAGGGAACCAAGGTTATGTTAGTATTCGAGTACGTTCCCTTTCGATACTACACTCGTACTGCATCTGCTTAGATGCATATGGGAACAAAGTACAATCACGCCGTGCTAATGTAGTGGAACGACTAAAGGTATAAACTTCCATAAGCAACCAATGCTCATAGAGAAGTTAACAATAACCCAAGGCTAAGACAGGCTGAGCTTCCTAGGTCACACTAGGTCTTCCTGGTTAATCATTCCAGAGTACTCCCTTAACTTCGACACCCAGGGATCGAGAGATAACAGGTGAAACAATGCCAGAGAACATGGGCATGATACGGCCAAGGGCTCTCTGCCAGATCTGTTTACGCAGCGCATGTCACTTCAAGCGGAAAGGACCCTGGCCTGCAAGGCCGAGACTTCCAGGTTATAAAACTATGCGAATGTGGACGGCGAGGCCCAGCAGGTCGTCTCACAAATATCAGCAATGGACACACCACTGGACCATGCCCAAGACGAGGCGATGCCTCTAGTCGAGTGGGCCCGTACTCCAATGGAGCATTGGAGGCCCAAAGAAGAGTACGCTAATGAGATGGAGTCTACTATCCATTTAGACAGTCTTTGCTTCGTGACCGGAAGCCCCTTGGTTTCGGTTGCTAAGCTGACAAAGAGTTGTTCTGACCGCCTATAAGGGGCAGAATGCTCAATATAGATTCTCAGAGCACTGACGGGGCCAGAATCAGAGATTAGCTCTCTGTCCTCTTCATTTGGAGAGCCGAAGCGTATGGACCTGGAGCTCCTGACCTGAGTGGAGAATCACTTTAGGTACGTAACTGTGCCTTGTTTTCAGCATGACTTAGAGTCTTTAGGAGCTGACCCGAATTCCAGGCAGGCCGGCTAATATGGAGCGCCTGCAGGTCCCCCTTTCTCGCTTTTACTGAGCCAGTGCTTGAAGCAGACATCTTTCGCGATAGCACATAATGTGGCAACTGTTGCCGGCTCGAAGCGGGGGCCCTTTCAGGCACGCAGCACAGGGGCAGGTCCATGAAGGGACGTAGGGGGACGCAGGCGGATGATAATATATATAATTGCACTATAGTTGCCTGTCTACAGAAAAAACATAAATGATTATAATATATTATGAACCTGACCACAAAAATAGAATATTTTTTGTAGTCGTGGACCACATTGATTTAGTCATATTATATACAGTGGGTATGGAAAGTATTCAGACACCCTTAAATTTTTCACTATTTGTTATTTTGCAGCCATTTGCTAAAAATCATTTAAGTTAATTTTTTTTTTCCTCAATAATGTACACACAACACCCCATATTGAAAGAAAAACACAGAATTATTGACATTTTTTGCAGATTTATTAAAAAAGAAAAAAAACTGAAATATCACATGGTCATAAGTATTCAGACCCTTTGCTCAGTATATAGTAGAAGCACCCTTTTGATCTAATACAGTCATGAGTTTTTTTGGGAAAGATGCAACAAGTTTTTCACATTTGGATTTGGGGATCCTCTGCCATTCCTTTTTGCAGATCCTCTCCAGTTCTGTCAGTTTGGATTGTAAACGTTGGTGGACAGCCATTTTTTTAGGTCTCTCCAGAGATGCTCAATTGGTTTTAAGTCAGGGCTCTGGCAGGGCCATTCAAGAACAGGCCCACCGATTGTTTGTGAACCCACGCCCTCTCTCGTTAGGTGTAGCTGTGTCTTATGGTCACTGTCTTTTTGGAAGGTAAACCTTCGGCCCAGTCTGAGGACTCTGGAGAAGGTTTTCGTCCAGAATATCCCTGTACTTGGCCGCATTCATCTTTCCTTTGATTGCAACCAGTCGTCCTGTCCCTGAAGCTGAAAAACATCCCCACAGCATGATGCTGCCTCCACCATGCTTCACTTTTGGGACTGTTTTGGACAGGTGATGAGTAGTGCCTGGTTTTCTCAACACATACCGCTTAGAATTAAGGCCAAAAAGTTCTATCTTGGTCTCATCAGACCAGAATCTTATTTCTCACCATCTTGGAATACTTCAGGTGTTTTTTAGCAAACTCCATGCGCACTTTCATGTGTCTTGCACTGAGGAGAGGCTTGCGTAGGGACACTCTGCCATAAAGCCCCGACTGGGGGAGGGCTGCAGTGATGGTTGACTTTCTACATCTTTCTCCCATCTCCCGACTGCATCTCTGGCGTTCAGCCACAGTGATCTTTGGGTTCTTTTTTTACCTCTCTCACCAAGGCTCTTCTACCCTGATAGCTCAGTTTGGCCGGACTGCCAGCTCTAGGAAGGGTTCTGGTCATCGCAAACGCCTTCCATTTAAGGATTATGGAGGCCAAAGTGCTCTTAGGAACCTTAAGTGCAGAATACATTTTTTGTAACCTTGGCCAGATCTCTGCCTTGCCACAATTCTCTCTCTGAGCTCTTCAGGCAGTTCCTTATACCTCATGATTCTCATTTGCTCTGACAATGCACTGTGAGCTGTAAGGTCTTATAATAGACAGGTGTGTGGCTTTCCTAATAAAAAAAAATCAGTATAATCAAACACAGCTGGAATCAAATGAAGGTGTAGAACCATCTCAAGGATATCAGAAGAACTTTACACACCGAGTTAAATATGAGTGCAACCAGTCAAGGGGTCCTGAATACTTAGGACCATTTGATCTTTTCAGTTTTCTTTTTTAATAAATCTGAAAAAAGGTCAACAATTCTGTGTTTTTCTGTCATATGGGGTGCTGTGTGTACATTAATGTGGAAAAAAAAATTAACTTAAATGATTTAGCAAATGGCAGCAATATAACAAAAAGTGAAAAATTTAAAGGGGTCTGAATAATTTCCGTACCCACTGTACATATATATTGATGTACAGTATCTCACATAAGTGAGTACCCCTTACATTTTTGTAAATATTTTATTATATTTTTTTCATGTGACAACACTGAAGAAATTTCACTTTGCTACAATGTAAAGTAGTGATTGTACAGCTTGTATAACATTGTAAATTTGCTGTCCCCTCAAAATAACTAAACACACAGCTATTAATGTCTAAACCGCTGGCCACAATAGTGAGTACACCCCTAATTGAAAATGTCCAAATTGGGCCCAATTTGCCATTTTCTCTTCCCGGTGTCATGTAACTCATTAGTGTTACAAGGTCTCATGTGTGAATGGGGAGCAGGTGTGTTAAATTTGGTGTTATCTTTCTCACTCTCTCATACTGGTCACTGGAAGTTCCACATGGCACCTCATGGCAAAGAACTCCTCATGGCAAAGGATCTGAAAAAAAGAATTGCTGCTCTACATAAAGATGGCATAGGCTATAAAAAGATTACCAAGACCCACCTGAACTGAGCTCGCATGGTGGGCCAAGCCCATACACTGTTTAAACCGACATGTCACGCAAACAGTCGCTTGGCATGATCGAGCAAATAAGAGTGCTGTACTCAGCGTCAGATCCAAGGTTTTTTGGGAAATAGACGTATGATGCTGCCCGCTTGCTGCAGAGGTTTAAGGTGTGGGGTTCATCTGTCAGTGCTCAGACCATACGGCCGCACTACTTGCATCAAGTTGTCTGCAGGCTTCGTCCCAAAGGAAGCCCTCTGCTAAAGATGAATGTCACAAGAAAAGACCCGCACATAGTTTGGCTGAAGACAACGACAAGACATGTATTACTGGAACCTTGGTCTGATTGAACAAGGATAAACTTTATTTTGTTCAGTGAGTGTCGTGGCTGCAACCCGGTTAGGATACAAAGACCGTGTGTCTTGGCCTACAGTCAATCAGGGTGGGGGGAGTGTCGCGGTCCTGGGTGCTGAGTGCTGCCGGCACTCCTGGGATCTACAGTTTCATTGAGGGAACATGTACTGTGAGATATTGAAGCAGAGCATGATCCCCTCCCTACAGAGACTGGGCCACAGGGCAGTATTCCAGCATAATAACGACCCCAAACACACCTCCAAGACGACCCCTGCTTTGCTAAAGAAGCTGAGGTTAAAGGTGATGGATTGGCCAAGCATGGCTCCAGACCTAAACGAAGGGTGGAGTGAGCGCAGTCTCCTACATCCCCAGCTCGCGTGATGTCCGCCATGTAGGACTGTGACTGTGCAACCTGTGAAGCTCTGGTGAACTCCATGCCCAGGAGGATTAAGGCAGTGCTAGATAAAAATGGTGCTCACACAAAATATTGACACTTTGCACACAGTTTTGACATTCACTTAGGGTGTACTCACTTTTGTTACCAGCTATTTAGACAACAATGGCTGTATGTTGAGTTATTTTCAGAGGACAGCAAATTTACACTGTATACAACTGTACACTCCTACTTTACATTGTAGTCAAAGTGCCTATTCTTCAGTGTTGTTCACTGAAAAGAGATAATGAATTTGACAAAAAGTGAGGTTACTCATTCTGTAGATAATGACCCTGGACCCACACACCAGTCAAGGTAGAATGTGTTCTAAATGATTTGATACATCATCTGAATGCTGATAAATAGCTGTTCCATTGATCGTTGGTTGGTTAGGAAGGGACAATATTTTGGCGAGTACAAGTAATGGAAATCTGAATCTGAGGGGCAAAAAAAAATCTCAATTTTGAGAAAATCGCCTTTTAAAGTTGTCCAAATGAAATTCTTAATTTGGTCACACACACACACACCACACACACACACACACACACACACACAATATATATATATATCTATATACATTCATCTACCCCTCCACTGACCATCGGAAGAAAACAGTGAAATACTAGGTATGGTAAGTACAGGGATGGTAAAGATTCACCGATTCTCATCTGTGCATTGGCATGTTATTCATGCGATGTAAAAAAGGTGCATTGGATACAAGTTGGCAGTTGTATTCATGCATTGTTTTCTAACATATTTTCCTCTGAAAAAAACGTTGATTATAAAATTATTAGGTTGAATGCACTGTACCTTTTATGATTTATTTTTTGTGACCAAAAATTTTATATGTAGATTGATTTCTCCGCTCTAAACTGTTTCTCAAGCGCGCTCACGTGACTTGACATATCCAACACACTGAGGACCGGTGTTAGAGTCGAAGACGTCTAAGTTCAATTTATCATCTAATTGAATTGTGATCGCACTGCCTTGGTAGAGGGTCTAATCGCTATCGCATTTTGCACCATACTGGTCTATGTATCGTTACCTCGGCTAATGTTGCTATGCATTGTGCTGTGCGTATTGCTCGACCTCAGTTTGAATGCGGTTGTATACTGTTTACACTATGTATGCATCTTGCGGACCTATTTGAAAACTCAAACTCAGCATTTATGTGTAAATGAGTACATTAAAACAAATAATTTCCCACTGTTTAAGGAAAAAAAAAGTATGGTTGGCTTACCTATTAGTTACACACCACGACCATCCACATCTTGGTAGACAGGAGTGACGGAGAAGCAGTGACCAGGTTAAGGTGTAGAAGGTGGAGCCGAAACCCTTGCAAGTCCTTGCGTTTCCACGCATATTTGGAGTGCGTCGGCCCAGCTGAATGACGCAATACATGTATAGGGATAAACCCATGGTGCGGATGTGTGTGCCACCAGGGTACAGGATGAGGAATTCCAGAGGCTGTCCACTTCTTCGGCTTTGGCGCAAGCCACCTCAGATTCCCCAGTGTTGCCGGATGGAACCCCGAGCCACCTCCATGCCATGCGTTGCCTGATGGGACTCATCGTTTCGATTCGCATCCTTTTGGAGACTGTGATGGTGTGGAATGGCAAAAGGTGTGGAGCATGCCCGGGCAGAGCGGTGCCATGGACCCGAACATCATTCATACAGGGACGGGCAGTATTATTATCCCCCGTTGTCGTATTCGTAGTCCCTTCCTCCGGATGGGTTGCCTGAGAGGAACGAGGCAGTTGCCAACAGCAGCGTGAGGGGCAGTTGACTCGGGCAGTACGAGGAGCACACTTCACACATGATACCACTCGCATTGCCGCGGGATATCCTGACACAGAAGAGAACATGAACAGATGGCTTGTGTGAAAAGACAGTATACGACACACAGAAACATAATGAGACATGAGATAACTAATGAATGAAATAAATACTCTAGAAGAAAAAGGCGTGCGCCCGCAGGATGTAGAAAGTGGTGAAATTCAGTGGAGAGAAGACCACATGTTCAGTACCCTCCGGCCACGATCTGTCAGAGTTCTCGCCTGGAGGCATACGCACCAGCAGCAGAACTCTGCAGGGCGACACGAACGTCGTTATCACTGCATTTTACAAATACTCAACAACCGGGAATGAGGATCCCAGGGTTTTGGGCGTTTTTTGTTTGTTTCACGGTTTCATGATAACCAGAGATGGAATGTAAACGTTACAGTTTACTCGTTGAAAGAGCATGATCGGACTCAATCTCCTAGTGACATCCTTGTAAATCATTGAGGCTGAGAAAAGAACACAACGCTGCAGACAACAGGTAAATGTCATTATTATAGCTGTTTTCCATGTTCATGGAGTAAATATTTTTAAATGGTTTTTAAAAAAAGGGCAGGTACCGTTGCTGTATGTGTTTGGCCAATCGTGTACACTTACGTTCCCTGGTACTTGCTATAGAACTGTTTAAGACTCTACTCTGAAGTAGGATCTAATTTAGTTCCCCCAAATGGAGTTTCTAAAACTAAATACGTTCCTAGCTCCTGTGGTTGAACATGCCATAAGTGGAAATTCTGCTAATAGTTCTAGGAACTATGAAAAAGTTCCTCCGGTGCGAAAGCGCCTATAGAGTGGCTAGAATACTGATATTAAATCATACATTTCTTACACCTACTGTCCACTGGAATTCCATGACTTTTCCAGTTATTTACGGCTTTTTCAATTCCTTCATATACGGGTTGCTGGGCTGAATTGCCATTTGTAGCTTGTCAGTAACCAGGGTTCGTCAAGCCCTGGCACCCACCGTTCTGCATATTTTGCATGTCTCTCTTAGCTAACACACCTGATTCAGATCATCATATTTAAGAGCCATCCTCCGAATGAACTACACGCAACACAGCATTTCTCAATACTACAAAATACTCTTTTGGTCCCGAGCTTCTATTATGTTGGCTTTACTACTATGAAACTCTTTAAATAACTAATTGACACAACAATATTTGTATTACAACACGTTTTACATACTGAATAGACTTAAACACCTCAAAGTCATACAGTACCCGTAGTGTCCTTGCTAAATAAATTTATACTTTCTAAATAAGAACATATGAATATAGGACAGATAGTTACAAATTATTGGTTCCTCCCATAGTTACATACATACAATTTAAATACAATCATTACCATTCACAAACAGCATTCAATCAACCTACCCTTTATTCGGTTGAAATGCGAGTACATTATGTCCTCCAGGCACCTTTGAAGTTAAACCACAAGTTTGTTTTTATTTCAGTGCATTAATACTTTGACCTCACTCAAATACAGCTCTCCTTGACGATCCCAGCGACAATATCCCGGTTGGTCTGTCTTTAATCGCGGTAATTTGGCAGTGCGACCTGGTCGTGATAAAGGCTGTAGCCTATGTCATGCCCACATCCACAATGATCGCACAAGTACCACGCACAATTTTCGTAAGAACTGCATTGCTTATTCTTCCTCGATAGTGTGTGTTTCTTGCCTTTGAGTGAAATCTGCTTCCTTAATTACTAGTCCTTTATAGAATGAACGCTGGTGAGACATTTTATGCCTTCTCTCTAAGAAGTGTGACTCCTCTGGGTTTGGGTGGGTCTTGTAATTGTGAACCAGGAAGATTACATTTACTTTTAGATCACGCGTTTTTGGCACACTTTGTTACCCCTAACATTTTACTATGAAAAACGGCTCATTCCTGAAATGCTGAGGTAAAAAATAAATTTTATTGTAGTACATTTATGATCAACCTTTGACATTTGACATTGTATTAACAATCACCAAATGATAAACTTTACAATGTATTAGATTTATTGCCACCACTCACAGTATTTGAAAAGAAACTTTATGAAGTGATCATCCCACTCGCCGTGGTGAGGAATGAGTCGCCCCCTGATGAGGAGAGTGATCGCCAGCTGAGAGAGGGGATTCGCCCGTCAGTGTAGGATATTTGATCGCCCACTGAGTAGAGTGAGTCCGCCTCACCGTGTGAGGATAGTGAGTCTCCACTGAGGAGAGTGAGTCGCCCGCCGTTTAGGGTAAGTGGTCGCCAGCTGAGAGGTCATTCACCCGCCGTGTGAGGAAGTTGAGTCCCAGCTGGGGAGTGAGTCGCCCGCCGTGTGAGGAAATTGAGTCGCCAGCTGAGGAGAGTGAGTAGCCCGCCGTGTGAGGAGAGTGAGTCGACAGCTGAGGAGAGTGAGTCGCCCGCCATGTGAGGAAAGTGAGTCGCCAGCTGAAGAGAGTGAGTCGCCAGCTGAGGAGAGAGAGTCGCCCGCCGTGTGAGGAGAGTGAGTCACCAGCTGAGGAGAGTCAGTCACCCACCGTGTGAGGAAAGTGAGTCGCCAGCTGAAGAGAGTGAGTCGCCAGCTGAGGAGAGTAAGTCGCCAGCTGAGGAGAGTGATTCGCCCGCCGTGTGAGGAAGGTGAGTCACCAGCTGAGGAGAGTGAGTCGCCCGGCGTGTGAGGAGAGTGAGTCGCCCGGCGTGTGAGGAGAGTGAGTCGCCCGCCTTGTGAGGAGAGTGAGTCGCCAGCTGAAGAAAGTGAGTCATCCGCCGTGTGAGGAAGGTGAGTCGTGCCAGCTGAGGAAGTGATCCAGCGGGCTTGCGGCGGGCTGGAGAAAGTTGATTCGCCACTGAGGAAGTGAGTCCCCGCCGTGATGAGGAAAGTGATGTCGTTTGTCAAACTCAGTAGCTTCCTGCTAGTATAGTGACCTTCCCGCAACACGTTATTATCTTATTTTTGGACCGTTCCGTCCGCGCATAAGATCCTGCAGTGCAGTTCCACCTTCCTCTACACACTCGTGCATGATCATGCGTTCCTTGAAAAGGTTTAATTAGTCCATTCAGGTGTCTTTGATCAGGTTTGAAATGGTAGAAGTTAGATCTCCTGTCCATTGAAGCATGGCCACTATTACCAATCTAATGCACATGGTTGCACTGCGGTTTAAAATTGATAGCTTGATACTATTCACAATATTCAAACTATTGCAAACATCATTAACATATGGAATATGTATATATCACCTAGCCCCGAGACAGTTTTTTTTCAACTGCTTACACTCAAAATTTTTACTTGTCACACAATTTCTGAAACCTGACACTCAAACAGCAGAACCACACACCAAATCTGCAAAACCATACGCTAATTCTTGGCCTTTTACTCCGTTTTCAATTTCATAAAACACTTTTTGCAAACCACAACACAAATCTCTATGTAGCACACAAAAATCTAACAGGAATTAATAATATGGCAAAGGTGTTTGCAAATGTTTGATTTTGAGATGTGTTTGTGATATTTTTAATGCAGTGCTTCATTTTGCAAGAGATGTGGCATTTTGCATTTTGTGTGTGCAATTCTTGGTTTTGTGTGTAAAGTTTTGAAAAAAAGAGTAAAAAAAAAAACTGTAATAGGATACCTGGCTTCAGTATGTCTATATAAGATTGCTTTGTGCATAAAAATGAGACCTTTATTATTACCTTTTTTATTGCTTACACTAAAATTAGGATCAGGTCTACCAAATTCTTGCAGATTGGGCAATCAATCAAGCAATCAACCAAATAAATAAAGAAACATAGGTGTGCGTCATTCGGAAAATAAAAAACTTACTCTTTGATGAAATGTTTTAGGGTGGCACGTTTAAAATAATTCCAGCAATTTGGAGTGAATCACAGCACTGGTGGAAATTAAGCAGTAAAATACCAACATTTTTCAAACCCTTACTCTACCAGGACCATTTTGTGTTAAAGTTGCCAAGAGCATAGACATGAAGATGTTGTAAGACACCCTAAAAAGCCCACACTGTAAAAAAAAACTGCCAGGAATTTACAGGATTAAAGAGTATTATTTACCATAATTAACGTAACTCAAAGCACCGTGAAATCAATGCATGCTGTATATTCATATTTAAATTTCTGATCTAGTCATGTCAGAAGTGTGACAAAAAACATTTGCCAAAATGTAGCTAGAAATATGACATAAGCTTAATAATATGTTTAATTAAAAACAACAAGAACTAAAAAAAAAAAAAAAAAAACCTACAGCATGATTATTCATGCTGCACTGCATGCTGGGTGCTTTCATAGTACAACGTTATGGTTATGAAAAGTATGATGCTGTGTTTACAAGCAATTTTTGAGAGTACAGTTAGATACAAGAGAAGTCCCATTGTGAACTTACTGTGAAAGTAACCTGGAATATACTGTAATTTTACACTAACATTTTTAACAGTGCAGGATAGCTAATTCTGGTGTATTCGATTAGGGTTTGAGCTGAATTTTGTTTGCCTGCTTAGTTTGCCTGCTCCACTGAAGAATGGCCAATATTCACCTTATCACATCTCTGACATGTGCCAAATATTTATCATTGTTATGTGGTGGAGTTATGTCATTTCCAAATCTCCAAAACAAAAACCTTGCTATGCATTGTGGTATACAAAAGACCAATAAAGATATAAAGAAACAACGACCACTCCTTTCATGTTGTGAGATAATAAAAGTAACATATGATCTCATTTATCCTGCAATCATCTGTTTTAAATTGCAAGACACCACAAGAATTGATATGCAAATTACAGAAAACCAAGCCAGAATAAGAGTCAATCACACTGTCAGATTCTCATGAATAGACCCTGCATTTAAATAAGATAATAAAATAGGATAACATAGCACTTTTGTGTTATGCACAGACTTGTCCTTTCAAACAAATCTGATCAGCACCAGTGCTTGTCTTGTGTTGGGTGTCTTTTGTGTGTGTGTGTGTGCGCGCATGTTCATGTGGTTTATGAGGAACACAAATTTGTATAATAACATGGGTAGGACATAGGTATTACACTACAAGGTTTTATGAGGACATTTTCAGTGTCCCCGTAATTCAAAAGGCTTATAAATCATTCAGAATTAGTTTTTTTGAAAATCTAAAAATGCAGAAAGTTTCCTGTAAGGGGTAGGTTTAGCGGTAGGGTTGGTGTAGGGCAATTGAAAATACGGGTTGTACAGTATAAAAACTATTACGCCTATGGAGAGTTCCCATAAACCATAAAAACAAACTTGTGTGTGTGTGTGTGTGTGTGTCTGTGTTAACACAAGCAGAGAGCATTAACATCTGAGCAGATTTTTTGCTGTTTGTTTTTGCCAAAGACACCTGACAAAACCAATATCATGCCAAAGTTTATTTATTGTGAAGGGTATATGGTAAACCAAATGCTGTTTTGTGTCTTTTTCAAGTTTTTGTCGTTGAAGACTTGCTACTGTAGACCATTTCTTAGATTGGTGTGTAACACATAGTAGAACGTTGGGCATCTGTGGACTCAGATTGAATTAAAAATAGCTCAATCAGAGGAACCTAGTTTTCACACAGTAAAAATCTAGGTAAAAATTATTTAGCTATGTTTTACAAAGTTTTTTTACACCCAGTTCCAGTTAACAGGATGACTTCAATATGTCTATAATAAAATTCCATTATGCTCAAAAAGCATACCTTTATTATTACTTAAAATGTCTAAAATGTTGATCAGGTCTACCAAATACCATTCAGAGAAAAACATAAAAACATTTTAAAAAGTGTGAGATGAAAGGTTTCTTATGTCCATCATTGTGCGTTTTAAAATCATTTCCATGAATCACACCATTGTTTGAAAGCATCAAAAAATGAAGAACATTTTAAACCACTGGCAATCTATCCAGGACCACAACATTTTGCCCATGAGCATAGAGATAAAGATGTTGTAACACAACTCTAAGAAGCCTAGGATAACAACAAGACGTAGATGCACATCTTGCCTCAGTCAATGTCAAAGTGCATGAGTCAACTATCCAAAAGAGACCACACAGCTTCACCCTACAAGGGGAATTCAAGATGAGATTTATCAACAGTGCAGATGCTAAGATGGAGTCTGTATATAGTTTCTCCTAAACAGCCATAAGACTGAATGGACAGCAAAGGAGACATTCTCTTGCATCTCCTACTATAGTTCTCAGACATTTCCTCTGAGAAAAAGACCCCTGAGAATTTTTTTTTCGTCAGTTTTAGAAAAAAGACCTAAACTCATTGAGCTCAGATTTAACAAGATACCAATATATGCAATCAACAGTTTCAATAAGAGCTCTATAAGAACGTTTTCCATCAAAGAAAGAAATACTCTAGAATGACTTGGCTAAAAAAAAAAATCTTTATCAAAGTTCAATGCACTTAGAAACGAATAGCAGTTGCAGTTTTTGTTAATACTTCATGCTAGCTTTTGACAGTGTTTTTAGGAAAAATAAATTCCAGCTGTTTGCTGATTAAGACATTAAAGTGACTGAGGACTGTGCTGCATGTCCTTCATTCAAAATGTATCTGATGTTTAAAGGGGTCATATGATGCGATTTCAAGTTAACCTTTCTCTTTGGAGTGTTACAAGTTATTTGTGCATAGAGAAGATCTGTAAAGTTGCAAAGACTAAAGTCTCAAAACCAGAGGCGGACAGTAACTAAGTACATTTACTTGAGTACTGTACTTAAGTACACTTTTTGTGCATCTGTACTTTACTTGAGTTTTATTTTTTCTGGGAACTTATGACTTTAACTTCACTACATTTGAAAGACAAATATTGTACTTTTCACTCCAGTACATTTCTATCAAAATGTAGAAAGTTGTTAGCTTTGAAAGTCAGTGGGTGATTTTCTTTCTTCTCTAAAAACTATTTTTTCAGACAGTTTATCAGTAATCAATCTTGTAGGGCTACATGAAATGATTTCCCAGCACTTTTTGAACACTGACCAGCTGCAAATATGATATTTATTTACAACAATTCAATAACAAGAAGTTAATATTGTGGTATATATTAAACAATATTGTCTGATTTTGGCGCCATGGGTAATGAAAATATCCCTATAACCACAGAAAAACTGTTTGCGTCCCACTAAAAGTACCGCAAGTGCGATTAGACAGCATTTAAAATGTTTTTGATGTCAAATAAGTCTTGCTGTTTTGCTGTTTTGTTAAAGCAGTGTTTCTGTTGTAAAATCATACAGCTACAGTTGAGTTGCTGGGTTTTAAAGCAGAGTAGATTTTTTTTTTCTTCCTTATCACTCTGTATTTACAAGATTTCACTGTCCACTCTGTTCGAATGTGGACAAATGGTTACACATAGATGTGTACACACACACTGTCAGAACTGTGTGAGATAACTACCATCCTGCTTTTGTAGGGGTGGGTAGGGGTGTTAAATAATTTTTTTCCCCATAGGTTTTTAACATTCTAAAAGCTCTTTATTTCAAAGATACTACACGCTAGTCAGTGTATTCAGTAGGTGTATTGTATTGTAAGTTGCTTCAGAGGTATTTCAAGTATTGCATACAACAGTAATAAAACAGTGCATTGACATAAAAAATGTTTTTTTTTTTTGGTACTTAAGTACTTTTAAAAGCTAGTACTTCTGTACTTTTACTTAAGTATAAATCTGTCTTTACAACTTTTACTTGGTAATGGAGTAATATTTGACCAGCAGAATCTGTACTTTCACTCAAGTAATGGAGTTGTGTACTTTGTCCCCCGTCTCAAATCCAAAGAGATATTCTTAATCAAAGTTAAGACTCTGCCACGCCCCCTAAAACGGCTTGTTCTAACACGCCCCCACATGTCTACGTCACTATCTGGGAAGGTTTGCATAACGCCGCCTAAATGTTCAGGCAAAGAAAGAAGGCGTGTTTCAGTAACCGCAGTTAGTGTTGAAGCAGCATGTCAGGGAGACGCTGTGTGTTTCTAGGCGAAAGCAAAAGCCACTTTATTTGGCCTTCCCGAAAGTAGATGCATTTAGGAATCTTTAAGATTACTTACAATAGAACAGCATTGCATTTTATGGATGACCGTTTCGTGGACCTAGGTGAGGAGGTAATTCTGACTTTGCTATGACAATCTGGCGTTTCTGAATCAGCTACTGTTTTGTTAGTAGTTTAAGTATTTGCTATTGACTGTTCACATGCGGAGTTTTGGCATCGTTGGTGTGTGTGTGCGCTAAAATCGAGAGGAGAGAGGAGCGACTCTGTTCCCTTCAGCTCTTCCGATCTTACATTTATTTTGAAAGATGAAGCTCGTTATTATGGTAAGGGGCGTTACATTTCCTACAAGTGCTTGCGGGTGTTTCGGCCAATCACAATGCACTGGTCAGCTGGCCAATCAGAGCAGACTGCCTTGTCGGAAGTAGGGACTTTGTAGAAAACGAAGCGTTGAGAGAGGCGGGGCATAGAGGACATACAATAATGTACCGTATTTGAAAAATAATGTGTTTTTTTGAACATTAAGCATGTCAACATATTCCTGGTACACCAAATACACAAAATAATGATCGTTAAAAAAAAGCATCATATGACCCTTTAATAAATTGACCCTATACCAAAAGGAATGACCGGAGTGGACCTCAGTGTGTCCTGACATACACTTGCACCTAATTAAAAAAACAATCCAACCAAACACAGAACATTATTGCGGCTCTTTCAGTATTCAAGGTTTTGTATTCATTTTATGCTGAATTTTGTGAAATACAAATACCAAAAATCATTGTTGCATGCTAAGTTGATGTAAATTCATGAAACTTTTGTCATCATTTACAAAATGATTACATCATGTTGTTCCAAATATGTGACGCTGGACCACAAAACCAAGTCTTAAGTTGCTAGGGTATATTTGTAGCAATAGTCAAAAATACATTGTATGGGTCAAATTTATAAATTTTTCTTTTATGCCAAAAATCATTAGGATATTAAGTAAAGATCATGTTCCATAAAGATATTTTGCTAATTTCCTACCGTAAATATATCAAAACTTAATTTTTGATTAGTAATATGCATTGCTAAGAACTTCATTTAGACAGCGATTTTCTCAATATTTAGATTTTTTGCACCCTCAGATTACAGATTTTCAAACCGTTGTATCTCGGCCAAATATTGACCGATCCTAACAAATCTTATTTATTCAGATTTCAGATGATGTATAAATCTCAATTTCACAAAATTTACCCTTATGACTGGTTTTGTTGTCTAGGGTCACATATGTATAACCTTCATTCTTCTGCAGAGCACAAAAGGAGATATGTGTTTCTTCTTTTTTTGCGCTGTATGTTATTTCTCTAAATAAATAAATACAAAATTATTAGTTATTAGTTAGTTATTATTAGTTTCAACACAAAACGACAGATCAACAGATCATTGAACTTATAATTTACAATGCTAAATTGACTGCATGCAATGAAATTGATCTGACAAATATTCAAGGACTGTGATGCAAAGATCTTTTTATAGAGTAAACTGAGCAAGCAGCAAAATGATTATCGAGTGTACTATCGAGTAAAACACACTTGCACTCATGAAATCCAAGCAACCGCATTGGGTTAGCTCTAGAAGTGTTTGTATACTGTTTATTGGTTTTCTATATACATACATATTTAAAACATGACAGTTGTTTTCAATGAATTTACTGCCAGGACTGATCTGAATGATCAAGCATAATGTCCATATGTTTATATTTCTGTGAAAAGAGAGATGTACACTAATTCTGACTTACTGTACATCTACACTGAGCTGAGAGAAATGTGCCGATTAGCAGGATCTCTTTTTCATAAAGCACAGTTTTCCAGGATTGTGACACTCATGTTAGTATTTGTGGCTATTTTAGTTGCAAGGAATTCTTCACTTAAATATAATAATAAAAAAACTGACATTCATTATTAAAACATAAAAGGACATGAAACATGTCTAACCCTAACCTTAGAGTAAAATGGATGGTTATTCAAACCGCCAAGCTCCAAAATGGACTAAAATGTACCAAAGTATTATAATGACTTGTCTCCTGGAATGTTGGCTTTATATAGTGAAGAAACACAACTCTCATTTTGCAGAGGCATATCTTAAACTAGGTGGGTAATGTGACACAAGAATGTTGTTTGCTGTTAAACTATAGGCACAATGCTTTTGCACATGTCAGTATAGTAGCATTCTTTTTATTATTGTTTCTATTATTATATGCTCATTAGACAGGAGACTTTATGCCGACAATGGCATGTCATACTGATCTTGTTTGTAAAGGAGCAACAGAACAATTCTGCTGCAGTATAAATGGTCTGCAATGGAAACACTTCACACATAATTGCTGTGTTGAACAAGTTTCCAAAACATAATTAAAGAGAGAATGTCTGACAATGAGCAGGCCTGTGAGCAGAGCCGAGGGTACACCAGGCATCACTTACTCACACACGTGCTTCGCTCTATAACAGATATTGTGGGAGAGTTTAGTACATTAATTTGCAAGAAACTATTCTGCACAGCCTAAAGTGTTTATACTGTTGTTTGAACACTCTCTCAGCGACCTTTCTATTTCATATTTCCTTTTAGAGGAACAGTAAAGCTGTTTGTTGTATTGGAGCTTGCCTCTCCCGTTTGGCCCAGTACTTCCGGGTATCTGCAAACAGATGCTTGGAAAACTGTAAATCCAAATACTATGGTAAGTGCACACGTATGCTTTGCGCACTTTCTAAAATCCACATAGCTGGTAAGTGTGCACGTTATGCTTTGCCCACTTTCTAAAATCCACATTAGTGGTAAGTGTGCAAGTTATGCTTTGCCCATTTCTGAAATCCTGTATGGTAAGGGTTACGCGTTATTGGCCTCGTTCCCTTTCTCTGAGTTGGTTTAGACCCCGGTACCTTGGGCTCCACTCAACTAGTGTGTCTCTATCGACACTCTGGAAGCATCGCTCCCCTCACCATTGAGGGTTATTGTGAGTATGGTGTTTCTTTCGAGCGTTAATCCTCTCTGAGGAGTTGGATTCCTCGCTCCATGGGCTGTCCTCGTGGTAGTATTGAGCAGTGCTCCCCTTTTTTATCAAAGGGTTACCTGGAATGAGCAACGCTATTCCTCTGAATTCGGAGTTCTCCTCTCACACGAGAAGTTGAGTTCTCTGTTTTTCTAGAGCACCTGGAACCAGCAGCATCAGACGAACTAGGCCCTTTCTCCACCTCTCTGATGCGCTGAGTTTTCTGGCTAGCTTGCAGTACGCTTACCCTTCTGATTTTACAATCACGCTGTAGGTCGAGCCCCCTCTCGTTGAGAGCTGGGTTTGTGTTCCCTCAGCTAAGGTAAACTACTGCTAGCCGTTCCAGCATTGGAACATGCTGTAGGTCGAGCCCCCTTCTCGACTGAGAATTAGGTGTGTTGCTCCCACTGCTAAGTAAATTATTGATAGCTGTTCCAGCTTTGGAACATGCTGCAGGTCGAGCCCCCTCTCGTTGAGAACTGGGTTTGTGCTCATCAGTAAATAATGCTAGCTGTTCACCATTGGAACATACTGTAGGGCGCTCCCTCGCGATTGAGAGTGGATGTTGCTACCTCGTACAGATTTACTGCTGTCACTCGCATATGAGCCGTAGATTGACTTGAGGACTTCTCAAACATAGCGTCTGGGGATACGCTATTTTTTATCTATGGGCTGCTCTTTCAGAGTGCCACGAGAACCCCTTAGAACGGTATTTTAAAAAAAATCCATGTTATGGTAAGTGTACACGTGAAGTCTTTGTACACTTTCTAAAATCCACACAGCTGGTAAGTGTGCATGTTATGCTTTGCCCACTTTTCTAAAATCCACGTAAGTGGTGGGTGTGCACGTTATGCTTTGCCACTTTTCTAAAATCCTGTACGGTAAGAGCTACGCGTACAGCTTTGTGCTCTTTCTGGGTGGTTTAAAACCCCGGTTCCACCTTAGTCACCACTCCTCCTATGTATCCTCTGGAAACCTACTTAACAGGGTGTTGCTACTAAAGGTCTGTTGAGACAGTTCCTTCAGCACATACAAAGAGAAACGTGCGGTAGCCCCTGTGTGACAGGCCAAGACTAGTATGATTCTAGGCTCTTGGTCGTATTCCTTTAAAGGAATCAATTTCTGATTCCAAGCCTTGAGCTCTACCCCGGGCCCAGGAGTCTGGCCCTAACAGGTAAGTATTTGGGGTATGTAGCCTAGGCCTTTGGCCGTAGGGAATAACGTCACTGACAGCCGTCTAACGTCCCAGGGGCAACTCCCATAGCAATATGGTAGAGTTGGTACATAGTGCACGCCATGGTTCTGGCTTGCACTCCCCAAAGCTTGGTGGCGTGGGTATACCATTCCCCATAGCAACCCCTAGAGGACACAGTTC
This sequence comes from Sinocyclocheilus anophthalmus, assembly GCA_018155175.1. Lineage (NCBI taxonomy): Eukaryota > Metazoa > Chordata > Actinopteri > Cypriniformes > Cyprinidae > Sinocyclocheilus > Sinocyclocheilus anophthalmus. Next base: position 225,158 of record JADLZN010008736.1, read on the forward strand.
GAAGTTCCCATGAAAGGGAACGTCTCAGGTTACTTATGTAACCATGGTTCCCCGAGTAGGGAATGAGACACTGCATCCTCTAGGTTTCTTGCCATGCTGCGGACGCAAGCTTCAGACGACGAAGAAAGTGATGATGTGTGCTACCGGCGCCTATTTTGTACTAGTCACGACGGTAGTGACGTCATGGCTGTCGCCGGTCAACGAGTTGGTGTTTTTTCAATGTATGCTTCAGACACGGGTCACGACGAGGCGTTCCCCATAACAACCCCTAGAGGACGCAGTTCTAGTCCTATCAGGGAACCATGGTTACATAAGTAACCTGAGACGATCCTCCTTTAGCAACAGGACAATGAATATCAGCTTAACAGCTTATGAATATCAATTATGCAGTGGAACATGCACAGTTAAGCAGTATTGAACAAGTGTCAACATTTGACTTAGCATAGACTATAAAACGGATAACTTACTTTTTAATCAATCACTCACAGAAGAAACAAACATGCAGTAGTCTATTTTCTTGCACAATGAACAGGTCAATCTCTCCACCCATACATATAGACTGCCTCCTGATACTTGTCCGGGCATGAGCGGAGGCCGGCAGGCTTGCCACCACAACCCCTGGACTGGATTGCCCACGCCACACGCTGGACTCCGCTTGTCCACGTGAAAAGCAGATACGGCGATTAACAGTGCGAAGTTGATGTATTTCCCAGCGACCAGCAACGGATCCAGCTCCAGGCATGCCGAAGAGGATTTCGTCCTTTTTTGGAAGGCCAAACAAAGTAGTTTCGCTTTCACTACGAAACACAGCGTCTTCACCACATGGCGGCGGCAGCAACAATACTACAGCGAGAATAAAAGTTATGCCTTCTTTCTTTGCGTGAACATTTGGCCGGTGTACGAGCGTATGGACGCTCAAAGGGTTCGGTTAGGTACACGTAGAAATGGTGAGGGGAGTTTGGGTTAGAGAAACGTGAGGAAGAGAGCAGGTCCCAATTGAAGGATTTTATTTGAATTATCTTTGCATGTTTGAATTGTTACAGGCACTTGCCCATAAGGGATGCATGTGGGCGTGTGTGGTCTACAATGAACAGAGAAAACAGAATACAATATAAAATTTGTAATATAAACAATAATATGGCTAGCATAAAGAAATAAACATTACACACAGCAGCAGTGACAGTAAATAACAGTATCAAATATCAGGTAATAAAAGCATTCAATTTGCATTTAAATAGCTGCATTATTTTGGCAAAGTGTTTATCATTTAAATATGTACCATAAACAGTTGTACAATTTTAGCTTATGAATATCAATTATGCAGTGAGTTAAGCAGTATTGAACAAGTGTCAACATTTGACTTAGCATAGACCAGGGGTGGCGAACTCCGGTCCTGGAGAGCCTCAGTCCTGCAGAGTTTTGCTTCAACCTTGATTAAAAACTCACCTGCCTGTAGCTTTCAAGTAACCCTTCAGACCTTGATTAGCTTGTTCAGGTGTGTTTGATTAGGGTTGAAGCAAAACTCTCCAGGGCTGCGGCTCTCCAGGACCGACGTTCGCCACCCCTGGCATAGACTATAAAACGGATAACTTACTTTTTAATCAATCGCTCACAGAAGAAACAAACATGCTGTAGTCCATTTTCTTGCACAATGAACAAATCAATCTATCCACCCATACATATAGACTGCCTCCTGATACTTGTCCGGGCATGTTTTGACTTGTTCCTTTTCCAAGGAACCTTTTCCAAGGCCTTTTTCAAGCCTTAAATGTTATAGCCATAAAGACCTTGGGTTAGCATCGTTGGGCTTCAACAGCCGGCGTTATGCAAATCTTCCCACATCGTGACGTAGACATGTGGGGGCGTGTTAGAACGAGGCGTTTTAGTAGGGCGTGGTTGACTCTTAACTTTTATAAAGAATATCTCTTTGGATTGAGACTTTAGTCTTTGCAACTTTACAAATCTTCTTTATGCACCAAGAGCTTTTAACATTCCAAAGAGAAAGGAAAAATTTAAATTGCATCATATGACCCCTTTAAATACATGAAATTTCAATAGACTTGACAATGATGTGTATTTTAGTGTACCATAAATGTTTGTCAGTACATTGAGAAGTACATTTTAACCATATTTCAAAGACAAAAGTAATTATGAAATCACTACTGATTGCATATTAAGGGGTCAAAACAGCACTAATTTCAGCAATTGCATTAATATACAGTAAATTTAAAACTATCAACATGATAATTAATAGCAGTTACTGCAGTAAGTGTACAAAAACATCATTCAGTTTCTAGCCAGCAGGCCGCCGCTCACTCAAGGCCGCCGTGTGTGACGCTGTGTTTCGTTGTGAAAGGAAAACTACTTTGTTTGGCCTTCCAAAAGAGGACAAAACTAGAACTCAGTGGTTAAGTTGTATTTACAATACTGTTCCAGAACAGTTCAACCCAAATATTCAGATGTGTGCAGCACATTTTATGGAAGACTGTTTACTGATCCTGGTAGAGTAGACTACAATGCGGCTGTTCTGACACACAGACTGTAAGTACGGTTTTTATATTAAGGATTTGCCACTGATGATTCAACCGCGAGTTTTGAGCAGTGTAGAGTAGTGTTTGTAGTTTGTCATTTCTCTGATCACAAATGCAGACATGGTTTTATATTTACACGGCGCGATACGCAACGCATAAAAAGACAGTACAAGTCATTATAATCCGTAATTATGTTCCCACTGGATGCAACAAATGCCTAGTTTATAATGGGTTTTCATGTTTTTGTCTCGTCGCTCTGGCCGGACAGGGCATCATCACAATATGGTAAGGGGTGTAACATTTCAGCACACGCTTGAGGTATTCGGCCCAATCACAACGCACTGGATAGTGGCCAATCACCGCACACCTCGCTTTTCAGACCGATGACTTTGTAAAAATCTACGCATTTCAGAAAGGAACAATAATAATAGAGCAGAAACAATAATGTACAGTATGTGGAAAATAATGTGTTTTTTGAACCTTAAACTGCATAAACACATTTCATTACACCAAATACACAAAATAATATTCTTTTTAGCAACATCATATGACCCCTTTAAATACATTAGTAATTACAAATGTGATGATATCCTGAAGTTGCAGTTTAAGTACAATTAAAATATAACTTTATCCCCCGGTTTCACAGACAAGGCTTAAGCCTAATCCCACACTAAAATCTAAGTCTGAGCTGTTTCAACTGAAAGAAACTTGCGTTGACTGATCTTAAAATATATCAGTGCTTTTGTTTTGTCTCAAGATGCACACCAGTAGTGTTTTTTCTAAGGCACGTTTATAGAAAAAAATTACTTACATGTCCTAATTGAACTATTGCCTAGTCCTGGTTTAGTCTAAGCCCTGTCTGTGAAACCAGGCCTAAATGTAACACTGAATAACATGCTACAGCTGAAATTATAATCAAGTAGGCTACTTCAAGTACATGTTTGATTATGTTAGTCAAAGCATGGTCTTCTTTAAAGCATGGCAAAATATATGAAAACATAATGATTTAAAGTGTACTTTAAAGTAAACATTTAATTTTTGATTATTACAAAGTGCACTTTTTAAAAATGTACTTAAATGTAAGAAGACTCAAGACTCAAGAAACAGTCAGGAAAGTGCACTCTCTTTAAGTACACTTAAGCATTCTTTTATTTAGAAGTTAAAATTATATTATCTGCAAATACATTTTAAGATCTCAAGTACTCCACAAATGCACATCAATACATTTCAGCACACTTCTTTTTCACAATTGCAGGTAGCACTTTATTTTACATGGCTAATTGTTAATGCATGGTAATGCATCATGGATGGATAAATACAATAGCTATCCAAAAATATTATTATAGAACAAAATACCAAATAAATTAAATTAATGGACTGATTTATCTTGCTTGCAATATTAAAGCAGCTAACTTTCCCAAAATGTGACGAGGAATATGTAATACTACCTGTAATATGTTAATACTTAATATAATTTGTGGTGAAGTAAATACTACATAAAAACAAATGTAATTTCTACATTAAATAATTTAGTTCAGGCAAGAATAAAAAAATAAATAAAGTAAATTCTATATTACTACTCAATTTAAACTTGTAGAAATTAAAGTTTGAAATTATAAGTATATTTTACTTGGAATTGTTTATGTTTACAAGGATTCTTTAAGTAAATATCAAAGTTATGATCCCGTTTTTTCCCATCAGGCACTAGAGCATGAATAATTAAAACGGTTCAAATTTTCAAGTTGTACTTACACTGTTTTATGGTTGATTTTGTTGTAAGGTTTAGTAACTTACTGTTTTGTGATATCTGGAGTTAATTTTCTACTCAAAATGACCCATTCATACTCAAACACTATCCACTGATTGTTACCGTCATGAGTATTGAGGTCCCTGTGTTCATTTGGGTAATAATTATATTGAGGGGACATATTATCTTCAAAGGATAACCAGTTTTCTACTTGCTTGCTTACTTACATGTTTGCAAGTGAACATGTTTTAATAGCATGGTTGTTTACCAGTGCTAAGTTGTTTGAGTACATTTTATAAACCATAACTGAGGGAAATGTACTTGAGTCTTGCAGATTTAACTTAAAGAAATTAGTAAAAATTGCTCATCAAACTCTAACTGGCCATGTTAAATTCACGTATTTCCTTTGCTAATTTTATCTGACTTAGTTAAGTAGATTTTACTAGATTCAATGCTTAAATTGTACTTAAAATGTATGTGCACAAACTTGCTAAATAAAAATTAAGTAAATCTTACACATTATTGTTTTTTTCAGTGCTGACTGTCACGCAGATGATGGCTAAACGCATCCATTTACAGACAGCTGAAGGAGGGAGCTGGTGTCAATATGCTTACACTAGACGTTTATAATGCCATTTGAGACGTCTTAATTGCAAACTGTTAATTATTCGAGTGGCTCATAACGTGTTTGTGTCTTTGTACCCTGTAGTAGAAGTTCGTCACCGATCGTTAAAATGCAATGAAGCAGTAATGAACAGTTGACTGCAGTCGTAGGTGTTCAGTATAGTCTATGATGTTGTTCGTAATGTGAGCTCTGTGGGCGGTATGTCACATGTGATAACGTTGAACTGTATTAAATGAAGCCTCGGTTGTATCTTCTCTCTTCAACTCACATATCAGCTTCTTACAGGCTATCGAAAGAACGAAATCGCGTCTTTCAAATCTTTCAACCTTGTGCATTAAATAAAAATGCACGAACGTGTTACGCTCAAAAAATGCATCATAAAAATCACAAACAGACATTTACGCACAGATTATATCGACTGTTTAAGTGGATTGCGAAAGGAAACGTTATACTACTGACCCACCTTTTTGTAGATATCCGTCGATATCTCCAGATTCAAATGTATTGCTGCTTCATTGTCAACCTTTATTTCCTCAGTTTCGGGTTGTGCGCTATTTAATTCCAAACCCGAGAACAGCGCTTCAGAAACGGAAACAATATGGCTAAATGTGGCAGTAACCGTTGAAGAAAGACCACCATTTACGCATCCAGAGGTGAACAGAAGATGAAATCATGGAGGAGAGCGTCTCATTGAGGTCTTGCTGGAGGAGGAGGATGAATGAGCATCAGATGATGGGAGGCTGGGATCAGATCTCTCTCTCTCTCTCTCTCTGTCTCTCTCTCTCTCTCTCTCTCTCTGACTGTGACCAGATGAGGTTCGAAAATCTGTACTTTTTGCGCATACACGGTTTATGAACGTCATTGAGTCAACTTTTTAGAGTTTAATTTGGTAAAACTAGCCCAGGTTACATTAAATTAATTTTGATGTAGTATATATGATATGTATTATAATTGGCCGTACATTGCCTTTATGCTGCTCAACAAAAAAAATAAAAATAAAACGCACATGGTATTTAAGATTTTATTTTTGGTGATGGTTATTCACCTGGCCTGATGTTTTTAGTGTTTTTGGAAAATAAATATCAGTAAAACCAACACATGCCAGCGACAATAAAGGATGATTCGAATATGCAGGGGTGTCCAAACTCGGTCTTGGAGGGCCATTGTCCTGCAATGTTTAGCTTCAACCCCAATTAAACACACCTGAACCAGCTAATCAATTTTTTACTAGGCATAGAAACTTCCCGGCAGGTGTGTTGAGGCAAGTTGGAGCTAAACTCTGCAGGACACCGGCCCTCCAGGACCGAGTTTGGGCACCCCTGGACTATAGCAAATAAATAAATATACATTCCTTTTGGAAAAATTATTTTATTATGTGAGAAGAATCGTGTGGTACAATTGTTAATTATGGCCTACACTTATAGCATCATCATTATACTAACTAAATATCTAACTAAATCAATAAATAATTACACATACATACAACACATCAATCAATCTTCTGCATATGCGAATGTTTTTACATTGACCAATCATAAACAAGAGACCCGTAAAATAATGAACTAGCCTACATTACTCCTGTGAGAAGAACCGTGGCCATCATGTTGTCTTTCTTATTTCATTGACATTATCACACAGTTACATAACACGCTTTGGGAAGATTTCCTTCTTCATGAGTTGCTTAATGTATGAAAAGACCTTCCTTTAAGCGCCCACTGCTATAGTAGTCCACTTCAATGGATCAACCATGCCCCCCCCCCAAAAAAGCTTACCATAATTAGATCCAGTCATTATGGAAATACACGCAAATACATCATCTCTTGAATAAAAACAAAAAATAAATAAAAAACATCTATTCATTCTCCAAACCACTGTCATATGTAGGGTCAGGGATGTTGGAGCCTTTCATCTCAGGCCATAGGCAGGGAAACACCTTGGACAGATGGCCAGTCAATCACAGCAGTACATATAGTCAAAAAATACTCCATGTTTCTCTGTCATGTTCTGAAAAAATGTCAACAGTTTTTATGGATGTGATTTTAAGTGTACCTTGCCTTAATGTGCTTAATGGTTATGGCATTTTCTTTTGTTTCCATCTGTGGCAATTTCTTTCTTCCATCCATCAAATTGCCTTTATTAGGGATTTGATTTAAAAAGAGCCCAACCTATTGTAATGCTCTTAATGCAAATGTGATCATTGTGAAAATATAATACTTTATTTGTTAAGAAAGTTGTAAGGATTACAAGGATGTGGAAAGATACTGCTTTGAAATGGAAGCTTTTGGTGCTTTGTCAGAGTGTTGACCTGGGCTACAGTGTGTAAGAATTGGACGCTGTACTATGGAATCAAACATCTCTTGAAGCCCGACTGCACATTCATTACATAATAACCTTCTTCCCCAGGAATCGCATGGAGGAAATCATTTTGAATTGAAAATACAGCACATACTTTTGCATAAACGCATAGTATTGTACATAGCAGTGCGAGTCACTATACCTGTCCCCCTTATAACATTCTGCAGGGCATGTATCAGTCGTATCATTCGTATAAACAGATGTAATTACAATGCACATTACATATTACATTATATAAATTAGAATTCAGTATTGCATCATCAGACATTTCATTTTTATATAAATACGTCGTAGCTGTTAACTTGGGTTGCTTGTTGAACTATCCTGTTAATAGAAAAGATTCATTAATAATGACTCAAGACACACACTCTACATTTTAAATCATTAGCTTATGGCAGAACACAGAGGCCGTGATAAGGGACACTTACCATTTACAGAATTGGCCCCAGATTAACAGGATTTGTACATTTTATATGAGTGCACAAACCAAGACTCATTTGCAGTTTTACTTTAGCTATATTAGCCTGACTCCCATTTGAAAACATTAGTATTTTCTACACAGCTTGATTCTAGTTCAGCTGCACAGCTTTTATATAAAGAAACTGTTTCTTACAACACATGAAATATTCATTTGATTCCAGGGAAATAAAAGGCAGGAGTCTGACATTGCACTGAATATCAATAGCGAGAGAAGCAGTAACAGGAAATGATTACAATGCCTCCCTCTTTCTGCATTGAGCCAGGTGACCTGGAAGTAAATCATGACAGCAAACATCCAGCCTACTCATTCATCCCGGCCTCAGGCACAGTCACTCCTCTTCTGCTCTGCTTCATAGCTCTGGGGACATCTCCAGAACTTCAGCGTCAGAGCAGACAGCAGCACTCCTACCTGCTTATCTACACGCTGAGAAACCCAGCATGACTCCTTCCCTCTCTAATGCTGGCATCTTTGGCACATCTCTCAAAAAACAAGAACAGATGGATATGGCCTAGTCCAGGGGTAGGCAAGTTCGGTCCTAGAGAGCCGCAGTCCTGCAGAGTTCAGCTCCAACCCTAATCAAACACACCTGAACAAGCTAATCAGTGTCTTCAGGATTACTAAGGCTATAGGCAGGTGAGTTTTGTTTTTCAGGGTTGGAGCTGAACTCTGCAGGACTGCAGGACATACACTACAAATATTCAAAATACTTTCGCAACACACTGGCATATTGCTGCACATATTAGCAATGGCAAGTACCACTCACATTTTGTTGCCTTTATCAATTTTTGTCATTTTTGATAGGACCATTTTAATTTTGTGAATAAAAGCTTTACATTTGTAACATCAGCAAAACTGCAAACTAACAAGGACAAAGGGAAGCTTACCAATTTAAAACAATTACCAATTTAAAATCATCCTGAATCATTCTGTTAGGCAAGCATGTATTAGAAGCTTTTAATGACTGAGCCTTTCTCTAATCAAACAAATCATTGATTAACACTAAAAATGTTTTAAACAATACATGAATAGTACTCCCATTCCATTGTCTTAAAATAAGACAATATTATAGAAAATTGAAATAATATCACTCACTACCATCTGTCACATGGTGCAGCTTCCCAGCTAAAATAAATTCCTTGTTCATCCCAATGTCTTTCCATGTACTCCCATGAGAACAGAGTTCAACCCAGTATAAACACCACTTTCCCTACTTTGGACTAAATTTGGCATGACTAGATATACTGTACAAATTATGGTAACAGGCTTCCATATTTTATATGGATAAGTTCTAGTTGTTTACTTTCGTTGCTTGCAGAACTATTTTGAACTATTCTATGGAGTACATTCCATTAATGACAGAAGATGCCCCCTCCACATTTACAGCAGTAAATCATTAGCTTATGGCAGAACACAGAGGCCGTGCTAAAGTACATTTGTGACCCTGGAGCACAAAACAAGTCTTAAGTCACTGGGGTATATTTTTGTAGCAACAGCCAAAAAAACATTGTATGGGTCAAAATTATCCATTTTTCTTTTATGACAAAAATCATTAGGATATTAGGTAAAGATCATGTTCCATGAAGATATTTTGTAAATTTCCTACCGTAAATATATCAAAACGTAATTTTTGATTAGTAATATGCATTGCTAAAAACTTCATTTGGACAACTTTAAAGGCGATTTTCTCAGTATTTAGATTTTTTTTGCACCCTCAGATTCCAGATTTTCAAATAGTTGTATCTCGGCCAAATATTGTCCTATTATCCTAACAAACCATACATTAACGAAAGCTTATTTATTCAGCTCTCAGATGATGTATAAATCTCAATTTAAAAAAAATTTACCCTTATGACTGGTTTTGTGCTCCAGGGTCACATTTACCATTTAGCCTACAAAATTTTGATTTAACATTGTTTGTACATTACATGTTTTATATAGCGTGAACATTCTTTATTTGCTATCAATAATCAGTTGCGGTTTACTTTTATATCAGCCTAACTCCAGTTTGAGCATTTTATTATGTTCTATAGTAATAACAGTAGATATTTAAAAGCATATTTAAAAGAAACTAACCCCAAACCAAACCTCTAACCTTAACCCTATAGTAAGTACATGTAGTTACTTAATACTACTCAGTAATATTACTTACTTAATTACTAATTAAATTGTAACAACATCACCTTAAAATAAAACTTTAATAAGGTTTTTTTTAAACAAAATGATAGCATCATGTGTCATATTAAAGAAAAAACAAACTATATCTGTAATCAGCATTTTGAAAAGTCAAATGAAAGAATGTTTAAGTTTCTTTACTGAGCTACCCTTATGATAAATAAACTGAAATTCCTAAATCGCAGTGTCTATTTACACTAAGTGCAAATAGGCCGCCTTTTTGGCAGTGGCTATTTACACCAACTCCGCCCACCAACGTGTGTCCTCAGTGGCTCTGATGTCGGGATGTTCTTCTACATCCAACTACAAAACACCTGCATTGCTTAGAAAGACTGTTGTCGCTACAGTTGCCCGAGCGCAGAGAAACTGAAAGGCAGCGTACAACTGGCTGAGGGCGGAGATATGCAAATACGGGACAGTATGTCAGCGGTCGTGGGTGGGGCCTGAGGTCATACTGCTCAGAAAATCAAAACCGCTTGAGACTGTTTGGGTTTTTTGGGGATTTTTTTATCATTGTAGGGTAGTTGTGTTCACACACTGCTAAGACACATTCATATGCAAACACCATGTAAAAGTGAATTTTGCATTCGATGACCCCTTTAAAATAAAAATATTATAATCTTACTACTGTAAGGTTAACCCTACCTGGTTTACAGAAATTTAGAAAAGTAATCAAATGTAATCAGTTACATTACTTTAATAAAGTAAATGAAAAGTTACACTACTTATTACATTTTAAACAGAGTAACTTGTAATCTGTAACCGATTACATTTCCAAAGTAACCTTCCCAACACTGATAGTGAACTGGTGCACACAGATGTCTGTCTGCTTATCTATCAGTCTGTCTGTCACAAAAGCGATTAGGTTGTAACATTCTGTCGATTAATGGTACACTGAACAGATATGTCACTGCAAACCAGTTGTAGCTGCATTAGCAGACTTTTATTAGTGCATAATACAGTTCTGCACATTTCACAAACAAGTCGTTACAATAAAACATAAATATATATTTTCCTTTTTTGTTTCACTTGAGATACATATACACACAAAGTCAATTAAACCTATATATTTTTCTTTCTATTCAGTGAGCTACATGTACGATAAAGCAGAGGTTCTTAATACAGTATGTTGTCCGTTGAGGCTCTATTATTCAAGAATTTTCTTCTGCAACACTATATGGTGTTTGCGTGGTAAAAGTCATTGTTGACGCTCCTTATCTGCAAGTCTCTTTGCCTTGTTCTGCAGGTAGCGTGCTTTCCCTTCTTCAAACCGCTTCTGCTCCTCTTCACCTTCCAGCTGCAAGGAGATAAAAGACACATTTTACACACAAGCACAGTGAAGTTGGATATCGTGGTGTCCTGGAAACCCTGCAATTTTGAAGGTCATACAGATATCATGAAAACCACTGAAGTGTTAAGAACATTATCAGAATATGTTCACACAAGCATTTCCTCATTTTATGTTCTCCCACCTGAGCATTAAACATCCCGTCAACTGCAGTGAAAGTTTGTAGTTGTGTTTATCTTGCTGTACTTCACAATAAATAATGCAAAAGTAACTACAAGAGAACTTTACTGGTGGAAACATGTTAACATTTTGTCTTCACAACACTGTCAGTCTGGCTGGACTGTATCGATGTCTTAACTGATACTGGGTGTCTGTAAAAACATCACTATGGAATCTGTCATTTTCACATGCCATGTCCATCTATTCAAAAAACATGATTTTGTTTAAATGTGTGAATTTCAACATGCATTAAAAGTTTATGCACTGTGAACTTACATGAACAAACAAGAAACAATTGGATTTTATGAACTAACAAAGATTAATGAATGCTGTAAAATATAATGCTTATTGTGTTAGCCAATACATTAATCAAACTAACAAAGATTAATGAATGCTGTAAAAAAATAATGCCTATTGTGAGCTTGTTTGTGTGGTAATACATTAATTAGTTAAAAAACATTACTTAAAGAGTGCAAAGAGGCTATTATTGAGGGATGGGGGTCTGACAGAAAACCTGCTGCAATGCAATACAATACTGTTTCTCATTTCACAAGTGAAGAGAGTGCATTGTTTTTTGTTTTTTTTAACTAAGTAGAAAAAAAAATTATTAGATTATATATTTTACAAGAAAACATGATTTCAGTCTTTAATTTGTGTTACTTGCCGTTTCTTTGTAATTATTTGTGAAATTGAGGAATTCCTGATTGAAAATGGCTTCTACACCTACAAGTTTAATTAAATGGGTCAGAGGGTCATGTTCAAAAATTAGGATTATGAGTTATTTTGACGTAAAAAAACACCACTGACAATATAAGTGGCCCTTATAAAAAATGTAAACCTTTAAGATTACTGTGCTCTGTGACTTTCCACTAAACTAATTTCTTGGAGATCTAAAACAAGACAAAAGATGTTTGCTTTTGGAGCGCAGCTTCATCACGGACAAACAACAATACTGCGCGAGAGAGCAGGATGTCAGTTGACGTTAGGCTTCATCTTGCAGCTGCACACACTACACCATGGCTATTCTTATCATTGGCTATAGGTCACCAGCTAGTCATGTGCGGCAGTGGCAGATGGCGGCCAACCTTAGGGAACAAACTGTGCAGTGACAACTGAAGCAGCCTGGCTGATTTGTGCACAAATGAGGATCACAGATATATGATGCATATCCACAGCAAGGTTATATAAGCTCAAGCAGATACACTAAACTTCACAGGGCTGCTGATGTTGAGGCTCATTTTATGCTTCTGAGGTGACCCAGTTTAACGGAGAGCATATGAACTGTTGCACTTATTTTTATTTAATTTAAGTGTGGCAGTTCTGGCTGTCATTAAAGAAACATATTTGTGACCCTGGACCACAAAACCAGTCTTAAGTCGCTGGGGTATATTTGTAGCAATAGCCAAAAATACATTGTATGGGTCAAAATGATTGATTTTACTTTTATGCCAAAAATCATTAGGATATTAGGTAAAGATCATGTTCCATGAAGATATTTAGTAAATTCCCTACCGTAAATATATCAAAACTTAATTTTTGATTAGTAATATGCATTGCTAAGAACTTCATTTGGACAACTTTAAAGGCGATTTTCTCAATATTTTGATTTTTTTTGCACCCTCAGATTCCAGATTTTCTAATAGTTGTATCTCAGCCAAATATTGTCCTATTATCCTAACAAACCATACATCAATGGAAAGCTTATTTATTCAGCTTTCAGATGATGTAGAAATCTCAATTTAAAAAAAAAATTACCCTTATGACTGGTTTTGTGGTCTAGGGTCATATTTGACTGTTCACTGGCGAACAAGAATGAAATATTCCATAAAGCTCTGTAATAACCTGATTTAACTAATGAAACTTGTATGTGAACAGTTGTTTCTTGCAACAAAGGCAAAACAAAACAGCTCTCCCTGTAATTTCAATCTGAAAACAACATCATGTGACCTTGAAGGAAATCCTGACTGGGTCAGTGACTGTCCTGTTGCTCAGGGCTCGTGATGAGGCCAGGATAAGACACGGAGACATGGCAGCAGTGCTTGTCTTGAACAAATTAAATTAAGCTAGAGGGAAGCTCAGTGCCTCAGTCACAGAGAGACTGACTGGCAGAAGACCACAGTGATTGCTCTAGCAGAAACCACCAGAGTGTGAAACATTATACAATTTAGTGAAATTAATGAAGCTCTCAGCAGACAGAGCAATATACTTTCTTTACATTGACTGAGCAATGTGTGTAATCAAGACTTGCATTTCTAATAAGTGGATTATCTGAATAACATCTGTCACTCTCTTAACTGTGTAGCGTCTAGACCACTCCAACACACAATATATATTTTGTTAGCTAGATTTCACAAATACTTTGTAACACCCAGGAAGCCGAACAGGCCCCTGGTTCCATAGTAACCCTGAAATTTAAACTGTGAATGCGAGCGGCTCTCAGCGCTTTTCCAGAAAACAAGGGGGCAAATGCACAGTATAAATTGACTTTTCTACTAATTAATTCAGAGGAAAACTTTTCTTTGAATGAACAGTGTATCCTTCAAGTCATTGTGTATATTATTGCTGTCTTGAATTAATCTGTTGTATTATAGACTATTTTAGTCATGCTTACGATAAACCCTCATTCATATACGTACTTACCCTGTCTAGTATCTATGAATTCGCCTTCTTATGATCGAAACAAGCGTGCATATTATAGGCTGATACCTATGCAACATATTGATGTTCTAAGGATCTCTACTAATTTGTGTCTCTACACCCAAGCGAATTACATATGCAAAATACCATGCTTACAGACAAAGAGTCATAAAACTCCCCAGTATTTCCAACCTCCCGCTTGGTATTTCAGCCTTCCTCATTGGACAAACCAATCTTGAGAGGCGTGAATCTCTGCAGGCTTTAAAAGGCCACACTCCATGTGACCCGCCCAGTCGGTGGTTCGGTCATAAGCTAAGAAGATGTGAAAAAAACGCTTCAGGATATCAAAGATTGTGCCAGGCTTTTCTTCGGCCTATTCCTTTCCATTCATCAAGTAACACTGACTCAAACAGGCCCTGTTCATCAACCAACTTCAGAAGAATCTTGGGGCGTAGATCGCATCAGGAATCTTTGTTCATACAGACGTGCAAGTATCAAAATTAGTCGATTTAATTGATGCATTAAGTATTAGTTACACCTTTTTACAAGGTGTGTTGGAACTAAGATTCTGACGTTTTCCCTCAGGTTTTAGATATGCTGAATATGCAAAATGGTTCCATAAATGTCCTTCCTTATGTCTCTTTCTTTAGTGCTAAAATTTAACCCTTTCCTATACCAACTGTAGTGTGTGGTGTGCTGGTTGATGGACCAGCTAAGTGTTAGGTTCGTATGTGAGATAGTTTAAGGTTTGGAGTGAATACAAACCTACTTGTATCAACTTGACGTTGTTCATTGTTTGCTCATAACTGGAGTAATTTAATCATGCAGATTTATGCTACAAGTTTTTGTAGAATTGTACAGTAAGAAAGTATTTCCCTTAACCAGGAAATTAACGTTTTTGGAATTGACAAGACAGTTGACCCTGAAGGGTCAGCTAAATATCTACAGTGGATCTAATATATGCATAGTTAATTATAACTAGTTATGGTTAATTATTCATATTTCCCATGAGCTGATTCGCTACAGATTTTGGTGGAGAATGCGGGCATGATAAAACGAAAGTTATGAGTTTAAACACTGGCAACTTAAAAGTGTGTGCTTGATAGCCCAAGTTAAAATAGGACGTGACTTCAGATGCACGGTGTCCCTATTTGCTGGCTTGTTGAAATGCAGATAAAGTGGGGGTTTGAATTAGTACCGCTATTATAATTGTGAGAGTCCTTATGTATTTCATGCTTAATAGTATCAGTGTAAGGTTAATCTGATTTAGCAAAGAAACCCTAATTTCAGTAATAAAGCATAAATCTGTCCTGACAAAGCATAAATCTGAATCTCAGCTCAGAGGCATGTCCAAACTGTACCATAATGTCATATGCTTTAGTGAAGAAATCACAAAAATCGCAGTAGTGTTTAAATTGTTTCTTTGAAGAAGAAAACTCAGTACAGTTATATCAAGGTAGATGTGAGCGCTGCTCCCCTTTCTACAGCATAAAGGCCTTATAGTTTATAATTAGATTGAAGCAATTCATCTACACTTTGACTGTATATATATAAGCCGAGCAACCTGGTGGTCATTACTGTTTCACTCGCTGAGTGAAATTAAAGGTGTATACTGTACTTTAGTACTCATATGTGAGGCAAACATAACTACATATATGTTTAAACCGGTTTTAACTTACAGTAAACACGTTTTGTAATTCTTTAAACAAGTGCAAGAAGTTTATTGTTGCATTAGAGAAGCACTCACCGAAGTGCTAATGTAATGCAACAAGTCTTGAAGGCTGAAAGCACCACGTTCTAAAACTATGACTGTTTAACATAGACAGACATTAAACTGCGTTAATTACACTGGCATGCATTGGTTACCGTGACAACAACTTGTCACAGGAAGTGCTAACTTCACATAGCACAAAACACCATGTTGTAAACAAACCACCTTAACCACCTAACACGACTTAGCATAGTTTCATCTTAGGCTAAGCTACCAAATAGCTTAACAATTAGGGGTTAACACTCTTTAATTGAAGCTTTTAAAAACAGCATGTGTGTATGCAGTGTGAAGCAATTTGAATTTAACCTAATCCCTCGTTTCTGATTTTTCCATTTCTCTTCCTTCTTTTTCTTCTTTTTCTATGTTTCTCAATCTTCAATTCGTCTCAGCAAATTTAACTATCTAGATGTATCCTTCCTGAATGCTATTGCTTAGTTACTAGTTAATTAAATCTAAATTTAATTAAATCTTAACTGTCTATCGAGGAAAGACTAATTAAGGTATTGGGTGCTTTTAGTAACACACTAATCACTAGTGCTGCTATTTGTTCCTAATACCAGAATGATTACCTTGTTTTGTTAATAGCAGTCAGCTAATTTTAAATCCATTTACATGT